>CM053625.1:69801013-69821632 GCA_028646595.1 Phalanger gymnotis | reverse complement strand
TTTTTATAGGTTTTGGGAAGGACTTGGTGGGGAGTTCATGCTAGTCCCTGCTTTCCAGCTGCCATCTTGGCTCCACCCCCCCCAGTCTTAACTTTTTTTTTGTATATCCTAGACCCCACCTTTGGCAGTGTGTTAAAACTCCTGGGCATTTTCTTAGAGTAATGTTTTGGTTTTTCAAAAAATTCATAGTTCAAAAAATAAAGTTGTCATTTTCCCCCCATCCAAGTCCACAGATCTTCTGGAGGGTTTATGGACCCTACATTAAGAGTTACAACTCTAATGCATGAATGTCTTCCAAGTACCTGAATGTCTTCAGATGTAGCAAAGAATTTGAACAGTTTAAATTGAAAGAGAGGCGCTATATATGTATATATATACACACACACACGTATATATATATACACACATATATATGTATGTATGTATATATGTATAGTCGGAAGACTAGCCTTGGAGTCAGAAGGATCTGGCTTCAAGTGTTACCTTTGACATAATGGCTATGTGACCATGTCACTTAAGCTTTCAGCACCCAGGAAACTCTCTAAGCAACCACAATTTACTTTGCATGCTAGGAGTTCCCCATAATAAATGAAACCACAAGTCTTCTTCCCTTCCCCAATCCCCTCAAAAAATCTAAAGGAAAGGAAAGGAAGACAAGTGAGAGATCACTAGGAAGATAGGATACATAGAAAGAGGACTGATCAACCAAGCTGACGCATAAGCCACTTGTCTAATTAAAAGCAAATTAAGCTTCATTCTTATTTATTAAACTAAGACTGGCAAAAAATTCTAAGAGACAGCTGTGGAGAAATCGAACCAGTCTCAGAGCCAGGAGAAGCTAGCTGAGTTCAAGTCTTGCCACTGATAGGCCACGGCTGTGTGACCCAAGGTGGGTCATTTAACCCATCAGAGTCACTTTAAAACTGTAAGTTGCAAGGTCAATCTCCACTCATAGATAGAGTTTCCTTACTGGAAGTTCCGTATGCCATTTTTGAACGAACAGGTCCACTATTCTCCCCATTCCACTCCTATCCTCCTCTCCCAAATTAAAAACTCAAGACTTAAAACTGTCAGATGTGGAAGAGTTATTTTATAGATATGGAAACTGAGGCCCAGAAACTTGCCTCCGAAACTTCCCCATGGTCTTCTTCCATAAATTGCCTAAACATTCTTCAAACAAACTTTTCACTCATATTGGAGGATGGTCACTAAATTCCTGCATTTATTCAGCAAATACTTGCTGTGTGTGCCTCCAGTGTGCAAAGCTTTGTCCTGGACACAAAGGAAAACTAAGTCCTTTGTACTTGCCTTCATGGTGCTTACAATCTAATGAGTCCAGTCAAATATGAGAAAGCTTTATATTAATATCGGTGGGCTTGTATATAGTATAGCTCCTGGGGTAATACAGAGAATGCAGTTGAAATAAAACATAGCAGCTTTCCAAGCTTAGTAATTGCAGCCCAAAGTCAAAGGCAAGACAAATAGTAACTGCTTCTGGTCTTACACTAGGGAGAGATTTTAAAATTTTGTATGTTTTTTCTCCAGTAAGAATAGCATTTCAAATTAGCAAAAGACTTATATATGCATGTTCGACAAGAAAATGTCATCATCCCCTGGAAAATTAGAGTCTCCAGAGCAGATTCCTCTGCTGGGTAAGAGGTTAGACCATATGACCTCCTGGGCCTCTTGTAACAATAAGATCTTATGACTGTTGGAATTTGTCAGGCCATGTTAACATCTTTCAACTATTTTCACTGCTTTCTATCAGGAATTTCTACTGTAATTAAAACTTTCTGAATGAAATGTTTGGAATGAGCATTCCAGATGTGAGCATCCACCTCATCTGCCTCTGTACAGAAAGCATGAGTAAGATTAATTCGCTCACTCAGTTAACATTTCCCAAGTGCCTGCAGGGCCCTGAGGCTGGCACTTCTAGAAGTGCAGAGAGGTGGATTAAACTCAGTCCCAGTCCTAATGAAGCTCAGCGCGGTAGGAGGAAGGAGAAATGTACACACTTAGCTAGAAAATAGAACAAACATTCATTGTCAGTGCCCGATATTGTGGGAATTCATTAATTTATTCAATAAATATTTATTAAGTGCCTACTGTATACAAAGCACCATGCTGATACTGGGGAAGAAACAAATCAGACATAGTCTCTGCTCCAACTGGGCTTGTATTCTAGCAAGGGAATGGATAACACTCCCACAGAGATAGCTACAACACACAATTTTAGATGATAGGTGCATTAAAGAGGTGAAGGAGATCCGAGCGGAAGGATCATTATGACAAAAAGGAGAAGAGATCTCATGATTCATTCCATTGGTTATAATTCTTTACAATTTGACTATTGTGAAAATAAGTTTAATGTGAAGGTATTTGTGGAACCTATATCAGATTACACGCTGTCTTGGTGGGGAGGGGGAAGGAGAAGGAAGGGGAGAAAATTTGGAACTCAAAAACTTGTGAAACTGAGTGTTGTAAACTAAACATCGAAAATGAATTAAAAAAAAAGAAGAGAGACTCCTGGCCAGGGTGGGGAGGGCATCAAGGAAAATCTTGGAGAAGGGGGTAAATCTGATCTAATAAGGGTATAGATTCATTTATGATTTTTTTCTCCCACATGAGGACGTGTGGAGTTAATAACAGTTAAAACTTTCTTCCAACAAGGGTGTGAGGTTTTAAGAATAAGCTTTAGGTACAGAGGCAACTGTGAGAGGCCCTTACAAATAAGTAAATTATGACAACAATTAATGATAACTCGAATTTACATATGGCTTTAAGGTTTGCAAACCACTCTCCTTGCAACAAACTCGATTTGAGTGCCAACAAAGAGCTGAACACTGTGGAAATGTTTATTTTCTCTAAGGAATTACTTAATGCAGTCCACTGAAGAAATGGAGAAAGTGTGACACAGTGGAAAGACTGCTAGATTCCAAGTCAGAGGACCTGGGTTCAAATCTCAACCTAGCTCCTGTGACTTTGGGCAAATTATTTCATCTCCTGGGCCTCAGTTTCCTCATCTGCAATGTAAGTGGCACTCCATCCCATTTCTGACACCATTACTGACTTGTCCCAAAGTGGGCTGCATTAGTTGACTTTAGAGATCCTGTCCAGCTCTTAAGTCTATTTCAAAAATCAGAAACTAACCCTATTAATCTAATGCCATAGCTCCAATGTGTCTCCCTTTTTTGGGAGGTGGGGGATATGGAGATAGGGAATAAAAGGAGAAAAAGAATATCTGTGGCAAATAGAAAGAGAAACAGCAAACTGAAAGAATTTAAGCTGGAAGACAACTTAAGACATCATATAATCTTACCCCCTCTCCCCATTTTATAGAGGAAGAAACTGAGACCTAGAGCAGGCGAATGACTTGCTAAAAGTCACATAGTTAATTAATGACAAAGCTAGGGTCTTCTGAAACAAGTAAGCTGACGGGGTTGTTCCTCACCTATGTGTGAGCCAATCATAGAGACGTTTCTTATAGTCAATTCTCAGTTATTCATAAACACTTTTAAATTGCAGTTTTTCTCCATCTAAGCTGGCCCTTAGTGTGTGGAGTTCAATGGAGGAATTTAAAGTCACATCAACACTAGCCAAAGCAAAAACAATTAGGTCGGAGAATCAAAATGCCCAAGTAAAAGGTAAAGTCTCCAAAGACATACAGAAGATTTTGGAATTATCAGCTATTTGGACTATCTACCTGGGCACTTCCATAGGTAAGAGTTAGGAAGAGAAAGCACTGGCTCCTGAAATTAACGCCATTTTATTAACGGAATTTGAGGATGAAATTGGAAGGAGAGCAACAAATAGATGAGAAACTGAAAAAAAAAATATCTGTAAAGATTTTTAGAACGAGCTCTTTTTACCACCATGAATAGTGGAGCCATCACATGTGGACTCCAGCATACATTTATGGCTAGTTCATCTCGCTTTATGAAAATCTAATTCACCACTTTATCATTGAATTAAGATACATAAAGACTTCTTGTCTTAACTGGTAATCGATACGACTCAACATTGGATCACAACTTGGCTCAGCCCAAGTGAAACTTCTCACAAGAGGTCCTTCCCAATTGGGCCTTCCAAACTGTTAGTGCTTCTCTTCCCTCCCTGCCCCCATTATATCCACTTTGTATATACCTCATATTATTTGAGTATGAGTTATGGGTTCCTCCCCCACCCCTATGCAATTTTCGTTTTTGTCTTTGTATGGCACCTAGTACAATGCTTGGCACATAGTAGGATCTTGTGTTGTTATCCAACTCTTTGTGACACTGTTTGGGGTTTTCTTGGCAAAGATACTGGAGTGGTTTACCATTTTCTTCTCCAGCTCATTTTACAGATGAGGAAAGGGAGGCAAACAGGCTTAAGTGACTTGCCCAGGGTCCCACAGCTAGTAAGTATCTGAGACTGGATTTGAACTCAGGAAGATGAGTCTTTCTGACTCTAGGCTGGGCACTCTAACCATGGTGCCCATGTAGGACCTTAAAAATGTTTACTGAATAGAACTAAGTTAAACTAAGCTTCTTACTCATACAGAATAATACATGACTCTCCTGTGTCTCCCAATCAGGGGTTGGCCTCTTATATTTTTAGTCTCTCTCCATGCTGACTGGCATCATACAAGTGAACAAGTCAGCCTTTTTTTAAAGAAAATGTATCTGTCATTTGAAGAAGAAATCCATTGAGAATCACTGAATGTTGTAGCTGGAGCACTACAGTAAAGTTGAAAGCTCTAGATCGATCCTGATACTTCTAAGCCGTGTGACTATGGACAAGTCATTTAGCCTCTCTGGGCCTCAGTTTTCTCACCTGTAAAATGTACATAACAATGCTTGCACTGCCTACCTAGCAGGGTTGTTGTGAGGAACACGTTTTCATGAACCTTAAAAGCGTTAGGAAGATGTGAAATTTAGTTACCTTTAAGGGGTAGCACAGCTTTGATGAAATCTAAGACTCTAGGCTACAGAGGTAAGGACCCACCATTCAATAAAATTTGAGGAAAACTGGAAAGGAGTCTGGCAGAAATTAGGTATAGACCAACACCTTACACCATACATTATGATCTTAGTTCCAAATGGATACATGACTAAACGTTACTTCATGAACAAATTAGAGGAACAAGGAAGAAATCACCTTTTTGGATCTGTAGAGAGGAGAAGAGTTCATGACGGAACAAGAGAAAGAGAGGCTCAAGGAGAATAAAATATGCAAATATGATCACATAAAATTTAAAAGATCCTGTAGAAACAAAACCAACGTAGTTAAAACCCGAAGGGAAACAGGTAACTAGGTAGAAAACTCTTTGCAGCAAGTATCTCTGATAAAGGCCTTATAGACGAGATATATAAGGTACTGGCTAAAATTTATAAAAATTAAAGAAAATCAAAATAAAGAAATGAAAATTAGAGCCACTCTGATGTTCTACTAGCAAGGTGCCATTGTAGATAAAGCTCTGAGTCTGAGTCAGGAACCCAGCCTCAGACGCTTGTTAGTTGTGTGACCCGTGTCTGCCTCAGTTTCCTTAAGTGTAAAATGGGAATAATCACCTATATCCAGAGATCGTTATGAGGATCAGTGAGATAAATGTATAGCACTTAGTAAAGTGTCCGGCACGTAGTAAGTACTACAGATATTTTGCTACAGTTATTTTTACTATCTAGGCAGGTGGCTCAGTCAAAAGAGTGCTGGGCTTGGAGTCAGGAAGACAGGAGTCCAAATATGGCCTCAGACACCTGCTAGCTGTGTGACCCCGAGCGAGTCACTTAACTACGTCTGCCTCAGTTTCCCCAATTGTAAAATGGAGCTAATAATAGCACCTACCTCCCAGGGTTGTTGGAAAGATCAAATGAGAATAACTATAAAGTGCCTGGCGCAGTGCCTGGCACACAGTAGGCAATTAATAAATGCTTATTTCCCTCCCCTTCCATCTTATGCCTACCAGACTGACAAGGACCGCTGAAGAGCTTTGGGACCCACTTATAGGCATGCCACAGATGTTAACACACAAAAAATTATCAGGCAAAAATAATCGCAACAGGAAGGCAGTTTTAATGAATCAGAGTGGATTGGAGAAGAGGACTAGATGCCAGTGTGCATGCTGGGGCAAGGGGAGAAGAGTCTCAGCTGGAGGCCCTGGAAACACAGCCAGTCTCTCCCAGGAGACAGTATTAGGCTAGGTCTTGGTCGAGAGAACATGTTAAATATTTAAGCTGCCTTGGTATCCTCAGCACCAAGCACTGTGCCTGGAACTGGACTTAATAGATGTTTATTGAGTAACTGATTGGTTGATGGATCTAAGGAACACCCAGCCAGATGTACCATGTTGTACAGTGAGGTTAGACTCAAAGGATCTGTGTGGGCTCTGCCTTTATAACATCTGAAAAGTGTTTGTCTCTTTGTTTGTTTTTTGGTGAAATGACTCTCTCTCTCTCTCTCTCTCTCTCTCTCTCTCTCTCTCTCTCCCCACCCCCCCAAATTAATGGTGCCTATGCTGTCACAGAGAATATGGCACCGTTTGAGAAGATTCTCCCACATCTCCAGCTAATCTGCCTTTAACACAGAGCACAGGCCAGGGGCTGCCCTCTGGGAGTGGGCTGGTTGTGTCCCAGGCTCTGATATGAGATGGTCAAATCACCTTCCCGGAGAGTCAGGTTGTATCTGGATGCTGTCCTGACACAGCTCTGGGGCTTGTTTAGCACACAGAGCTGTGGGCTCTCTGCCCAAGCCAATGCCCAAGCAGATAGCCTACAGGGTGGGTCATTCATGAAGCCTTTCAACAGGACTGGAATACCCCTCAACAGGAAACATTTGATGATGTGAGGGTGTGACAGGATCTCATAATATGCTAGTACCTACAGCAGGAATTCTTAACCTTTTTAGGTTGGGGATCCCTGTGGCAACCTGTTGAAGCCTACAGACCCTTGCAAATTATTGCCTACATCCATAATTAAGGGGAATGCAAATTCAGCTAGAAGTTAGTGGAAATTAAGATATAATTTTCCCCATCCAAATTCATGAACCCCTTGAAATCTACTGATCCCAACTTAAGAACCTTTGATATAGAACACTTGTACGAGTCACTCCTCATATCTGGAACACAGTTTCTCTTCACCTGTGCTTCCTCAGGTGCTACCTCCTCTATGAAGCCTTCCCTGATGTCCCTAGTTTAGTGTTCCCTCCTCCCTTAATTATAGTTCTTCAATCCTTGAATACATAAAAATACATAGGTTTACTGGCTAGATTTCTTTCTCAAAAACCAAGACTTAAACCCATCTCATCTGGAGCTCCTAGAATGGACAATAGGTCCCTGCCCTTCTAGCACAGAGTGAATGTAAATACTAAATAGTAACTGTTTCTCTTTTGGCCAGGAACCTTTCGTGTCCCCCTCCCAGTTTGATTTTTTTTTTGAGTTTTGATTAAAGGGGCCATCCCTTGATTAACTTCTTAAAGAGGCCCATTCACTGAATGGGCGTTACCTCGCTCAAAGCAAGAACCTAAAAAGACCACAGCCTGAAAGGGCCAGGGTCTCCCAATACATCCTGGGTCATCTCCAGTCCTCCTGGTGAATATCTGGTCACTGGAACCAGGTGGCTCTGGAGGAGAAAGTGAGGCTGGTGACCTTGCACAGCCCTCCCTTGCTCAAATCAAAGAGAACTGCAAGTCATGTCATCATCTCCCTGATGTCACGGTTCTCTTCGAGAACGAAGAACAAACACAATACAGGAATGTAGATTTAAGAGTTAGAAGCCATCGAGTCCAACCTTGTCGTTTTGTAAATAAGGAATTTTCATCACAGAGAGGTTGTGTGTCCAGGGTCACACGAACTAGTAAATATCTGATGTAAAATTTGAACCCAGGTCTTGCTGCCTCCGTACCCAGCACTCCATCCACTCTGCTACTTATGTATCTCATTGTTCTATCCCTTGGTGGAATGTAAATCCACTGATGGCAGGAGAGGTTTCATTTTCATCTGTCTCGCCAGTGCTGAGCACGTAGTAGGTACTTAATGGTTGCCTAACTGAATTGGAAGAGACCTTGCAAACCATCCTATCTAAGTTGTTCACTATACAGAAGGACAAACTGAAAGCCCAAAGAGGTTAAAAGTGACTAGCAGGGTCACAGGTAAGAAGCAGAGCCCAGAAGCAAACCCTGGTCTATTATCTCAATCCAAATACTGGACGGACTGACTGGAGGTTGGAGCCACGAACTGCAGACGTGTGCTTAAGGAGAGCTCAGCTGGGACGTCTCTTCATCTCTCAGCTGACTGCACTATGCTGGGATGTCTCCGGGTTACCTTCATCCTCCCTTTTCAGCTTCTTTGTCTGTCTTCCCCCATTAAACTGTAAACTTCATGAGGGCAAGGACCAGTCTTCTCTTTTCATATTTGTATCCCTGGCCGTAGCAACAATTTGGCTAGCAGCTGTGGTGAGGGTGAAAGACCAAACCAAGCCCAACAATAAGAGCTGCCAGCACAGGTTCTTTTGATCTGCTTTACTAAGGAAAGCAACGTTAAGGGGTTAACAATCTTATTTCAATCCAACATACGAATATCATTTGCTTAGTTCAGGGGAAAAAGCCAGCACCCTGAACTTCAGAGCAAATATAAACAAATTACAAACATACATTATAAACAGACCAAATACAATTCATAGTTACCGAGAAAGCATCAACATCTGGCCTGACGAGCCCGGAGGCTCTTAGAGCAGCTGCCCAGAGCTCCAGGAGTGAGAGCCCCAAACAACTCTGTCCTCTCTTTTTATACCGTCCTTAGTCATCATCTGATCAACCAGAACTTAGGTGCATCCTGTTGGCTCTAGTCTTAGCAACTCCCCTTAGCGCCCTGTGGGCTTCCGGCCTCTCTCAAAATGGAGAACTAGTTTGCTAACCAGCCTGAGGCTGTGCACCTAGTAAGATTCAATCAAAGACACTTAATTAATTCAGCATTCTAAAACAGTAAAAAATTCCCACCTTAATTAACATTATACCAGTACACATAGTAGGTGCTTAATAAATGTTTATTGATAGTATTCTTGGCAAAGATACTGTGGTGGTTGGCCATTTCCCTCTCTAGCTCACTTTACAGATGAGGAAACTAAGGCAAACAGGGTTAAATGATTTGCCCAGGGTTACACAGCCAATAAGTGTCTGAGGCCAGATTTGAACTCAGGTCTTCTGACTCCAGGCCCAGTGATCTACCCTCTGTATGACCCAGCTGCCTATATGTATATGTATGTGTTTTATATATATGTGTGTGTGTATGTGTGTATATATGTATGTGTGTATATATGTATATTGTGTATATATGTATATATGAAGAGAGTGGGAGAGATTATATATAGACGCCTCTGTCTCTCCCCCATCTTCTTTCTCTTATGTTTTATATGTGCATATGTGTGTGTGTGTGTGTATATATGTGTATATATGTATATATGAAGAGAGAGTGGGAGAGATTACATATAGACATCTATATGGATATAGATGTCCATATAGATGCCTCTGTCTCTCCTCCATCTTTCTTCTTTCTCTTATGTTTTATATATGTGTGTGTATACATACACATATATACACACATATATCATCTACATATAACAAAATTGTATTTACACATATGACTTTGCCCATGTAATTCCATATATTCTAAAACAAATTTAACATTATTGAGTTCTCCGTATTTGTAACCTCTCTCATAATACACTGGATTTTGTATGCACTTCACAGTCTACTCTGCATCTTATTCATTTCTTGATTATGCATTACGAGACCATAAATTCCTCAGGGGCAGGGAAGCAGGCCTTCCTTCCCTGGGCAGAGAGGTGGTGGTCTATAGGTGCAGAATTAGGCACGTGTCATCAGTCAGCCAATGCACTGGACCTGCAGAATTCCTCCCTTCCTTCAACACCCAGCTCGAGCACCATCTTCTATGCGAAGCCTTTCTTGCTTCTCACCCCTAACTGCTAATGCCCTCCCATCCACTACCTTATATTTGGTTATTTTTTATTTGTGTTTCTTCTATTTATATTTCTTCTGGTGTCCTTCAAACGTCAGCTGAAGTGCAGCCTTCTGTAAGGAGCCTTTCCCAGGTGCCTTCCCTGAGATTATTGCCTATTTATCCTGCCGTATATTTTGTCTCTGAGTAGCCCTTGCATGCTGTCTTCCCCATTAGAGTATAAGCCCCTTGAGAGAAGAGATGGCCATTTACTTTTCTTTGTATTCACAGCACTAACCATGGCACCTAGCACACAACAGGCACTTAATGAATGCTTATCAACTGTTTGCTATATACTTGTTCACGTCCAGCCAGCTCTAGGCCCAGTGATCTAGCCACTGCAACACCTAGCTGCCCATTACAATGCAAACTCTCTAAGAACAGGAATCATTTCATTCACTGTATTTGCATCCTCAGGGCCTAACACAGTGTCTGGTACAAAGTAGGCAGCTAATAAATGTTTATTGATTGATTGGTTTTGCCTAATTATACTTTTACAAGAGAAAGAGTTCTATGGGGGGAGGGTGTTATTGGGATGTTAAAAAAAAGCATCGTTGTGTATATGCTGGGGGGTGAGGTGGGGTGGAATACAGATAGGCATTCAAAGAAGCCATAGATGTTGCCCAGGACCTTTCTTCCAGAAATCTAAAAAATGGACCCTGCCTGTCCCGACATTTGGCTAGGGTGGCAACCTAGCTCATCCACTGAAGCCAACTGGCAAGAGAGCCACCTGCAGAGCTTACTTAGCACTTGCTCAGAGGGATGAGCCAGCCACCCCTCATCCTGCCCCTCCCCCGCTCCTGACACCCCTCCCTCTCGTTCACACACTTCACACTCAAACTGCAGGGGCTGATGCGCATTTTCTACCATGTGGCTTTAAAGCTAACTCTTCATCCTGGATTTGGGGAGCAGGGAACAGATGGCCTCAACAGCAGAAAGTCTCCCAAGAACTAATTTTACCAATCACATGTGGTGAGAGCTCAATTTATACAAACAGATCAGTTAGTGACAGGAACCCTCATAATGACGTGACAATTATTCAGTGTGGCAGCTGTTTGTGCCGCTACCCAAACCGAGTTTGAAAACATGGGATAACGCCTCTGGCTCCCCTGGACTTTTCAGACAATTTCTGTGCCTGCATATATATCTATATATAGATACATATATCTATATCTATATCTATCTAGATCTAGATAAATCTAGATAGATCTAGATCTAGATCTAGATATACATATATCTCAGGAGGAAGGGTGGGGGCCTGTTGCCCAGCCACCACCTTCAGGAGAAAAAACATCCTTAAAGTGTATGATCGCAGAAGTGCGTGACTTGTTCTTCAGGCTTTTCTGTTGAAAGCACTGATGGTGTGATGGTCGGCAGACAGTTGGATTATTAAGACTGAGACCATGAGATCTACCTCCCTCTTTTACAGATGTGGAAATTAAGGCCCAGAGAGGAAAAGGGGTTTGCCTGAAGTCACCTAGCTCGTCCTGGCAGAGTCAGGACTAGAACTCGGGCCTCCTGACTCAGTGGCATTATCTTGCCACCCCAGCCCCTCCAAAGAACTACGGTTACTGTACAGATGGAACATTACACTGTGAAGTAAAAAGTGGCAGAACCGAGGAATTCAGAGAAATGAGAGAAGACTCGCGTATCCTGAGGTGAAATGAGCAGAAGAATAATACCCATGATGATGATGAAGCCAATGCAAAGATCTCCGAGAAGACACAGGGCTCTGTGTCACTGAATAACCAAGACGGGGCCTGTTGAACAGAAGATGAACTATACCTCCTTCCTCTTTGCCAAGAGGTGCAGGATGCTATCGGGGCACAGTGGGGCATGCACTGGTCACACGTGGTCACTGTGTCGGCTGTTTTTGTTCAAATGTCTCTTTGTTGCAGGGGAGAGTAGTTCAATTCCAGAGGCAAGAAGCAGATATAATCTATAAATGACCATGATATGAAAATAAAGGATATCAATAAAATTTTAATTAAAAATAATAAAAACCCCATGATTATTGGTTCCCAAGTGCAGTTAAAAATAGGGTTAGGTTTTTAAACTTTTCAGGAATGCCTCTATAAACACAGAAAGGTATGATTTTTCGTGCTTAAAAGTGGCCAATGACATTGCTAGATCTATGTGACTGAAAATAATGAAGCAAGCCCAGCCAGCCTCCCCTCTAGATGGATCTATAGTTTGCCCATTGTTCGCTATACCAGGGGGCACCCCCACGAGGGTGGTATTCTCAAGCTGCCCAAGTCAACAAGGCTACCTGAAGAATCTGACTGAGTTATTCCTGTCTGCCACAGATCCTGCTACTGTCCACAGCCCCCTGCTTGGCCATACCACATCTCCTGAGGCTGTCTCTGACATTTAAGGCTGCAGAGCTCGAGCTCACACCCTCATCCCATGGCTCACTACAACCACTGCTGGGCAAAGTGTCCACTCACATGAACTGAACAAAATACTGCAGATGTAGACCGACTAGTGCAGAACTCAGTGGGACTGTCCCCTGCCTCATTCCGGACAGATGTGTATGGTAGTGCAGTGGGAAAGTGTTGAGGGGTGGGGGTGTGGGAGGGAATTTCAGAGGTCCTAGGTTCAAATCCTAGATATATAGCTATGGTCAAATTATTTCCAGGGGTGGGGGAACCTATGGCCCTCTAGGTCCTCAAGTGTGGCCCTTTGACTGAATCCAAACCTCACAGAACAAATAAAAGGATCTGTTCTGTAAAATTTGAACTTAGTCAAAGGCTGCACCCAAAGATGCAGAAGACCACAGGTTCTCCACTCCTGGTTAGACTTTTTGGCCTTTAGTTTTCTCAAATACAAAAAGAGAGGGTTCAATAAGATGACAGTCCACATCTACAAAGTCAGTACCTTTACGGCTCCTCCTGGCTCAAAATCTATGATCCCATGTCCTAACTCCTTACCAAGCTGCCCCTGAGAAAAAGCAGATGCCACTGTACTCTCTCGTTTTAGAAGCTGTCTGTCTACTCTGGGGCAGATTTTAAAAAAATTGTGTGTGTGTATATATATATTTTGTATTTTTCTGGGTATTATATTTGGTATTGTTTGTTTTTACATCCCTTTTAAGGAGCAGACTCGAAACTTGTCACTGAAGAAAAGAATTCTACCATTTAGTTTGGGTGCACTGCATTAATAGGTTCAATTTCTCATGCACAGATCAAATGAAGTAACATATGCAAAAAGCTCTGCAAGCCTTAACGTGCTATCTAAATGCTAGCTCTAATTAATATGTGATTGGTACTTTAGGACAAAACAAAGTTTAAGCAGAATTGGTTCCTTTTATGCTGTCTCTATGCCTAATCCCTGGATGACAGGGATTGCAGAGAAGAACATGTGAAGTTTTTTCCTTTTCCAAAAACCCTCAGGAATCTGTGTGGTCAGTGTTTTCTACCTTCTATGCTAAAGGAGAAAGGGGCAAGCTTGGGGTAAAAAAACCCCAGTCTTCGAGCCCAACTTGAGCCTGACAATGTTCTCTTCTAATCAACAGCATATGTAGGAAGAGGGCCAAGGTAAGAATTTTTCTCCATTTCAAGAGCAAATCTTCTTCTCAAGCTCGTCCTCACTCTGAGTGGTGAGAGCAGCATCTGGAAGGAAGCGGGCCTGAGGCAGCAGGGGCGTTTGAGTCCCTGGTGGGGAACGGCTGCCACACACGTACTTGTGCCCGAGCCACATCAGCTTGACACAGTCTCTTCACACCTTCACAACACACAGTAAGTGCTAAAAAGCAATAGAGAAAAGTAGTACCAGCTGTGCCCAGGCAGAAGGAGGGGCCTTATTTGCCAAAGGCTCCTAAAAACAGGGTCTCTTCTGTCCAAAGAGCAGCAAATTCCTGTTAGATTTTCTGGTCTGGTTTCTCCAACATGGGATTCTTGACCTGGAGCTGGAAGGTACCTTGGAGGTCATTTGGGCGAACCCTTTCATTTCACAGATGAGGAAACTAAGGCACAGGAGTGCAGTGACCTGCCCAGGATCACAAAGGCAGCACCTGGCACCTTCAGGGAGACTGATCCTCAGTGAATAGTCATATAATCTGTTTCTGAGCTCCTACTCAAAGCCTTCTTTCCCAGCCCAGTAAGACATGATGGAGCTAAAATCTGAACCCAAGTCCTTTGACACTAAATCTAGCCTTTGTTTGGTCATCCCATTGCTGTGTCAATATCAATCAATGTTTATTAAGTACCTACTATATACCAGGTATTAAGTGTAATGAGCCAAGATTTATCTAATCCCTACAATTTGTCTGGGGTCTGTTTCAAATGAGGAATAAGACAGAAGGAAAAAATTATATAACTCTGAGACTGGAGAAAAAAAATTTAAATCCTATCAGAGGAGCTTATGGAGGTCTGCAATACAACAGGAGAAAAGACCCAGCTCATTTGTAGGTCCCAGAGAAAGCAGATTACTAAGCCTGAAGAGCAATGACAGGCACACCAAGTGACATATTTCACTCTCTGGGTTCCCTGGTCAAGAAATGATGACTCTGGAGAAAGGATGCGGGGCAGGGACTGAGCTGATCTAGTCTCACACAAAATACCCCATGACAAGGCTGTTCCCTGTGTACCCTCAACTGAGAGGATCAGAATGGAGCCATGGAAAGAGTCCTGACTCCGGAGTCAGCCAATAAACACTTACTGAGTGCCTACTCTTTGCCAGGCACTGTGCTAAGTTCTGAGGATACAAAGAAAGGTTAAAAAAAACCACTCCCAATATATTTACAAGATAAATGGAAAATAATCAAGAGAACATGGGTTCAGATCTCAGCTTTGATGTTTACTACCTGTGTGACTCCAGTAAGTCCCTTGGCCTCTCCAGGCCCTGGTTTTCCAATCTATAAGATGCAGGGGCAGGCCTGGACGGCCTTTGAGGTTCCTTACAAGTACAAAGTTAAGATACTTTTCTGAAGGTACCTCTTGGCACAGCTGGCCCTGTTTCTAACACCTTCCCCTTCAGTTCCTCATGCAGCTGCCTTGTGGGAGCATCCTGCAGGGCTGGAACAGCTCCCCCAGGGGCTGACAGCTCTGGCTTTACACCAACAGTCTCCCTGCCAAAGACAGGACTCTGCTATAGTTCACAGCTTAAGATGATATCTCTTCCCATCATTTCTTCCTAGGGACCAAGAGCTACCTTTGGAGCAGGAGTTCTTAACCTGGGGTCTGTGAACTTTAAAAGCTTGATACAGATAACACACACACACACACACACACACATACATACACATGTGTGTATACGGTGGGGAGCAGCTAGTTGTCAAAGTGGATAGAGTTCAGGGCCTGGAGTCAGAAGACTCATCTTCCCGAGTTCAAATCTGACCTCAGACACTTACTAGCTGGGTGACCCTGGGCAAGTCTCTTCGCCCTGTTTGCCTCAGTTTCCTCATCTGTAAAATGAGCTGGAGAAGGAAATGGCAAACCACCACAGTATCTTTGCCAAGAAAACCCCAAATGGGGTTACAAAGAGTAGGATATGACTGAAAAAGGACTTGAAAAACTATTTTTTGTTTGCCTTTAAAAATGTGATTCTGAGGAATCCATACGCTTCACCAGACCCCATTAAAGGGATTCATGTCACAAAAAAGGCTGAGTCCCTACTTTACAGCTGAAGCCATGTGGCTTCACCCTCTAGGTCGTGGGTGTTTGTCTTGGACAGCTTTTGACAGAACACTTACTCGATGCCTTTAAAACCCGTGACAGCCTTCACTACTAGATGGAGAAGATGGATTTTAGCTTGACAGCTGTCTTGGCAACTACAGAGAAAGACTGTCCACATTAACTCTGGAAAGTGAGCACCAAGATAGACAAGAAGATGGAGAACAAGCCAATCAACGCCAAAAGACGACTGGAAATAACCAGTCCTGCTCTCTGCAATGCGCATTTTGGGCCTGTAAAAACGGCACCTAAATGCCTCCCCCTATTTCATAGGGCCTGATCTGTGCTCAATCATAGCTGGGTCAGTGCCCAGCGTCAAACGAGGTGCCTTGAAGGTGAGAGGAGATGAGTCAATGTGAGGCATTCTGTAAACAGGGCAGGCTGTCAACTGACTGATGTCCTAGCTAGTTCTGGGATAACAGAAAAATCCACCCCTCAAGAGCTTCTCACAGATGTCCCCCCCCCACCCCCTGCCCCGCCCGGGACAGAACTGTGTTAGCGACACTCTGTCTGCCTTTCTCTCTGTTCTCTCTTGGTCACGGCTTTCAGCAGGGAACATTCTGCACATATGGGGAGTATTTTTGCCACCAGCTTCCATGACAAAGGGCTCTTAAGTCTGCCTTTGGAGAGAGAAAGCCCTTGGAACGGGGCATCCAAAAAGACCACACTGCATCATGGGAGCAGGCCGTTGAGAATGAGTTTCAGGATTCTAACTTCCTCTACTCCCTTCTGGGAGATGTGACCAACCCAGAAATCACACAAACAAACAAACAAACATGGCTGACATCATGGCAGGCTCTGTGTTCTGCTGCCATCCGGCTGGGGAACCCAACCACATTTGGCATCTTGTGCCATTCTGTGTGTGGCAGGAGCAGCCTGTTCATTTAAAATTGCTTACATTTCTTAGTGGGGCTGTGGCCTTCTACTGGCTTCTAGGTGAGATTAAACACTTAGAGAGAGTACAGGGCTTGGAGGCAGGGAGAACTGAGTTCAAGTTGGGCCTCTGACACAAGACAGTGTGGACGTGTCCTGACCCCTCTGTGGAGTGAATGACAATGACCAGTCCAGTCTCAGGGCTTACAGTTAGCTATCCTACTAGCCAGGAGCAATGCCTCCATTGCAAGCCCAGAGAGCCAGACATGTCTTAGTCTTACAATGCTCTTAATTTGAATAGTTTTGCATATATACTGGTCTCATACTCAGCAAAAGATACCAGTGGCTCAACTGCAAGCCCTGAGAGCCAGTCTTGTCTGTATGGTACACTGCCCTAAATCTGAATATTTTAAGTACCCTATAATATCCTCACACCCAGCAAAACACAGCCTGAGTAGCTTCAGAAAAGGTTATCTCAGCCAGGGCCAGGGGTTTCATATGAAACTCAAACTGATTGGGGGAATACAGGGGATGAGGTGGTTGGAGCAGGCCCCAACCATCCTGCCTTCTCCACCACTCTGAAAAAAAAAAAACCTAACCAACTGGTAAATTAGAGTTTCTTAATCTGTAAAAGGGAGATACCTCATAGGATTGTTCTAAGGCTCAAATTAGATGATATTGCAAGTACTTTGCAACCCTATTTATAGTGCTAGGATATAAAGGCTTAAATGAAATCTCTGCCCCTCAAGGAACTGACTACTAATGGTAATTAATCATTAATCATCGCAAAACCACACTGGGCAATTACTTCTTCAGGAAATATGAAGCATGGTGAGGGCTCTTAAGAAGAGCCTCTAACCCCAGACTAGAATCTAGCTCCACCTTGACCTTGGTAAGACAGTCTAACCCCTGCTATCCTGCGCCAACCTCCTGATGACAAGGGCAGCACCAGCAATTGTCTCATGTTAGCCAAGCACAACAGCTCCTGTGGGCTCTAGACACACCCAGACTTGAGGTGGTTCTCTAAATCTGGATCAAGAATGTTACTGAAGGGTACAGAAATCCCTTCCACATCATGGGGGTTAGAGGCGGGGTGCCCTCTCGATCTGGAAAATCCATGTAAAATTTTTGGCCCTTCCTTTACACTAGAGAAGAAGTCGGAATTATTATTATAGTATTAAAAGATAAAATATATTGATGGTATACAATATTATACATATATTTTATGTATTTCTGAGTTTCTAAACTTTTTTTGTCATCTGCTGGCCTTAGCTCATCATCTTTGGATTCTACGAAACTCCCCCAAAATTCCCATTTTGATTTCTTATGCTGACCTGGGATATAGTGAAACCGAGATGGAGAAAGATGAAATGTGGAAGGGTAAACTGTACACAGATGATGGACAAGAGTGGTTTCAGAGGGTCGTGTTGGGTGCCTGTTAATGTCAGCAAATGTATTTGCGAACTGCCATTTTAAAAAGTTGACATTTCCATAGAGCCCATGTATACTTCATTTGATCACTCTTGACATTAGAGTACAGGTGAAGGCACACCTGTCATCTCTTTGCCTCTTAATACGCAGGGTATCCCAAAAATCTCAGTGCAGTTTCAAACTCTTGGGACCCCCTATATATTTAAATATAGTAACTAAAACAGTTCCTTTTCCTATGCTTAAATTCTATGTAAGAGGAGCAGGATGGTGAAAAGATTGCTAGATTTGAAGTCAGAAGAGCTGGGTTCAAATCCTAACTCTGCCCCTTACTAAGCACCTACTGTTTGTGTGCCATTAGGCACGTCACTTCATCTCTCTGGGCCTCAGTTCCCCCATCTGTAAAATAACAGTGTTAGACTAAATGACTTCTAAGGCCCCTTTCAGCTTCATAATCTGAATCTGATCCTATGATCTATGCTTTCTAACCAGCTGGTAGATACCACCTAATACCTAGGCATAGCTTCAAGCTCAACCTGACTTTAATTTAAAAAAAAAGTTTTTGGAGGGGAGAAGGCAAGACAATTGGGGTTAAGTGACTTGCCCAAGGTCATACAATTAATAAGTATGTCAAGTGTCTGAGGCTGGATTTGAACTCCAGGGCTGGTGCTCTACTCACGGCACCACCTAGCTGCCCCTCAACTTGACTTAAAAAAATCCATAATTTAATTAAAGCATTCATTTTAAAAAATTTTTGAGTTCTGAATTCTCTCCCTTCCTTCAGACCCTCCCCCACCCATTGAGAAGGCAAACATATATCAATTATATATGAAGACATAGCTCTATATGTTTTAGCTATGTTAGCCATGTTGCCAAAAAAAGGAAAAAAAGAAAAATAAAGTGAAAAAATATGCTTCAATTTGCATTCAGAGTTCATCAGTTCTCTCTCTGGAGGTGGATAGCATTTTTTCATTGTGAGTCTTTCCGGACTGTCTTGGATCATTGTATTTATCAGAGTAACTAAATCTTTCATAGTTGATCATCGTTACAATATTGCTATTACTATGTACGACATTCTCCTGGTTCTGCTCACTTTACTTTGTATTAATTCACATAGATACTCCCAGGTTTTTCTGAACCCACTCCCCTCATCATCTGTGCACGAGAGTGTTTCATCACAATAAGATACCAGAGCCATCTCCCAGTTGGTGGGCATCCCCTTGATTTCTAATTCTTTGCCACCACAAAATAGTTGCTGTAAATATAACTGTACACGGAGGGTTTTTTTTTCCTTTTTCTTTTACCTCTTTTGGAATACAGAAGCTCAACCTGACTTATACCAAAACTCGTCATCTTCACCACCAAAGCCTCTGGATATCCCCATTCTCATTACTAGCACCATCATTCCACCAGTCATCCAGGTTCAAAAACTTAAGAGGCATCTAACTATAGCATCATTAGGAGACAGGAGTCATGAACATCACAATGCATTCCATTCTTCCACCTCAATTTACATGTCTCCTCCTTACCACGACCACAATCATCACCACCTAATTCCAGACCTTTGGCCATGCAGGCTGGATGGCTACAAAAGTCTACCACCAGGTCTCGCTATGGCCATTTTCTAGACCCTATTGTCCAATCTCTACAACATTTCAAGGAGGATCATAGATGGGGAGCTCTGGAAGGAACCTGATTCAAGACCTATGACTCCAAGTTGCACTGTACCAAGGTCTGTCTTACAGACGAATGAATTACACAGAACTTAAGAGCAATGAGGGGAAGTTGAAGACAAGCAGACTTCAGCTAAGTATAAGCGCATACTGGTTAAAATGAAGATTGCCCAAAAATGTGATATTTGCCAACAAGGTAGTTTTTTGTAATGGAGCCAGTTGGTTCCCCAGTTCCCCATTGTTGAAGAAAGGAAGTGAAGAAGTGTGGTGGGAAGAGCAACAGACTAGGAGTCTGAACACCTGAATTCAAATCCTGACACTGCTATTTACTGTGTACCACTGGTCAAGTCATTTTACTTCCTTAGGTCTCAGTTTCCTTATCTATCAAACAAGGGGATTCAATTAGAAAACATTTGAGACCCCTTCTCATTCTATGATCCTATGGAAACTCTTGTATGGGTTGATCTCAGTGGCCTCTAGGGCTTCTTCCATCAAGTTTTGTGACTCCATGTTAAAACTCTGCATTGAACCTGTGAGGCTACTTACTGAGGGGTATGGGGCACTTTGCTTCATATGCAGGCTGCTATGCTCTTCTAGTTCCAATTACCTCCTCCTACAATCATTTCTCAGTGTTATCTCTGGGTATTGATGATTTCCTTGCAGTACTTTTCACACCGAACTCTCAGTCAGTATTTTTCACAGTGGAGCCACTCGCTTCGCCAAAATAAAGTACATGGGCTTTGTGGCTACCATTTTTCTCACCACAAAGACTTTTTAAAAAGTTCACTTCAAGGTCTGTAGTTCTGCCCTGTATGGTTGGAGTCTACTTAAGTGGAATAATATTACACTTTAGACCTAATAAAACCTTGGGGAAAGAAAATACTGACAACAGAAGTTAATATGCTATCCCCAAAGTGGACAGCGTCTTTCTGCTCTGGCCACAATAACCTTCCTAATTATGCTAGGATCACATCACACATTC
>CM053625.1:69757003-69800913 GCA_028646595.1 Phalanger gymnotis | reverse complement strand
GGGCCAGCTGAAGAGCATCCCTGTATCAATCACCAAGAGAAACAGGAATGGTGAGAATGACCTCATGTGCTGCTAAGGAGAGGAAGAAGGGCTAATGGCAGGATCAAGTCCTCAAAAACCAAAAGAAGGCAGCCTCCAGCCCGCCTGCACACACGGGCACGCGCATGCGCATGCGCACACACACCCGCCTCCTATCCTCACTAGCTTGCACAAGGAGCCTGGGTAAACACCATATGCTTCACTAATCTAATTACAAAGAAGAAAGCCCAAAAGTTACTTTTTCAGGCTTCAGATAAACATGAAAATAAAGTGGTGAGATATTTTTGTATTGCTTTGTCCGCCCCCAAATGTCTAATAAAATATACCAGGCCCCATCCTTATTTGCCAGCCTCCCTCTGCAGCACAAGGGCTTTCACCACACTGGGCTCTGGAAACACAGTCAAGATTCTTTGGCTAGAGAATAAAGGGGACAATAAGTGAGAAGGGTCTTTAGAGGTCATCTAGTCCAATGCCTAGATTGTATAAATGAGAAACTGAGGCCAGGGAAGTGGAATGAACTGCCCAAGGTCTTACAGGAGTGGAACTGGAATTCAAATCAAGGTCCCTGGATGCCCCATGTGGCACTCCTTTCTACTGTACCAGCCCGCCTCAGTACTGTTAGGAGATAGTGATTCACGTTACAGGCTGTTTCTTGGTCCCCCTTTTGGCCTCCCATAACCATTTACTCTCAGAGCATTTAACTTAAAAACCAGCCAACCTTGCACTCCGCCCCAAACTCCACCTCTCTAACCTCAAACCCACAAAGCAATATAGCCTACTGGGAAAATTACTAGACTGGGAGGTGGCATCCCTGGCCTCTAGTCTGGCTCTGCTACCATCTGTATGCTTTTTTTTGGTGGGGGAGGAGAATCACCTCATCTCTGTGATTTAATTTCTTCCTGGGGAAAAAACAGAGATAATGACACCAACCTCTCAATCTTGTAGCATGGCTGAGAGAATTAAGTCTACTTCACAATAATATAAAGAAAAAAAAGCACTGAAGTAATCTGAACTCCAATCAATGCAATAATCAATCTTGATTCAAGAGGACCAGTGGACATACCTTCCTCTTCTAGTACGAATGTGACATTTGAGGCCAGCCTGGCCGCTACGTTGGTTTGTTTTATTTAGCTATACTTGTTACAAAAAGTTAAGTGATTTTTTTAAAGCATCAAAAATAATTTATAAAAATAAAATTATGGTGTAAAGGTATTTTGGCCTTCTGAAATAAATGCCATTGTAGTTTAGTGGAAAGAACACTGGATTTAGAATCAAGAAGGCCTGGATTCAGGGCCCAAATATTAGACAAAGGACTACTCACCCTGCTTTAAGTCTCAATTTCCTCATCTTTAAAATAATTTTTCAATTGCTTCCATTAGTGGTATTAAAATCAGATAGAAGCAAGGCCACTAAACCATACGTAAAGATCCTTTCTGGCTATATTTTGACTTAGAAAACCGCATGTAAACCTTACCTATGTTCTACTATATTTTTGTTTTGTTAAATATTTCCCAATTACTTTTTAATATGGGTATCTTTGACAACTCTGGCTTACACCACTGGACTGTGTAGACAAGAGCTTTTAAAAAAACACTCGAAAGCATTATAAAGAGATGTGAGTTTTTCATTCGCTTTCTTTTTTAAAAAATTATTTTCCCTCCAATTATGTGTTTTTTCATTTGTTTTCTTTCTTTAAACAATATTTTATTTTTTCCAATTACATTTTTCATTTGCTTTCTTTTTTAAATAATATTTTATATTTTTCCCAATTACGGGTTTTTGTTTGCTTTTTGTTAAATAATATTTTATTTTTTCCCCAATTACAGGTTTTTCATTTGTTTTCATACCAAGCAAGAGAGAAAGACGCTCACCATGATTGTTTGCCACTGTCATGGAGGAGAGATCCAGGGCAGAGACCAAGTGGTGAAGAGACTCCATAGAGATGGTGAGGTCCTTCAGATAGTCCTGGTAGTGGATGACATTATGTTCACTGCATCGAATTATTTAACTCATTATCCACGCAGGAAAATGAAGCGACTAAAGAATGTCTTTTGTCCAGACTCTCACAGGCAAGTTTGAGTTGGAAAAATCACAGAGGTCGCCCTTCAATACATTTATCTTGCATGGAAACTGCAACTGGACAAAGAGCTCAACCAAGGATCGCAAAGGAAGAAGAGGGCATGTTGGATTGCCTTTGGGAAACTAAAGAATTCTGCAAATGACCCTGAGCTTCTCCTGGAAACAAAGCCCATCCTTTTCACACCGATACGTGGCAGTTTTATCCTATGGAAGTGGTTTGGAACAGTGGAAAGCTAGTTCACTGCCTCTGGGGTCAGAGAACTTGGGTTCAAAGCCAACCTACAGTATTTATTACCTGTATGACCTTAGGCAAATCACTTAACCTTCTGGGGCCTCTGTAAAATGAGGGTGTTGGGCTAGAAGTCAGCCTCTCAATCTATGCCCCCCTTCCCCATCCTATTTAGTATCTATTCAGCACCAGTCTCTTCCACCCTCTGCCAGGTCCTTCTAGTGGGGCACAGAAGCAGTATGTATGTATGTGTCTTACATATAGCAGGCACTTAGAAAATACTTGTTTATTGGAATGGAATTATAAGGCAAGGGTTCCTTGTCCTCAGAGCAAGGGCTCACCATCTGGATAAGGAAATAAGATGCAATTGGATCAATACTTCGATGGGTGAAGTTTACACAGCTCACCCTGTTTTACCCTCATCTATGCCCTCCCCAGGCATTTCATCCAATCTGCTGGCAATCTCCCTCTAGTTGTCTTGACACTGAGGATGCCAATGGAGTAGGCAGGCCATCCAACAGCCTACTTCTTTTTTCAGTTATGCTTTTTTCTGATGCTATCCAATAATAATGCAATGTAGAATATTATTATTATAATATATACTTATTAATATGTATTATATTTATTGATATATATATATCAAATAATTAATGCAATATAGAACATACTGAATGTAAAGTAGAGTGAAAGCTACAGGTGGAAGATGGCTGGGCCATAGTAGTAATACTAGGTGGTAGTAATAGTAGTAGTAAATGACAACTAGTTTTATGTAGTGCTTTAATGTTCACAAAGCACTTTCCATATATTATCTCATTAGATTATCACAATAGTCCTGCGAGATAAGTGCTATTATTATCCCTATTTTAAGATGAGGATACTTGAGGCCAAAAAATGACAGGTGACTTGCCCAGGGGCACAGAGTCAGTGTCTGAAGTACAACTGGATCTCAGGTCTTCCTGATTCCAAGTCGTAATGGCTGACTTAGTTATCTAGTAATTATCTTTTGGAATGGTTTTCTGTGTCTTGACCATAAGAGTGAAAGCCTGGCCCTGTGTAAGCAATGTGACTGAGCCATCACCAGTTAAGACTTTGGCAAACTTTTGAAAATATCTGATAAGAAGGTTTTCTGATACCATCCACAACACAGTTTACATTTTTCACTATCCTACCCGGCTCATTTATTCAGTGCTCCCCATAAAGGACCTCCTGTATAGGAGCGCTTTTCCAGAACTCTAGTAAGAAAAGCAATATTGGAAAAATACACTGCAGTGAAAAAGAAAATCATTCAGTTTTTACTAAGCCCCCTATGCCAATATTCCACAAATCTGGATTGACACAACGGCTCCAAAATCAACCATGGATTGATCAGCTTCTCCCCGCTCCAATCCATCCTGTGTGCGCAACTAAGCAAAATTTTCTAAAATGCTGCTTTGACCATGACAGTCCCCTGCTCAGACCTTCACTGGCTCCCACTCGCCTTCAGGATTCAAGCCCAAACTCTTGATCCTGGCACCCCAAGAGCAAAACTACCTTCCCAGCTTTACCTCACCCTGTTTCCTTTTAAAAACTTTCCACTCCAGTTGAATTGGTCTCTTCTACATTCCACAAACAAATAGGTCTGGATCTAATCCTCCCTCTCCCTTACTGCTCCACTTTAATGCCTCTCCCTTCTTCAAGTGGCCACTGTAACTGGCTGCCATACAAGTCCTTCAGCGGTGCCTTCACTCATTCATCAACCACTCACTCAACCAATTGCCATTTAGTGAGTATTTCTGGGTTGAGGAATAGGCAAGATAAGAACAATAAATACGAGAGAGCCCTTACACTCAAATATTTGTCAGTCATACAAATTTAAAGGACAGAAGAAGGAACTCTGAGATGTTAATACAACAACCACCTCATTCTACAAGGGAGGAAATGAAACCTAGAGAGGTTAAGTACCAACAAAGCGACACAGCAAGAGTTGCAGCCAAAGACATCAATAAAAACTTACTAAAGAAAAAGACTTAGTGCCAGAGGTGATACCAGGACCCAAATCTCCTAAGCTCCTTCCTGGTCTTTCCAATTCTCCCATTCGCTTCTCTACTAATTGATTTGGGCTGAAGGAGGACAAAATGTATAAACAGAACAGAAGCATTTGTTTTCCAAGCAGAGATTAAAAATGGACAAATGCGAAACATACAAATACATGGGGTATGGGAGGGCCCACAGTTACCAAATCTTATAAAGGGACCCAACAGTCTAGAAAGCAAGATTCTTGGTCATGGTTTCTGGATTTCTATAACCTTAACAGTAAATTTTGGGCAGGTCTAGATCACAGGAACATTGATTTTGAGCTGTAAGGAACCTCAGAGGGCATCTAGTCCAACTCTCTTTTACAGATGAGGAAACTGAGGCCCACAGAAGTAATACTCAAGGTCACACAGCTAATAAGTGGTAGAACAGGGAAATGAGCCAAGGTTCCCTGACTCAAGAGGCAGTGTTATCTTCTCTTGTTTCATGACCCACAGTGAGAGGCACAACATCCCACTGGAATAGGAGCATCTGAACAAACGCAGGCCAGCCCTTGTAGCCCGGCAAAGGAAGAACTTGTAAATATCACGGTTCTGGGGCTACCTCCCCAGCTTGGCTCCCCTCAAGATCAGTTTTCCTTTTAGCCTCTTCCCTCTCACCCCCACCCCTGACAGCGACAGTTGTGAAAAGTACCCGTCTGAGTAGCTCACTTGACAAGTCAGCAAGGAGCCTGTATGTATAGTACAATGAAAAGAACTTCAACATTGGAGTCAAGGGCCCCAGGTTCTAACCTCTTCTTTAACACTTAACTAACTACTTTGGTGACCTTGGGCAAGTCATATGACTTTCCTAGGCTACAGTTTCCTCATCTGCAAAATGAAGGGGGTCATACTAGAGGGTCTCTGAAGTTCCTCCTAGCTCTTAGATCTGTTTTCCCAGGATGCCACCATATTTGGACTATTTCTTTTTTAACCTTCTGACTCCTAAAGTTACACACACTTTGAAGAATTTGAGAAGGACCTTGGATACCTCCTCTCTACCTTCCCAACAAGGACAGAGGCATGACAGGTCGGGAGAGGGTATCCATAGACAAAGCGTGCCCTCCACTTTTAGTGCTCTGTGGATGGTCAGGTATGGACTGAAGCATCCCCTGCAGTGCTGTGGACAGCCCACAAATGAGCTGAGTGTCTCCTGAGCTCCCAAATTCCTGACCAACCTGACAGTGTGGAAGGAGAAGGCTCTCCACGTGTGGGGGGAGATGGAGATATTCAGGGAGGTAGTGGGCACATAAATTAGCAATGGGAAGAAGACAGAAGTCTCTTATAACTCACTAACCTGGATTGTTTGGCACTCTCTGCCCTTCCCATAAACTGGACCTTCCTACCTTGGTGCCTTTGTTTACTCGGTTCCCATTCCTCTAATGATTTTCCTGTGCCTGGCCCCATAGCCCATGTGTTGAAACTCTATCTCCGTGTTCTATTTTGTGTTAAGCACTATTTATCTTAACCCCCAACTAGATTATGAGCCCCATGGGAATGAGGATTCTCATTCATCTCTGTTTCTCTTTCCACCCACTATAGTGATCTTTAGACAATAAGTACCGAATTCAATTCAGCAAACATTTATTAACCATTTTGAAGGAGGCTACTTAAAAAGAAATACAACCGCCACCAAATAATTTTCAAGCCTGGTTTGGACAATTCCCAAACCAAGTAAGTACTCTTGCTTCCCTCCCAGACAGATCTCAGAAGGTCTGACAGCAGAGCTCATCTTGGCTAGGAAGACTTTATGCCATCTCTGCGGGCCAGGGGGGTGGGGGTAGCCCACATAATGTTATTCATTCTTGGACACAAAAACAGAGGAGAGTGGTCGTTAGAGCTGGAGGCAGCCCAGGCCAGCCATCACCACCATATTCTGGACATTATCTAAAGTGTCATGACCCAAAATGCTATTTGGGGAAATCAGGCCACATGTGGTCATTTGACACGATAATGTATTTTGGGGACTGGAGAAAGAGCACGCTTTGCTGATGAAGGGCTGTCCCAGTCAGAGAGAAGTAAAACTCTGGGCTTTAGACAATAAAACTGAAAACCCATAATCCTGTTTAAACTAAAGAACACCAGAGAGAAAAAAATCAACAACCGAACCCTCCCAAACAAAATAAGATAGTTCACTAGGGAGGCCATCATTTTTGTAGGAGGCTGGCATAGTGGGTGGAGTACTGAACTCGGGAGTCAGGAAGGCATGGATTAAAATCCTGCTTCTGACACTTACTAATTGTGTGTGACCCTAGGTGAGTCACTTAACTTCTCCCTGACTCAGTTTCCTCAACTGCAAAAAGGAGACAATAATGTCTGAAGCACCTACCTCACATAACTGTTGTGAGGCTCAAGACAAAAACCACGTGTATGTGGGGGAAAATGGGAACCGCAATCATTTCAGGGAGACCACCTGGTGACCTAATGGTACGAAGTACCAAACCCCCACTGAAGGAAAAATAAAATAAAACTACATGAGGGCACAGTATATCAGATGCTGCCACCCTCCATTTTAACAACTATTGTCCTTAAACAAGAGGCACCTGCATTTTTGTCTAAATTGACTTCTTAAACAATTGTAAAAGTATACAGTCCCCTCTTCTGGTCTCCTGCCCTTGATCAGGGAATGTTTTCTTATTTCAATGATAAATCCTGCCAATTGCATTCCAAATAACTTCCCTTTTCTCCCTTGAATGACTCCCCCTTCCTCTTCCATAAAACGCTTTACTTACCTATCCTAAGTTGCTGCAAAATGCCGCTGCTGGACTGGACTGTTTTCTCTAAGTGCTCTGGGAAGTTCTAAAAATCAAATTGGGAGCCTAGGAGGCTGAAGCTGCTTTCAGGCAGCAGGCCTCCTTAGTATGCTAATACATTTCTCTGCTTTCAGTTTGGCCTTCTATCTTTGACCTGCAATCATTGGACCCCTGCTGGCTGGTATGCCTCTCCCAAGAAATCCTATTCCTCTTGGTGGAGAGAGTTCCCAACATGTGCAAAGTGGTTTACAAACCTTTAAATGCTGCAGAAATGTCGGTTGTTATTATTATCACTGAGTGCAAAAATATCACTTTTTCCATCTCAAGACACAGGAGATTTAGGTTCGAGTTGTAGCTTCTCCATTTACTAGCTGTATCATACAAAAGACTGGAGCTGGAAAGGTCTTTGGAGGCCATTGAGACCAATTCCATTTTACAGATTAGGAAATCAAGGCCCAGAAACGTTAAATGATTTGCCCAAGCAAGGTCACATAAGACATCAGGGGTGGGATTTGTACCCAGGTCCTCCAACGCCAAAGTTCTTTTTACTGCTCTACATCACCAAGCCATTTCCCCTCTGAGGGCCTCAATTGTCTCAAGTCAAATGTTTGAGAGGATCTGCCAGTGTCTAAGGTCCCTCTCTGACCGTAAAGTTCCACATCTCTAACATCTCTGGCAATGCCTTGCAGGCACTGGGCCTAGCTCATCTTCCCCTTCAGAAAGTCCAAAGTTGGGTTCTACTGACTAGTTAAGGGGTGGGGGTGGGGGCACACTAGCCCTGCCCAGAATGTGGTAATGCTTTTTAGCACTTTAGTTTACAAACTTTCAAAACCACAAAGTGATTTTATTGCAGCAGCTCTGCTTCGAGACTAGGTTGCATAAGTTAGGTCAGCAGAAATTTAGTCTTCAGTTCCAATCCTTACCCTACCAGACGGTGCTTTTCCACCTCAGACAAGAGAAGGGCCACTTAAAGACCACTGCCCAAGGGAGCTATTCTTGTCTCCATTTTTCAGATGGGAACATGAGATAGGGGACTATCTTGTCTTTGGTCACAAAGGCAGCCATCAGAGATAGAAACAACTGTTCTTGACCTGTTCCCAAAGAGCTAGCTACATGTCTGGTTCCTCCACACTAGAATTCCCCATTGGTCTGCTCCCTAAACTCCATTCTCCAGCATATCCCAAATGGGCCATCTCACTTTGCTCTTGGGGTAGCAAAGATAGGAATCCCAGGCTGCTACCAACATGCGGCAGGGAGTAGTTTATTAAGCAAACTGGAATAACCACAAAGAACAAACACCCTATTCAAAACCAAGGGTTAAAAGGTTTGGATGGGGGTGGGGGGTTTCAAGTAATCCCCATATTCCCACTTTTTAAAAGGGTCCTGCTAGAAAAGCCTTTCCCTCCCCCTCCCCCTCCCCTTCTAACTAAACTTAGGAAATTAACAAGTAGAAGATAGAAATGTTTTTCCCCCAGGGGCCCACTGGGTCCCGTTGGCTTGTATGTTCATGGGCGTGGTATGAAATATTTAAAGCAGTGACTAAAAATTTTCCATAAAAGCCCATCCAAAGTGTAACAACCTTCCTGCTACAGTAGCCTGCTTGGTCTCTAGTCATCGTAAAGATTTCACATCCTGCTCATCACCCTCCCGTTATTTACATTTAATATTTAAGTTGGGTGGTTGGGTGGGAGGGAGTAATTAGTTTTGCTTGTAAACCGTTCATCACAGTTGTAATACTGACCGAGCCATGGAGCCCATTGGGGGCCTAATAGATTTCAGGACATTATACTTCGGGTAGCAGGGGTGGGGGGCTGGGAGCTGGAAATCAATAAATGGTGACTTCGTCTCCGCACAGCCCCATATGGAAGTAATCAAGCGCAAGGGTGGCAGCTGGGGCCAATAGCAGTCACCTGCAGCTGAGGGACGTGGGGGTTTCGGATGGGTTTTTAATGCTAATTTCCTGCCCAAACAATGAGCTAGAAAGCGCAGAGCAACAGACGAGGCCGGATGAATGGAGACCAAGGCGAACAATAGCTGCACCTGGTGCTAGGAGCAGGGGAACAGAGCCGGCACGCGCCAACAGCCCAGGGCACATCTGTTACCCTCGGCCGGCCCAGCCCCCAGCCCCCGCCCGCCTGGTAAGTAATCCGGGACCGCGAAACATTAACAGCTTGCAGCTCAGCAACAGGTTTCAGTGGTGGTGGTGTTGTCCCTCCCCCCCACCAAATTCGAAGCTGCCGCGAAGTCTTCTCATGGGGTCCCTCCTCGTCCTTGGCAAGAGAGGCAAGAAGGAGTGGCTGCCTGGGGAAGATGCTCAGAGAAGTCGGAGCTGGGTTCGAATTCCCGCTCAGCCACCCATCTTTATTTCTTCCCTCTGGGAATCTCGAGCGACTCCTTTCACACCTCTCTGGGCCTCAGTTGGGAATCGGCAGCTCTAGGCGAGATAACGGCTCAGGAATCTGATGACCTGGATTCAAATCCTGACCCAGACACCTGGCACCCCTTGGCACCCACTCCCTTCACTTCTGTAAAATTAATGGGTGAAAGGAGGCAGTGCAAGGCCACGATACCCAAGTAACAGATTTAGGAGTTGGCTCTGAGCACTTGATCTCTTGTGAACCCTTACGCAAATCACCCAACCTCTCTGGGCCTCAGTTTCTTCCCTTGTGAAACTAGAGGGGTCCCATTATATGTCTTCTGATGTCCCTTCCAGAGCTACATTCAAATTCTATGACCTCTAAGGACCCTTCTGGTGCTCAGTCTATAATCCTAAACAGAACCTAAGCTGGCAGCTTTATCTGACAACAATTAGTTGTACCTTTCTCTTTTATGGAGGGAGAAACTGAGGCTCAGGAGGTTAACTGATTTACCATTGGTGGCACCTGTACTAAGTGGAGAAGCCAGGATGCTCCTCTGACTACAAATTTTGGGCTCCAGACTGGTAATCATTATGATTATAGACTTTTAGACCTGGAAGAGACCTTAGAAATGATCTAATCCAATCTCCTTATTTTACAGATGAGAAAACTGAGGCTCAGAGTGACACATTACACAAGGTAGTAAATGGCAGACCTAAGTTCTGAGCCCAGGTCTCTTTTGGCTTCAAATCCAGTGTGCTTTTGGGTTTATGATCCCTCTCCCTCCACACTGTAAGTTTTAAAGGTGCAAAATTCATCCTGATTTTTTCCCTGAAGCCTTTCTACTGCTCCTATGCTGCTTAGGGGAGAACTGGTCATGGGAAAGGCCATAATTATTGCATCAAAAAATACAAATGGATGATGTACAGGCTTGTTTGGAGCCCCAACTACGTTCCCCACCCCACCCCCAACTGTAGCTGAGCGTGTCCAGATTCTGTGCCGACACAGAACCCATGCCCTGCCCATCATCTCCCAACTGCTTCAGAATGAAAGGAGACAGGAATGTGACTGGCTCAGACCCCAGACAATAGACAAAGCCCTGCCTTTGCTGGGCGGAACAAAGGGAGTTCACTCTGGCGCCCTTTTTCAAAGTCATCCAGGGTGCGCTTTTCAAGTCTGCATGCACACAGTCTCCCTCCCCGGCAGCAGTGCCAAGGATGTGACCAGGGCCCATCCAGAGGCCCGCCTTAACCACAGGACCGGAAGATCGACACTGTCACAAAAGGATAGTTTTTTTGGAATCCACAATCTAACCTCCACTCCTCATTGTCAGTGACTTTTACTTAAAAAACGCACTCGAATCCTACAGCCACAGAATTCAAGACCTTTCAGTGACATTCAAAAGAATTACTCTAGGATTAAGGCTGGCACTGTAACCAAAGACATTCTTACTTTAAAACCATGAGAAAACCAAACAGTTCCAGTTCCCTTATGTCCTTTCTCTCTCCACCCCAACAACATGAAAGACAGTGAAATTTAATGAGCACTAGCTTGTGAGGGAGTCAGTTTTCTAGACCTGCCTCTTCCACTAGGCTCTCTGACCAAATTCTTCATCTATACAAGAAGCAGCTGTGCTAGATAACCTCCTAGGTCCCTATCAGCTTTATGAAGTATTGGGCTGATCTATACACATAGCACAACAAAAGTCCCTAGACCTCTTTTACTATAGCATATCCAGGCCTGTAAGTATCTCTTCCTCTGAATATGCGATTTTAAGGGCTTTCAGTGAATTGGACCAACTCTCTCTTAAGATCCAATTCAAATCCTCCACAGCTGTACATACATAACCTTGTATAAAATTTGTTTAACTAAAACCCAAAGTATTATTTTATGACCCGCTCAAAAAATACCGTTTTACCTTTACCTGGCTTGTTGGTTTTATGATATTCAAGCATAATGCTCAGCTTATCCAAAAATAATAATGATGATGATAGCTGGCATTTATATACGGCTTTAAGATTTCAAGGAACTTTGTATATTTTATCTCACTTGATATGTACGTTATCTCACAGCATCCCTGTGAAATACATGCTATCTCCATTTTACAGATGAGGAAACTGAGGCTGAGAGAGGGAGATAAAGTGGCTTGCTCAGAGTCAAGTGGCAAAATAAGTGTCTAAGGTAGCACTCAAGCTCAGGATTTCCTGACTCCAAGTCCAACCACTAACCACTGTGTCACCTCACTGCCTTAGGTTACCGTTCTCCCCATCTGTAAAGAGTTTGGGTTGGAAGAGATACTTTCTTAGTATCTCCTAGCTATGACAGTCTATGTTCTATGGTCACTTCCAGCCGCAACATTTTGTGACTGTATGACCAGACTGTCCTTTATTAATATCGTGTCTGTACAGCTACACGGTTCCATTGCTCCAGGGGACATCCCCTGGTAATCAGTCTAGGATTGTTTGTTCTATTCTTTAGTAATTTTGTCAGGTCTCACAGGATCCAGGATACAAGAGAAGCACATGTAAGGGTTTCCACAGATTTGTTTTCACTCTTCTAACAATGCCTACTAGGTCACTACATTTAAGCCCCAGTCCCTTCATGGTTAAAGCTTTGGCAGGGTGGGCTAATTTAATGAAAACATAGCTTTCCCTCTTTCCTTTTCATATCTATTTCCCAGCTCCATGTCTTTGCTCAGACCAGTGCCCTCTATCAAGAATGCCTTTCCTCCATCACTGAACTTGAAAATCCTACCTATCCTTCAAGATCCAGTTCTAAAACCCACCCCTGCCCGTCCCTCCCCAATCCCAGCTGGAAATTATTCTTTCTTTGTTGGGCTTCTGTTTATGTTTCACTGAGTCACTTAACATGTTCTATTGTGTATTATGGGTTATCAGTATATGTATCATATCCCTCTACTAGACTGTAAGCTCCATGAGGGCAAGGGTTATGTCTTCTTTATCTTTGTAGCTTCCTGAGCTCTAACATGGCCCTCTGTATCCATTAGGTACTTTATTTATTAACTTGAACTGAAATAAATTCAACTTATCTCCAAGTACCAATTCCTGAGGCTTATTTACTCTGAAGGAATATCATGTAAATTAACGACAATTATGTTTGTATGTGTATCCCTCTACTAGACTGTAAGTGCCATGAGAATGAGAGCTATGTCTCATCTATCTTTGTAACTTCATGAGCCCTAGAATGCCCCCCTCTATGCATCAGGTTAATAAAGGCTTATATAAAAATACATATACACATACATGTATATAAACTTCCCAGATGTTCAGATTAGCCAATACAGATGCTAGACAGCTGTGCCGATATCAAATACCAAAGGGAAATATTGTGGGGGAAAAAATATAAAATCTAAAATGAAGACCTAGAAACCTCCATGAGGTCATTCCAGCACCCTCAGCAAGGAATAGCAAACATGCTCAGGGCCCATATATGTAAGCTGCTTGTTCAATCTCTGGTGAACAGATAGATATACCCTTATGCTGCCCCTGCAGGCCATGATGAAGTTCTGGGCTGACATTTCAATCCAGGGTCTTTTCTATCTAACCTGGAGCTAAAATGACACTGATAAAGGCTCAATAACAGGACAGGTGGGAAGAGTCAATCAATAAATGTTCGTAAAATGCTTACTATGTGCCAAGCACTAGAGAAGCTCCAGCTTCTTCAAAAGGATTGCCTGGGAGCTACCAAAGGACAAAAGGATGGACCAGTGTGCCTCAGGGGCTGTCCAAAAGCCACAGGGTCCAAAATCTGGCTCCAGGGAGGGGATGACTTTCCAAAGTTTTCAACCTTCTGGTAGTTTCTAGCAGGCTCATTTACATAGTCACACCCAGACCACCCCTCTAATCGTTATTTGCCACAAAAAGCTTGTCTTTGGAACTAACTAAGAGGCATGGGAAGAAGTGGGCTGCAGCAATGGAGGCTCAAGGTGGTGGAAGTAGACAGAAGGAAGACCTTCTCGAAAAAAAATAATCAAGGCTGTGGGGAATCTTAGCCCAGGGTCTGGATGGATGCTGTCAATCTAGAAGGATTATGACAGTTTTACTGCCATGGATGAACTCTATTCCCTGAACAGATTGTGGTAGATGCCTTTTAAAAAAAAACAGAGAGCCAGAAAGGACCTCAGAGGTCATCTTGACCTCATGCAAGATGTGTGCTTATTTGGTATAAATAAAATAAAATAAAATAAACCTATGTATGGATAAGACCAAGATTCAGAAAACCACGTGTGAATCCTAGCTCTGGTACTTTCTAGCTGGGTGGCTGTGGCCAAGTCACTTCCTCCTTCGGGGCCTCAGCTGCCTCCTCATCTGTAAATTGATAGGGTTGGACCAGCTGATCTCTGAGGTTTCCTCCAGCTCTAAAGCCCTGATCCTAGGAATGGAAAATGATGCACAGACATACGAGGAAGGCTGTATATGGATTACTTGCATTATAAAACTACCTAAACTTCCTCCCAGGGAGGCATTTGCTACTGGGCAGCAGGAGTGGCTCCCTAAGCTTACATGAAATACACTGAAGCAACCATGTGCCACCAGGGCAAAATCTAGTCTTGAGAGCAGTTAGGCTGAACAGATACAGTAATAGCAAGGATGGCAAGCTCCTTGTGATTCCATTAGGAATGGCCACAACTCTACCAGCATGAAGTCTGACAAGGAAAAAAGACCTTCCCCTCCTCAAAAAAATGTTTGTCTCACACCCTGGACCACCAGGGTGGTGCTAAAGGAGACAGCCCTTCCTCAGCAATATCACAGAAAGACCTAACTTGGTTCTCGTTCTCTCTCTCTCTCTCTCCTTTGTCGAGATGCCTTTTCAGGACTGCATTTCCAGGGGCAAGAGTCATATGTTACTCTTAGATTGTTGCCCCAAGTTTCCGGTTTAGCAAAATGCAGCATTTTCAAGGAGGTGTGTGCCAGAGCTGTCTAGGCAATGTGGCCAACCCAAAGCTACCCTGTGCAAAGCCGAGCAGCCGCCTGTAGGTTGGGCTCTTCTACCAAACCCCCAGAAACACTGCATCGTTTCTCATCTAAGACAACCAAGAGCTCCGAGAGGCACCCGAGATCCCTGCCTGTCTCAGCATAAAAAGCAGCAGCAAGATGAAAAGTCTCACTTACCCTAGATGCCCAGATGATCACAATCCAGATGCCCAAGAAGCCAAATTTATTTGAAATAGGAATAAAATGCTCCTCTTCCCCTGCTCCTGATCTCTGAGCACAGCCTGGGACCAGCCTTCCTCCTCCTTTCATTAGCTGGACATGTGTCAGCTCTCTCACATCTGTGATTTCTCACTGACTAGAGCTGCCTGTCCAATTCCAGGGAAACACAGATGGATCCCAGATGGGAAGGTCCTGCCAAACAGACCAGCTCTTTACCTTGCCAGAATCCCCAGATACACACACACACACACACACACCCTCTCTCTCCCACTCTCCTCTCCCTCTCTCCCTCTCTCTCTCAACCCTCCTTCTCTCCCTCCCTGTTACCAGGGCTCCTTGCCAGCTGATGTCACCAAGTACACACCTCCCAGTGGTTCCTGGCCAATCTGACATTAACGTGTTAAATACGTGTAATTTGTTTATGGCTGACAATAACAGCGATGAGATTGTGCAAACTCTCCCCATGATCCCCCAGTGGATGTGTAGAGGGACGAGGGTGCAAAAGCAAATGCTGGGACATTCATTTATCTAGCAGCCCTGATACTCTCTCTTGTCTTCTTGCTTTCCCTATTGTTAGACTAGCTTCTTAGATTGCTGGGGCCCCGTTCCATGCTCTATGTGACAGAGGCAGTCCTTCCAAAAGATGCCACCCCCCCCACTTCCCAAGAAAAACTGGACTTGAACATGAACTCAGAATTGGGGCAAATGTGAACTTGCAAACTCTGGGAGGGAGAAAACAATCTGAGATCTGTGGAAATCACTCGCACAAGCTGCCTCTCCACCCTAGATTCGGTAGCACTGCAAAACAGGCATGTGTTTAAAATCAGACAACTGAAGAAAGGCCTGGGAGGCTGTGAAGAGATCAGACCAGTGAGGGGAACACACACTCTGACCAAGGGACAGTCAGAGGAGACGAGCAGGAGAGGGGCTGTGGGGTCAGCCATTGTGGGGCTTTCAGAGTTAGCATTAGTAGGTCAATAGTGCCTCATATCCTGCTATATGGTACATTAGAAACAGGAGAATTAAGTAGAAGAGAGAAGCAGGCACATTTGGATTTGCGAACTTGGTGTTATGTTTTCCCCCTATTTGAAATAACTGACAATATCAACCAAAGAAACTGGAAAAACTCCATGCAATTCCATGAGCTGTCCAACAAACTGTTCTTCCCAAGGAGTATAATGGGGAAGGCGCATCAGGAAGACTTCCCATGCTGGGAGGTCCAGACCTTCTCAATGGACCTGCACCATCCTCTTCCCCTAATGGACTACCAGGGATCCACACGTAGGCTCGAATAATGGCAGGAAGGGACGGTCCATATCAAAGCCAATTCTCTATTCCTACTGCTTTAAGTTGTCTCTCTGACTTCTTTGTCTTCTCCCATTCTAACATAAGAGTACAGAGGCTTAGCCCCTAACCTCTCCACACTCTGCCAGCACAACTTTCCTTAAAAGTACATCTACATGTCTTTTAAAAATAAGCCGAAATAGAAGATGGTGGTGTAGAAGAACAAACAACACACTGTAAGAAGGGCTGGACAGGTCAGGAGACCTAGGTGTGTTTAATGAGCCACACGACCTTGGCCAAGGTCTTTCCCATGTCTAGGCCTCAATTCCTCCTCTATCAAGTAAGGATTCAATGGGATGCTTTCCAGGTCTGCCACCTTTTAGACTGTTGTGGAGAACTATGTTGTTTTTACATCAGAGACACTTACAGATTCCTTGTCTCCTCCAATCTGTTGTTAACAAAGGAAAATCAGGTAAGGAAAATCAAGCGACTATGTCTGATGGTATATGCAATGGTCTGTGCCCATACTCCCCTATCTTAGGTCTTTTCTGGCTCTAGTACTCTGTAATACAAATCAATCAAAAGAGACTCCTGTTGTGAAGTTTAATGTGGTACTAAGGTCATGAAAACCCACAGCTCTGCAACTAACTTACTATTAATTCAGGAGTGAAAATAAATGATTAGAAATTTACATTGCAGCCTCATCAGTCATAACAGGATTAATAAATGAATCAGTTTATGGGAGAAAAGTGGCCTTTGCAGGAACAATGACCTTGAAAGGCGAAAGCCTTTGGGTGAGTTTCTTCATCTATAAATGAGAGGGCTGGATGGAATAGATGGATTTCTAAATTTCCTTTGAGTTCTAAATCCATAATCTCATGGTCCTGCAACCAGGGCAAGCCTAAAATGAGAATATATCACCTGAGAATGGCTCATTATTTTTGAACTAACCAAATTTGTTCTGACACCTTCCCTGAAACAGTCTTGCCACTTACTAGAAGTTCTGGTAAAAGGAATTAAATGGCAGAATTGTGTGAGGAGCCATCTAGCATACAGAATCACAGAATTTTAGAGCTGAAAAGGGCCTTAGTTGCTCTCTGGGCCAATCCATACCAGAAAGGATTTCCCACTGTAACACAGTGGACAAACCCAGGCTCTGTGTGAAGCCCTCCAATGAGAAAATACTCAATACCTCCCAAGGATGTCCAGAGAAAGGCCGTGTGATAGTGGAGAGAGGGCTAGATTTGGGCAAAGACACTATGGGTTTAAATCCTAGCTCTGACACTTATTATCTGTGTGACCTTGTACGAGTCAATTAGCCTCTCTGGGCCTCTGTTTCCCCATTTGTAAAATGAGGTAATAATAGCGAGCCTTTAAAGGTCCTTCTAGTTCTCCTATGAATGTTCTGCATTGTAGTTATTCATATGTTTTATCCCACTTTCAGACTACAATCTCCATGATGGAAAGAAACAAGCATTTATTAAATACCTACTATATGCCAGGCAACTGTACTAAGTACTTTACAAATATTATCTCATTTGATCCTCACTCACAACTCTGGGAGGTCAGTGCTACTATGATCCCCACTGTACAGTTGGGGAAACTGAGGCACGGTTTTTTTTTATGTGACTTGCCTAGAGTCAAATACCCCATAAGCATCTGAGGCCACATTTGAACTCAGGTCTTTCCAATTCCAGGCCCTAGTTGCTTAGGTAGTAAAAGGAATAATGTCTTGGGTAGAAGCTGTAGAGCTTTTGGCCTGACATTAGGAAAAACTTCTTAGAATAAGAGCTGTCCAAAAGAAATGAGTGTGAGGTCGTGAGCTCTTTTCACTGGAGGGGTTTAGTAGGAGGCCAGCTGACAACTTCTCAGGGATGTGAGGAGATTCCTGGTCGGGTACAGTTTGGAGTAAATGACTTTAAAAGCCTCTTCCAAGTCAGATTTTGGGATCTCCTCCAAACCCAAGGATAGCATTTCATACCCAAGACATACACAGTAAATATTTGTTTAAATCCAAATTAAACGCAACCCATCCCCAAAAAAGTCTGACATTTCAGGCTGATGAGCAAATTATTTTACTTCCCTGGGTCTCAATTTTCTAATCTGTAAGAGAGGTAGGATTCAATGACATGAAGGTCCCTTTTATCTAGATATTATGATCCAGGTTATTCAGAGCCTTTGGCACAAAAATTTTCAAATACAGACAGAACAAAGAGATATGCTAGCCTTAGTTGTTATGTACTGATCCTCGTATGCCTGGGGCCTTTTCTCCCCAATCAGGGTCTAGAGAGACACTGACCAACTTGAAGGACAAGCACCATGATCTCCAGCACCCTTTCCATGCCGGTCACCCTCCTTAGGATGTTCCAGTTTGTCAGTGTCTCTCCTATAAAATGTGGCTCCAGAACTGGATAAAACACTGTTAGTTGAACTGAAATGGGAATTGAGGACATTAGGACCATCTTCTCACTCCTTAGTTCCAAGGCCACATTAGTTCTTGGCCCCCTTGTCACACTGTTGACAACTCATATTGAACTTGGCAGTCCCTAAAACACCCAGCCCTCTTTTTCACCCGATCTGCTGTAACCAGGCCTTCTCCATCCTGCGTTTTCCCAGCTGATGTTCTGAATCCAGGTGCAGGACTTTACATTCATCCCTATCAAATTATGTTGTGTTAGTTTTGACCCATTGTTTTGTCTGCCAAGAGCTTTTTGGACCCCAGTGGTAATCGTCCTGACATCTGACAGCTTTCTGTCCCAACTGCATGTCATCTAGATATTATGTAACCCCCCTTCCATGTTTTCATCCAAGTCATTCACCAAAAAGTGTCAAAAACAGGGCAGAAGACAGATCCTGTGGCTACCAAAGGAGAGCTTCCTAAAGGCTGAGCATGATTCTTTAATCACTTGCCCTAGGGTATGGTCCTTCATCCATTCCTGAAGTCCCACAACTTCAGCCAGCCCAATCAGTCAACCAACCAAAACTATCAGTCACTGGACTGGGTGCTGAGGATGCAAACATAAACATGAAACCATCACTGCCCTCAGACAGCTCATATTCTATCCCATGGTTTGCTATTTTGTCCCCAAGGATATGATGAGATATTTTATCAGCTGTCATCACCCAGGATCTTCTGCTTAACAGCACAGGGCAATGTGGAATTCATTTTAGAGGGGCACCCAAAGAGCTAACTTTTAAAAAAAAAAGTAGTGATGGGGGCAGCTAGGTGGCACAATGGATAGAGCACTGGCCCTGGAGTCAGGAGGACCTGAGTTCAAATTTGATCTCACACACTAACTAGATGTGTGATCCTTGACAAGTCACTTAACCCTGATTGCGCCACCCCCCCAAAAAAAGTACTGATGGCTTAGAGACATAGTATTACATCATAATGCTGAAAGAGTTGGCCTCAAAGTCAGAAAAACCTTGGTTCAAATCCTGTTTCTGATATATATATGATGCCGAGCAAGACATTTAGCCCCTCGGTGTTCTAGAGAGCTCCAAGAGTCTGAGCTGCAGAGAAAGTTTCTGGACTGGAATTCCCTATACCAATGAAACCACAAGTCCAAGCTCCATCCCTGTCCTACCAAGGATTCAGGGGAGTAGATCCTCAGTCATGTGGAAAACTTGGCCATCCCAAAGCATCACATTCCCCAGGGATTTCTAGAGCCAAAGGTTTCACAAAGCTCAAAAAAAAAATAAGAAAACTCACATTCATAAAACACTCTTCTGCAACAAAAATACTTTACATCTAACCTCTGATAATCTCTGATAACTTCCCAGCTTGAAAAAAAGGCTAAGATTTCAAAATGATCATCTGTTTATGCAGAGTTTAGGGGAAAACTTCACTTGCAAATATGGTCCGTGGAGTTTGGCAATATTACGGATTAGAGCGCCTCTTCCTCTCTCAGCTGGGGCACTCTCCTTTGGTCTACCCCACACTCCGATCCCTTCAACACAGCAGCCAAGGAGGTTTTCCTAAAGGTCAGTTCTGACCATGTCATTCCCCTACTCAATAAACTCTAGTGGTCTAGAGGTCTATTACCTCTAGGATCAAATAAGAACTCTTCAGCTGGGTACTGAAAGCTCTTCACAATCAGGCGTCTTCCTACTTGGTTTTCTTTTTCCTACAGAACCCCTTGTTTGCTTCAAAACTCTGCTCAAAGGCCACCTAACTAGAAGAAGTATTTGCTGATATTACCAGATGGAAATGCCTTTTTCTCAGAAAATTACCTTGTATTTGTCTTCTGTGTATATTATTTACAATTCTTTTTATACATCTCTCTCATATATATGGTTGTTTCAGGTTTATCCTGGTATTCGTGCACCTAGCATGCGTCTCCTGCCATAAAGGTACTTAAGACAACATAATATTTAAGTTCAGGTTTCAGCAGAATCAAAACTCTCATTGCTGGAACAACATTCTGACATTTCAAACTTAATAACTGCTACCTAACATAGCAATTTACCGACGAAGCACTTTCCTTACAACTACCTGTGAGACAAGTATTAAGTATTGTTAGCCCCCGTTTACATATGAAGAAGCTGAAGGGAAGTGACTTATCCAGAGTCACATAGTGAGCAAATATCAGAGCAAGGATTTGAACCCTGATTTCCCAATGAGCTGCCCATGGTGCCTTCCACTATGCTGTGCTGTCTTTCATAATATAACACCTCATAATAAGCTGTTATTTATTTGTGGAACTACAGAACTCAAAGATTTCTACTACCACATTTAAGAGAATCACCACAGAAATTGGGGAACTCCCCAGTGAGCATAAACTCTCCTTGTGGATGAGTCCCTGGGCCTTCTGGGCCACCAGTCACACTGCAGTAGACAGAAATCGACACTTGTATCCTTTCAACATCACTTATGAACTCCAGTGGTTCCCTATTGTCTCCAGGTACAAACACGAAATCCTGTTTAGCATGCAGAATTCTTCATAACCCAGCCTGCCCCTCCCTGAAGTCTTTTTACACCTTACTCCCTACATATTCTCCACAATCCAGCCACCTTGGCCTCCTGGCTGTTCCCTGAACAAGATGCCCCATCTCTCAGCTCCAGGCATTTTCTCTGGCTGTCCCTCATGCCTGAAATACTATCCCTTCTCAGTTCTGCCTACTGACTTCCTTGGCTTCCTTTAAGTCTCAATTAAAATCTCATTTTCTACTGGAAGTTTCTCCCAATCCCTCTTAATTCTACTGACTTCCCTCTATCAATTATTCCCTATTTACCCTTTAGATAGCCTTTTTGTATCTTGTCTCCCCCATTAGACTGTAAGCCCCTGTTTTCTGACTCTTTTTGTATCCCTGGCACTTAGTACAGTGCCTGGCATAAAGTAGATGCTTAATAAATGTTTATTGGATAATTTTATTGATTGAAGGACTCAAATGAATTGGCAAAGCAAATAAAAAATTGATGGGACAGAGTCTCAAGAGATAAACAAGGCAGACGTTCATTTACTGAACCAATATGTAAATGCTATATTCTAAGGCCAAAGAATATAGTGGGGAAAGAGCACTGCACTTGGTATTCAGAAAACATGAATCTGTGTCAAAGTCCTGCCATTTGCAAGCTAAATGACCAAGGACAAATCATTCAAGCCCTCTGGGCTTTAATTTCCTCACCTGGAAAGTGAGATACTGTTTAAAGTCACTGGTCCTCCTAATTTTCCATGATTCTAAGAGCTACCTAAGCCTAGAATAAGGTCAATCTGACCACCTTACCTCCCCTAAAGTCCACTTTTTTTTAATGAATATTATCCAAATCTATTGACTTGGACAAATGAAAGCCAACCTTTTCTAGGCAGTGGCTAGCACTTGACAAAAAGAGAATAAAGAGGTAGTTGGTGAGGACTTGGGAGCCAATCTGGTCCGGCTTCCTCATTACTGATGAGAAAATGAAGGCAATGTTCTGGTGTCCAGTAAAGAGCTCTGGGTCTGGAATGGGAGGACCTCAGTTTGAATTCTGTTTCTAGCACTTCCCATCTTTGTGCCAAAGGCAAAGTCATTTAATCTCTTTTGGCTTCCTGCTCCTCACAGGCAAGATGAAGTGATTATCTAAGTATCTAATCTTAGGCAGCCTCTAAAATTGATCTCTTCAAGCTCTAAATCTCTGATCCTGTGACCTAGAGAGTTAGCTCCATATACATAAACCAGATTCTTAATGAATGGTGTTATTCGCTCCAAGTCAGTGTCCTTTTCAATTTTTCCGCAATAACTTTTCAATTAATTCAACAGGTTCCATAAAAAGTAGCAGTGAATAAACCTTTCAATTCAATTCAATAAACATTTACTAAGCACCTACTGTGCGCTAAGTGCTAGGGATACAAAGAGAGGCAAAGGACAGTCCCTGCCCTCAAGGAGTTCACAATCTAATCCAACCTTCCAACATTTTAATAACAAATAAGAGTGCAAAAATTCACTGGTCATATAGCATGGTTTGTTTGGGTCTTTTCCATTTTAAATCATTCACACCCTCAACAAACATTTTTAAGCACTTCCAAGTGCTAGGAGAGGCAGTATGGTGATGTGGAAGGATGGCCTCGGAGCCTGGATATCTGGATATCTGCCCCATCCTGGGCCATATACTTCTTAGTGCTCTAGGCAAGTCGGAATTTCAGTCGGTAAAGGATGCTTCCTCTCCAGGGAGTTTCTCATGCACTACAAAAATTACAAATGTCATCCTTACACTTATTATGTTCTAGGCCCTAGGGGACATAGAAAGAAGGGTAAGGCAGGAGCCATCTCTGTTCTCTCAAAGCTTATGGGTTGGTTGCAGAGAACAAATGGAGACTATTAACTAACATCTAAATGATAAGAAATTCCTCATTAGAGAAAGCCTTTTTTTGGCTTGTACTCCTTCTGGCAGAGTAGTTATTTGCAAGGATGTTTACTTCTGTTGTTCAATCCCAACATACTTCTGATCTCACTGACGTGGTTACTCTTCGCAGTGGTGCCAGTTACACTGATCTATCCTCTACAACTCTAATCCATGTCTTCCCATTGATTCAATAGAGTGGGGGTCTACCTAACATGGTGAGAGCCTTCCTCATGTTCTCTTCACATTGCTTGGTCACCACTGGACAATGTGGCCTGGGCATTTTGTCATTTATTATTCACTCTTGGCAATGAGGTAGGACAGTGGATAAAGGTGTGGGGCCTGGAGTCAAAACCTTTCAGTTGAAATCCTGCCTCAGATATCTGCTGGCCGTGTGGCCCTAAGAAAACCACTTAAACCCTTCTCAGCCTAAGTTTTCTCATATGGAAGATGGAGATAAATAACAGCACCTGTTCTCAGGGTTGTTGTGAGGATCAAATGAAACTATACATGTAAAGTGCTTTGCAAACCTTAAAACACTCTATAAATGTTAGCTATTGTTATTTGCCATTGACATAAGGGAAAACAACACCCCAGAACTCTGATCAAGGCAGTAACTGTAAATTCAATATCATCAGCAGTGTCTTTATTTACCAGGAAGGCCATTATGATTGCCATTCCCAGGCAAAAGACCATGAATTGGTTTACTTCAAGCCAAATGTGATCCTGATGTACCAGGCACAGAAATTTGGTGGGATAGATAACATATCGAATTGCTTAAATCTTAGGGAGGGAGAGAGGGAGGGAAAATAAATGTTAAAAATTGCCTTTACATGTAATTGGGAAAAAAAGAATATTATTTAAAAGAAAAAAAAGAAATTTGGTGGGGAGGTGTTTGAAGGAGGGGACATTACAAAGACAAGGTCCCTGTGTTCACAGGGCTTGCCACCTGGTGAGGAAGTTCAATTCCTTTAACTTGGGCATAGCTCAAGTAATTAAAAGCAGCGCCTTCCCTAGATTATTTGCAGACATTTATAATCCAGATTCTAATCCAACGCTCTTTCCCCACTACAAAGAGCAAGAGAAGGAACTAAGTTATAGTTGCTGCTTGTGGAGCCTTTTAGTTTTTACCAAGGACACAGTGGCAAGGCCCAAAGTATTCAGGTCTACCTGATGGAAGTCACCACTGACCAACAGTCCTGAGGGCACAGCACTAGTGTTCCTTGCGGGAAGGCAACCTGATAATGTGGATCTGGATTCAGAAGACCCATGCGGACTAATCTGGAAACATGTTTTGCAAGACTGCACGTGTACAATCAAATTGCTTGTTTTCTGAATGAAAGGGGAGGGGTGGGAGAGAATTCGGAACTCAAAATTTTAAAAAATGGATGTTAAAAATTATTTTTACAAGGCAGCTAGGCGATACAGTGGATAGACTGCCAGCCCTGGAGTCAGGAGGACCAGAGTTCAAATGTAACCTCAGATGCTTACTAGCTGAATGACCCCAGGCAAGTCATTTAACCCCAACTGCTCCCCCCCAAAATTGCTTTTACATGCAATTGGAGAAATAATTATTTTTTTTTAAAAAAGAAGAAGACCCATATGTAAATTTCAGCTCTGCTATGTACAACCTATGTGACCTGGGATAAGTACTTTATCCATAAAATAAGGGAATGGGTATTCTGGAAAATAATTTGGAACTATTCAAGATAGTTTTCCCCTATGCTGTTTGATTCAACTGTAGGGCAAAATACCTCCAACAAGACCAAAAACTGAAAGAAAGGCCAATTGCTCAATAAGTATTTGTTAAGCACCTACTATGTGTTGGGCACTCTGCTAGGCAGCACCTACTATGTGTCAGGCACTTTACTACACACTGGAGACAAAGAAAGGCAAAAGATAATCTTTGCCCTCACCCTATGCCCTCAATCTAATGGGAAGACAACTGCAAACCACTACTTACACACGGGCTGTGTATAGGATAAACAGGAAATGATCGACAGAGGGAAGGCACTAGAATTAAAGTCTCCTGTATAACAAAATAGCCTCTAGGTTGGCAAAAAACTGCATGTGAAGTAGGCACTAAATGGTTGGAGAATGGCTGAATGAGTTGTAGGATGTAGCTAGAAAACGGAATAATAGACACCAGATCAGCCTGAGAAGACCTAAGTCTACGAAGTGATCCGGAGCAAAGACAGTAGTGGCCAATGAACAACATAAGCAAGGACTGTAATGATGTAAACAGAAACAACACAAGGAGGTTGCCAAATGTAGATTAACCAGGATGAACAGTAAATATTAAGAGCACAGAGGATGTGACACACATTCCCTCTTGGTAGAGAGTGACAGAACGCAACGAACATGTCTGACTTGGTTGCTTCCTTGGTAAGTAGGCTTAGCTAGGTTTTGTTTTCATTTTTTGTTACAGGAGAGGGTTCAATAGTGATGGTGGCAGGAGGAAAAGAGAAGCAAACAGCTAAGATGTAAAAGGAAAAACAAAAGACATTTTTAAAATTGAAGAAGAAATTGAAATAATGGAATTTAGGATTAGAAGGCCTAAAGAGGTCTCTTTCAGCTCTAAATCCAAGATCTTACCATCCTATGACTTTTTCAAAGATGCAGCTGAAAATGCTCTCTGGAAAAAGGTCACAGCTCAGGATGACTCAGAAGTGCCCCCAGACCCATTTGGAAGTGGTACAAGGTGCAAAGTCAGAATGAAAGGGGGGGTGTCCCTGTAGTGCTGGGAGCCAATTACATGGCACTCTTCAGCTGACTATGCCCAAGCCTGAACATGCATCTTACAGGCAGTGACACCTTGCCTGATCTCCAATAAATTCTTGGGAATTGAAAAACCATAAGCATCGTTACATACAAATTAGGCCACAGGCAGGTAGGGAGCACTGTCTTCCATATGAGAAAAGCCTTTGGTGAGGGCAAGCAAAAAAGAGAAATAATTCATTCAGCTCACCGTAATCCCTAACGGCAGAAAAAACACTGACAAGCATGAATGACTGTTCTGGGCAAAATAAATATGCAGAATTTCTCAGTTACCCAGTTAGTTAAATCAGGAAGCAAATACCTTCATTGGTCAAAGCCTCAAGCAGGAAGACAGAGAGGTCTTTTCCTGCCACACTATTTTATGACCCCAAGAGTCATCCAGAGAAATGTGTTCAGCAATGGCACCTACTGGTCAAGCACAGGATTGCAACCCAACTCTATTAGACATTACATTCAGAAGAAAAAAATGATGGAGTTGGGGGCAGGAAACAGACTCCAAGAGTGTTAGAGCTAAAATGGACCTTAAACATTACTGTAATCTGACCCCCTCATTTTGAAGAAGACACGAATACCCAGAGATGGGAAAGGACTTTACCCTGTCACACAGTTCACAAAGAATAAAGCTGTGGCTATAATCCAGATTATAATACAAGGTTCCTTTTCCACTATACAAAGAAAAAGGAGGAACAAAGTTATAGTTGTTGCTAGTACAGCCAGGTGACTATCCAGGATAAGAGAAACAGGATAAGAGCTCTTTGGAAGCTTGAATGTAGCAATGGGGAATGGAAAGATACAAGAGAAAAATTTTGAAATGCATTGCAAAAATAAACAGCTCGTGTAAATGAAGACAATGTCCCACATGTGATGGAAAGAGCAACCTTCCTAAAAAGTTCTGAATTGTAATAGATTTGGGAGTTCCCCCCCGCCCCATTGTGGCTATGTTTCAGATTTTATAATCCAAGCCAGTGGGGTTTAAAATCAGTGTGCACTTTACAGATGTTCCCTGTTCAGCCAACTCTGCAAGAATGAATTCCCTTGAGTATGTGTGCCAAAACAGAATTTTCTACAGGTATAAAATAATACTCCACAAAGCTGACTTTCTTGTTTCCTGCCTTCTGACATGGCATAATGCATACAAAATGATCACAGACCATCAGAATTAGTTGGGAGTCTAGAGGTTCCAACACCCTCATGTTTTACAGCTGGAGAAACTTAATTCCAGAGTGGAAACTGCGTTATAGATACTTTTTGCTTTTCATTTTTAAAACAAATGGACAATGGAAGCCAAAACTCAAGCAACTATTCATACCTACTGTTGGCCATGCCTAAGCAGAAAAACTGTCTACTTCCATTCTTCCCATTGTGATCTGTCACTTCTATATCTATCCATCTCTACAGCAGGTGACTCTGAACATTCTCCCTCCCTGATAAACCACAAGAGTTCACACTCCTCAGGCCTCCAGGGCCTATCAAAAGGAGCATCATATCCTATATCATGGCATAGGCTGTAAGCAAGCTTACACCAAGCAGAATCAGTTTCTTCCTCTTCTCATTCCTAGGTCTTGGCAAGAAAGACAGATTTTTATTATCCTCTTAATTTGCTTTTATTATTTCCTATAAAAGACAGTCCAGAAAGGGTTGGCCAAGTTTTGAGCTTATAAAAACTACGACAGAGGTTTCAAGGGAAAGGAAGGGAGTATGGCTTTAGGCAAGTCTCTTTCCCCATTCTAGGTCTCAGTTTTCCCATCTGCAAAATGGGGAGGGGTTGGAGGGTAGAAGAGCAAGGGGTGTGTGTGTGGGGTGTGTGTGTGTGTGTAATAAATGGTCTTGAAGGAGCCTTCCAACTCTAGTGTTCTATAATTACAGTATAAGAAGGATCTCAGTTATTGATACCCAAAGGATCTATGAATGAATCCTATTAAAGCCAAAGGGAGTTATACTCGTAAATACATTCTCCCTCCGAGTGACTAGTTAACAGCCCTCTTGGTGGGAAGAAAATGCAGCTTCATTATCAGTGAACAATTAGGAAACCTCCACAGTGTGCTGGCCTCACACAAAAGACAGAATCACTGCAGTACATTTAACAAACATACTCCTACATCAAACGCTCATTATTTAAATTGGCACACAGTGGATTATGTTAACAGATGTATTTATCGACTAAGTCTAATCATATTTCCTCACTTGGCATCAATACGGTATTTATTATTTAAGTTTGTTTCAACATGAGATAATTATTCAAAAGTTTTCCATATTTGATTTTTTTTTAGTACAGATTTTGGGATGGAAATTAAACGTCCTGGACTGCCAAACTAGATTTTATAAGGAGAAAACAAACAAGCTTGGGATCGCTTCACTACCCTCACCTGTGAGTCCATTTTGTGACCCAGAGATTTCACATTCTGCTGTCACCTTGGAAGCTAACTGGAAAGAATAGCTCTATAAAGGAAGCTCTCCTAGCAAGGGAACCAGGAAAAGAAGGAGCTGGTATTTTGGGTCATGGCGATTTTGGCTCTAGATAAAGAGATGAAACAGCACTTCCCTCCTCTGGGTACAGAGGCAGCAGGGAACTCCAAGTGTGGAGTGCTGCACATGCTGTCACACAGCATCACTGTGTTGATTTGGCTTTACTTTTTTATTATAAGAAGGGCTCATTTGGTGGTGGAGATGGGAAGTTTATCCAGAAATGACTATGATGAAAAAACAAAAGGCATCGCTCATACCTTTTTTTTTTAATTGGTCATAAGATTCTATTTTATTCTTATCTGCTTTGCTATTTGCCCTTGATTCTAAGGGGGGAGGGAGTATATCTGAGAGTGGCATCTTTTCCAGTGAAGGTTATTTCCTGAAGTTGAAACATGTTCCTTTGGAGTAAAAAAAGTCAACATCCTAGAGATGTCATGGAGCATAGAAGCCAAACTCCCAAATAAGACATCTAAGGCTCCTTCCAGTTCTGACATTCTATGTTTTATGGACCTTTCCAGCTCTAAACTTCTCTGATATATCATTGAAACATTTTCCAAACTGTACTGGCAGAAGACACCTGATTCTGAAGTGGAAACCCCCTTGGATCAACCTTGGTATTTCTACTCTTTCTTCTGCTTCTGCGATGTCAACATATAACAATTTTTCCTTCTAATACCCCCAGCCTCTTGCATCTCTCCCTAAACTCCTATCCCAAAGAGGTATAAGGGATTCCTTTGGTTTCCTTCCCATGCTTCTGGTGGCTCTCAGGGCAAGGGCCCTAGAACCTCTCTAGGATTTCTCCTTTGGTGACTGGGTTACGGCATCACCACACCTGGATCCTACAAGGACCACCCTGAGTGCCTAGAGCCTAACATCCAGAGGGGAGAGCGTTCAACCAGGAAGGAGAAAACTGATTCTAGTTATATCTCTGGCCCTGATTTGCTGCTTGTTTGGGAGTAAGGCACTTCACCTCTATGGGCCTCAGGGGTGGGGAAAGGGGTGGCGGAGGTGAGGGAGTGCTTTGGCCTCAGTTAGCACTAAGATTCAGCCTGAGTCCTGGGATCCTAATACTTCAACTTAATTCTACAAACATTTATCAAGGGCATTTGTTATGTACCTGTAAGCAAGACACTGTATTAGATGCTGGGGATGCAGATTCAGAAGTGAAAAACAGACCCCTGCCTTCAAGGAGACTGTTCCCTTTTGGAATCCTCTCCATTAGCCTCAGTTCTTTTCCTGTCAAAGCCTGGATTGGCAGGACCTCTTCTGATTGTTCTCAGATTTCCAGTCTTCCTTTCTCTCTCCCACCCCTCCAATCTATCCCATGAACCACAGCTGTCGGTATAGATACCTCATCTATTTAAAGCAACCTCATCTTAGTTCTCAGAACTTTCTTATGGTTCAATTCAATGTAACCTCCAACCTCCAACCTCCACTCTCCTCTGCCTACAAGCTAAAATTCAAACCCCTCAGCATGGCAATTCAAGGCTCTCCATAATGTAACTACACCCTGCCTCTAATCCAATGTTCTCTTCCATTTTTTCTCCCTTAGTCTAAATTCTATGGCAGTCAGACAAACCTCTACACACACACACACACACCCCAGTGTGCTAGTCATTTGCTCATGGTGTCCCCACCCACTCACCCCTGCTCTTCGCTGACTCCATGCCTGATATAATCTAATAATGTATTTTTTTCCTTTTTCTAAAAAAAATCTGAACTTCACAAACATTAAATAATCCAAAATTTCCAGGGAATGTGGGAACTCATCAGTGTGGATGGATATTCCCTCCACCAGGGCAAACTGCAATTCCTCCAATGCCTTCCATCCTATATAAATCACATCCCTGTCTTCCCATATCCTCTATAGAGAATCCACCCTTTGTACTGAAGGCCCTTTTCTGGCTCATAATATTGCAAGGCCCCCAGGGCAACTCTTGGGATGTTTGTCCTTAACCCTGGTTATGTGTCTAATGGTTTCTCCTTCTCTTCCTGCCATAAATACCACCAGGAGGCCTCCTAGGTGGGAACTGGTCTACTCCCATTCCCCATCTTTCTCTAACTCGTGTGTTATATCCTACAGGAGTTCTTTTGGTTTGCTTGTTTTTGTTTTTTGTTTTAAGTTCAGCAAGAGTTAAATTGCAAAGTTCCTGATTCCGCCCCTAGGTGGAGCATGTAGGGACCTGCAGGCCCAGGGCAAGAAAGACTCTAAGCTGGGCAGAGAAGAACAAATTGCTCAGACCTCAGCAGCATCCCTAGAGTCCAACCTTACCTGGCCAGGAACAAAGCACAATCATACTGCATTTCCAGCAGATTTCATCCAGATCGCACACCTGGGCTATTTGTGATAAGACGACAGATTCCTATTTCTCTGGTACGTCGTTCAAGTCCTTTCTTTACTCACAACCTTGTTGTAGGTCATATGCAGGCTATTAGCCTCCACCCCAGTTTTACATATGAGGAAACTGAGGGTCAGAGAGGCCCGAGTAACTTGCTCAGGGTCATGTATAGCTATGAACCCAAGTTGACTGATCTCAGGATTGTGATCTTAAAACAGTATGAGCCTGCCTAGGTAATATTCATTGAATATTTATTGGAGGTATCACTGGTGACAGCAAAGATAAAGAATACACAGACTTTTGCCCATATGGGGCTCATTGTCTACTAAGGGAAACAAGGCACGGACAAAAAGAGTTAAAATGCAGGGAGGATGTGTTATGGGCCTGGAGAGAGCTGTGCAGAAGGTGCTTTATATTCCTGTGTGACTTTGGGCAAAGCATTTTACCTCTTGTGACCACAATTTCCTAATTTGTAAAATAAGGAAACCAGACCAGATGATCATTAAAGGTCTCTACTAACTGTAATTCTATGACTCTTTAATAGGATTTTGGAAGGGAGATGTAGGAACCCGCCTAAGCAAAGGCATGGAGGTGAGAAAGTGGGGGAGGGGGTATGGCTTGTCTAGGCAAATTGAGAACGAAGATCTTGCCATTATCAACTTACATTTCTTTAGTATGTGACAGTTTACAAAGCGCTTTGGTTTAAATAAACATTTCCCAACCACCATCTGAGGCATGTAGGATAAAATTATTATATTACACAGATTATATATATTATATATTATACAATTATACACATATGTATACAGATTATATATTATATAGATTATATTATATATACACAGATTATATCATATTATACAGATAGAGAAATGGGAAAGACTGAAACCCAACTCTCTTTGACACCAAGTCTTTTCACTAAACATCGTTACTGTGCAACTACACACTTTCCTGATACGAACCATCACCAACCTAAAACTAATAAGAGGCCAAGATCTGAAGGGGCTGCACCTGGCTCCCCTCTTGAACTGTACCTGGGAACTGGGTCACCAGTTTGAAACACCAGGTATAGAGTATTAAGAACAACTTGGAAGTAATGATCCTTGCGCTCTTGACCAATGGCAGGGCCCCCAGCACACATCCCCATACTTTAGTCTCTGAACCAGCTCCTTCCAACAGGGGCGGAGCCAGTAGGTGCAGTTTTCCAAAACGTGCCAGCAACTCTACTAACTTTTCATTTGTTATCTTCCCGTTACTCTTATGGCTCCGACTCCAGCATCTCTGCCACCATTTATTTCCCAGCCCTCTTTCTTCTTCTCCACCCAAGTCATCATCAGCTACATCCAGGTAAAAAGATCCTAGAGTCAAAGATGAAAAGAACCTCAGAAATCGTCTAAACCAATGCCTTCATTTGATAGGTGGGGAAATGCCCACCCCCTCTTTTCGGGGAAGTCTGGAGCCTTATCCAAGGTCACACGGTTAAGTAAGTGGTAAAATGGAGATTCAAGCCCAGACTGAGATCAAATCCACAATCTGTCCTCTAGATCACATTTCATCTTTTCCAGGCCCATTCTGATCCTCAACTTACCTTTATCGTAGCTAGCTCTTTTAGGCTGGAATGTCTGAATCCACGTCAAAGGCGTCCTAACTCAATAGATTTTGCTAAAATCTCTTATGTTTCTGGCTGGCAAAGAATATGATGAGTAAAGCATTATGCTTTAGAAAAACCAGGTTTCCCACCCCACTCTCGACACAAGGGGCTCCAGCTGAACCACTCACTGGGGGACACTCCCCACAGTCTCACACACAGCATTAAGTGGCTGCCTCCAGCCTGCACTGGCTGATCTGCTTTTACAATCTTCTGTTTATATCTACTCCCTCCCTAACCAGGGATATCTTTTCTTGGCAAGAAGGACCAAACTCTTCTGAGGTGCTCTGACCTAACAAGGAGTAAAGAAACTTTTGAAACAAGGCTGTTACAGGAAGAGGGGGTGGGGGTGAGTTTTTCTCTCTGCTCTGAGGACCCAGACTATTCCCATCCAGCTGTCTGTGCTCACTTGTCTAAGGGCCAACCACATGGAAACACTCAACCTCAAACTGAGTCTGGAACCATTTCTCAGGGTCACAAGAGTCAAAAAGCTGACAGAGAGCCACGGTGGCAATAAATGGTTTTAGTCCCACCAGGTCAAATTTGCTGCAAGACCTTACCAGTCAGGTTGGTGATAAAGTATGGTTTAAGGCTGAGCTATAAACATAGAACGGCTAATATAGAGCTTGGTCATAAATTGTACTTTTCCCCCAAACAAACTTTATTCAAGCTGAGCAATAAATTACTACCATTTTCATCGCACTATTCTTTTACAAATGATTTTCCATCATCCTTGGAAATAACCTAGCTGCCAATCAACAACATTGCCTGGAATTATACCATCAAAGCAAAAGGAAATAATGTATATAAAGTGCTTTCTTTGAAACTAGAAAGTACCATGTAAGTTTCAACCAGGAGCATAAACCAAGTATCTGCTGAACCTAGTTACTACATACAACCAACACTAAAGGAAGGCACAGTGGGCAATACAAATGATGTATGAGACCCATTTTAATAGTAACACACAACAAAGATCTGGGGGTCTTTGTAGACTTCAAGCTCCAGGAGTCAACAGTATCTCATACGATATCCAGGGTAAGGGAGCAAAGACATTCAGTCTGAATGAAGTACTGTGTCCACTTCTGCTGCTTCCACCACCATTTAAGAAGGGTAATGATAACTTTGAGGCAAGCCCTGAAGAAATCGATCAGGATGGGAAAACACTCAAAACAATCTATAGAAACATCTTCTGAAAGTGTTGAGGATGTCTAGCCTGAAGATTAGACTTGAGGGGATGGGGGTAGTGGGATGGGAGCATACATAATTTCGGTCCTCAAATATCTGAAAGTCTATCATGCATAAAAGTAGAGTGGCCTTGCTCTTGGACCCAGAGGGTATGAACAGAACCAATGGGAGTAGAGGGAAAGCAGATTAAAGTTTAATATATGCAAAAACTTTCTAACAGACTTAAAAAACTAGAATGGGCTATTTGGTAAGGCAGTGAGCTGCCCATCACTGTAAGTGTTTAAGCAGAGGTCTCATGACTGCCTGTCAGCGATGCTAGAGAAGGGATTTCCGTACCAGATCAGAGTTAGATTAGATAGTTGCTGAATTAGCATTCTAGCTCAGAGAGTCTTTGATTCTATGAGAGGGCCTTAAAGAGAAGATGGCTTCAGGAGATGGGTCATGTTTGTTTGGAGCGGGGAAAGGGGGCAAAGTGGGGCAAGGAAACAGTTAACAGACTACTCCCATGATTACCTTATTAACCCACCCTGGGGAGCATCTGAGAATTCAAACAAGTCAGATGTCTCAGGGACAGCTCAGGTTCCCTTCCAAGCCTGGAGTCTGTGACAGTTCGGTCTTTTGGTAGATTGGCTTATTCCAATGAGATCCACACCTAGAAAACTGTGTGCCTAAGGATGACCCCATCTGCTAAATATTTTTCATTTGCTCCTGGTTGGCCTTTACACATGGCACTTTCCGGTTTGTTGTTGTCTTTCAGTCGTGTCTGACTCTTTGTGACCCCATATGGGGTTTTCTTGGCAAAGATACTGGAGTGGTTTGTCATTTCCTTTTTCAGGCCATTTTACAGATGAGGAAACTGAGGCATACAAGGTGAAGGGTCACACAGGGTCACGAAGGTAATAATGTCTGGGGCCAGATTTGAACCAACTACAGGCCTGGCACTCTATCTACTTTGCCACCTAGCTGCCCCATTTTCTAGTTACAGAGTGCCAAACTAGCTAAAACAATGCTTTCTCAACACTGATAAAGAATTATTATTATTATAAAAAAGAGATCATAGGTTTATATTTGGGAAAAATACTGGTGGTCTTCTAGTCCAAACCCTCCATTTTACAATCAAAGAGAAGCGGTTAAGAGGCTTACACAAGGTCACAGAACCAGAGTCTGGGGAAAGACTTAAAGACAGGACTTCCTAACAAGCAGGGTCTGGTGATCTAGCCACTAGGCCAAACGGCCTCTCACAGCCAACATTTATATACTGAGTGCTTTAAAGTTTACAAAGTACTTGCCTTACAAGAGGTCAGTGAGGGAGACAGGGCAAGATTTTTAATGGGGGTTTTGGAGTGCAGACCTGTGATTTCATCAAGGCAAGGCGCTCCCAGTGGGGAAACTCCCATGCAGAACTGCAATCATTCTACAGCTCCCAGTCTTTGAGAAGTCAAGCGATTTGGCCAGTCACCCAGCCGGCATGAGTCTGAAGCGGAATTTGAACTCTGGCCGTTCTGACTCTGAGAATGGATCTCTACTTCCCCTTCCTTCCACTCCCCTTGCCCCACCAAGGCATGCTAACTTTCTGGCCAAGTCTTTCTGATCCTATTTTACAGAACAGGTAATTGACTCACCCAGCCCACATGAGCAAGTAGCAGGGTCAGAATTCAAACCTATGTCTTTTGACTCTGAGTCTGGGGCTCTCTCCATTATCATACACCCCCCTTTAGTTCACTTGGAAATTGGAAAGACTCTCAGAGACACAGAGCGAAACTGGAATGGGCATCTTCGTGAGATGGGAAGCTTGCCTCCCTGATCATGTTTAAGCGAAGGCTGGAATACCAGCTGTCAGGGAGGTTGTTGACATCTTTCTTTCAAAAGATGAGGCAGAACCTCAGATGTTACTTTATAGTCTGACTCCTTCATCTCACACACGAAGAAACTAAAGTCCAGGAAGTTGTGACTCACTCAACATTTTCCAAGTATGTTTCACCTTCACAATAGGTAGTCCTGAAAAACTGGGCATGAAACAAAGTTCTGCAAAGCAAATCCAGGAAAATCATAAGTCTAACCTTAGCTCTCTAGTTAAGAGAATACTTGGGGAGCTGCTAGGTGGCGCAGTGGATAGAGCACCAGCCCTAGAGTGAGGAGGATCTGAGTTCAAATCTGCCCTTACACACTTGACTCTTACTTAGCTGTGGCTCTGGGCAAGTCATTTAACTCTGAGTGCCTCGACCGAGAGAGAGAGAGAGAGAGAGAGAGAGAGAGAGAGAATGAGAGAGAATGAATATCTGGAATTCAGAAGCGGAAGGAACCTTCTGGTCAACTGAACAAGCATTCATCAAATGCTTACCCTATAGGCACCAGATGCTGAAGAACAGTCTCTGTCTTTAAGGAGTTCACATCCTACTGGACTCTCCCTAGGATTCACATAGTCCAAGCCCTGAAATCTAAAGAAGAGTAAAAGAGGCCCAGAGATGTGAACTGACTTGCCCAATGTCATGGAGGTACTAAGTATCAGGGTTGGGATTTGGACATCCCTACCAGCTCTAAACCCCCAGCCTCCTTCCCCAACACCCCATTGCCTCTTGCTTCCTAACCCAGGACAACAATCCCAGCAACAGCCTCCCTGACCATCTTGTTTGGCTTCTATTTGCTCATTCCACCATCTCTCTGGAGATTCAGTGGGGCCCCTAGGCCCATTCCGGCAGAGAAGGGAAAAGTGGGGGAGTCCAGGGAGTATCAGGCAACTGCCTCAAGTCACAAGACAGAAGAGCTAGAGCCCAGAGATATCAAAGCATGGAAGCACCTGGGCTCTGGTCCCACCTGTGATGCCCTTGCTGTCTGGTGCTGAGCAAATCCAAGTCCCTTCCCTTTTCTGGGCCTCAGAACCCTTAACACGAAAAATGAGAGGGTTGGGCTAGATGCCCTTCCAGCGCTGACATGCTATGAACTTCAAAAGAAGAAGAAAAAAGGAAATTAAACCCCTGGCTCCTCGATTTTATTTATCAGGCTTAATGCTGAAGCATTGTTTGAGTTTTCCCAAAAATGTACTTTTTAAATGGCCAAGGGGTAGGTCAGGGAAGGGGTGGGAGGAGAGGGAGGAGGGAGGAGAGAGAAGACTATGGTCAAGTCTTGTTTTTACCTGCCTTTGAACTCTTCTTTCTCTTTTTTTTAAACTTGATCTTTACCAGGGTCCTTTGTTGTCAACCGGTCCACTGGATCATTAGCCTTGTAACAAATGGTGGTTTGAGGATAAAAGACAGACCTTTGGAGCAGGCAGCGGCATTCCAAACTCGAGACTCTTGGCTCCACAATGTCTGATTTCAAAGAACTGCTGGGAGCTATTAGTTTAGTTCGCCCACCCAAGCATGCAGAACTCCAAGGGCTCCCTTCCTACCACTCCCATATGCCTTCCATCCCTGCTCACACACAGAGGCACTGGGGTGCTGTGCTCACATTCAGCCCCAGAAGGGCTCAGGGCCAGTGTGACCACAGAGCATGGGGGATGGGGGGTGGGGTGGAATCCTAGGAAGAGAGAACAGGAAGGGAATGCTTTCAAAAATGAAGTTACAACAGATCAGGGAAAAAAAATCCAAAGGAGTAATCCTACAAAAATGCCTTTTAAAAATCCCCAAACACATGAGGATGAGAATATATGGCAGCAATATGCATGGCAGGCTCCAGCCACACTGGACTTCCCTGAATACGCTCCATGCTTGCTTCCCCATCTCTCTGCTTTTGTTCATACCTTCTTTTGCGGACAGTTCTTCCTTTCCACAACTCCCTCCCCGACCCCCCTCCAAGGAGGTACAGCGGAAAACTCTTGCATTTGGCTCTGGGTTCAAACCTTGCCTCTGCTACTACTTGTGAGACCTTGGGTAAATCACTTCGCTTTTCACTCATCTGTACAATGAGGGGTTTGGACCCAATGACTTTGCAGGACTCTTCCAGCTCTAGCTTGATGACCCACCTGTGGAAATCCTACTCACTTTACAAGGGCCAACTTAAGAGCCACCTTCAGTGTGAAGCCTTCCCTAAATCATAGTTCAGCTGGAAACAATCTGTTCCCTCCTTGAGACTTTCACGGCACTTGTTTGTACCTCCTATGACACTTGTCACATATTGTCTCGTGTGTTGGCCACGTCAGTCATCCATCTTAACCTCTCAAGGACTTGGGATCACACTGTAAGAGTCATTACGGCATAATGGCAACAGCAACAGATTTCGAGTCGATACAGGTTTGGGTTCAGATCCTGCCTCAGACACTTTCCTGGCTGTGAGACCCTGGACAAGTCACCTAACTTTTCAGCCTCAGTTTTCTCATCTGCAAAATAGAGATAGTAATACTTATAGTACATACTCCCACAGAACTGTGAGGATCAAATTGGAAAATGTGTATAACATGTTTTTTAAACCTTAAACAGCTACAGAAATGGGCTTTTGTCATCATCATCATTAATATTTAACTGATAATAATAGAATCATTGAAATTTAGAGTTGTAAAAGACCTAATCTCAGTGATCATATAGGCCAATCCATCCTGGAAAGGAATTCCTACTGGAACACAGCCCACAAGGGGTCATTCCACTTCTGTTTGAAGACTGCCAGTGAGGAAGAACGCACCACTTCTGGAAATAGACCATTCTACTTTCAGAGAGTTGTCGTTATTGGGAGGCTTTCTTGGCTTCAAGTCTAAATTTGCCTCTGTAGCTTCCACCTGCTGTCTGTGGTTCTACCTCTGGGGGCCAAATGGAACAAGCCAAATCTAATCCTTCCTTCCACTCAGCTGCTCGTTCCCCAGCTGGCTACACTCCTTTGGGTTCTCCATCATGTCCCTGTGCAGGCACCTTCCCTGCCCACCCCCCTCTCTTCAGCTTCCGTTTGTGTGTCTTCCCCTTTAGATCATCAGCTCCTTGATGGAAAAGACTGTCTCACTTTTATTGAATCTGCATCCCCAGCACTTAACACAGTGCTTGGCGTATAGTAGACCCCAAAGAAATATTTAATGACTGTCTGAAAATCAATATGCTTACTGTGTGCCAGTCACTGTATTAGGTGTTAGGAATACAAACACAAGCAGAAAGACAGCCCTCAAAGAGCTTACATTCTAGTAATAGAGAAACCAACAAGGGGAAAATCTATATTGGACCTGAATCTCATTAATAGGGAGAAACTGGAGTCTGGGGTAGGAAAAGTGACCACTGCATCCTAAGACTGTGATAGGCAAGGGGAAAAAATTTGGGGATTGTCTGATACATACCATAAATTTTAAGAAAGCAGATTTGAAAGCCAAAGGACAGGCAGGACCCCATGAACTAAAATTCTATAGAGTAAAACAACCCTAAAGGAAAGAGAAACTTCTCAAGAATGAAATTCTAAAGATACAAATGGAAACCATCCCAACGAGGAGAAAAAACAGTTGTCTGAAGGGACTGATACCAATACACAGGGAACTGACCAACCAACCTGCATTTTTTAAAGATAGATACATAAGAGTTCTGGAAGAAAGGTCTGGGAACAGAAGATGAATATAACAATATGGTATGGGTCTATAAAAATAGGATCAGGAATCCTGATGCTTTGCAGGAGATGAGGATGGCAAAGGATGTTTAAGGTAAACAAAAAAGGGTGTGTGTGTGTGTTGAGAGAGCCCACACACTCACTAAAAGAGAAAGGACAGAACCACCACATGTGATGGGTGGGATGATTCTACCTGACATAAGAGAAGGCAGAACTACTCAGATCTTACTTTACTTCTGTTTTCTCTGCTAAGGACAACAGCCTTTGCACCTGGTAAAAGGGTTTAATAAGCTAAAAACTACATTGAAACTTCTGAGATGCCCAGTATATATTTCACTTGGCTCAATCCCCTATCCCAGAAACAAAGAAGGAACCTCTAAAGTCAGACTTTGGTCTAATCTAGTTTGCTGCTGTCCTGTGAGAAACTGAGGCAAGCAAAAGTATCAATCAGTGACAGTATTTCATTGTAACAGAAACAGAAACATAATAATAGAAACCTCCACACCCATTCCTCAAACGGGCACTCTGCCACTCTTCTCTTCCCCAGAATAATACAGACACAGGTAGACAACATGTAAATCCTGGAGAGAAGTATCTAACCAAAAGAAGGCATTTTAAAGTGGGTTTGCAGAATTTTTTCTCCATGAACTAATTACCCTGGCCCCCTTTCAGATCAAACTTGAGATTCCGGCATTGTGTTCTAAACAAGCCCATTTATATAAAGGGAACAGGATGTGTGAGCCCGCAGTTACCATCAAAAGATCCGAAGGAACAGAACAGAAAACAAACCTCACCGAGGGCAGGCAGTGCACAAATTGGAGTTGATTGTGTTCTATCTATAGCATCATGTTCATGGTTTGTTTCTAACTCAGATTACACTTTCCCCCAGAAACCATGTTATGAAAGTGATTATAACTTCCAGTCCAGTTCATTAAAATACCCGTCGACCTACAAACAATAAAACTCCAAAGACTTACATTGACAATGAAGAGTAGCAATCCTAGCACTGAAATGAAATAGAATAAAATTAGGTAAGAAAATGTATTACTCATGAATTCTGGTGCTAAAGGAAAAACTGGTTTTATTATTATAATTAGGATAATAAAGAGACAGATGGAGATTTCTGTACAAATTGTGAAGGGTATTCCTAGATACTTTGAGGGGTTAATGACCTCTGGCTGCTCTTCATTACTTCTAATTTCACTTCCAAGTCTATGGCTTTCCTTGATATAGATACTTTTAAACTGGGTCAACCACGATTAGAATCATGGTTTAGGTCACAAATTACAGGAGAGAAGAATAAAGAAAGCAACACAATGATTTCCCTGAACTAACTGAACAAGGGAAGAAAACAGAAAGAAGTTAAAGAATTTCTAAGTACATACGAAAAACGATTCCCTGAATAAGGATTAACTGGACTAGCAGTCAAAAGAGAAAAAAAACAAAGAAAGAAATCATGAATATATTAACTAGCTAAGAGGAAAGAAAGGCAGTGGTAAGTCAGACTTTTTTTTTTCCATACTGGCCACTGGGTGGCACAATCTGCCTAAGAAGGGGTAGAAAATTGGATCTCTTTCCAAAGGAGGGCATGGAATCCCCATTTGGCAAAAGGTAGAGGTGGGAATGGGGTAGTAGGGGAGGGAGGGAAAGAGCACCACACAGGGCACTTAATGGTCATGTCCCTGGCTCCACACTCAAGTTTCAAGTTCAGATTGAAACTAAAGATGCAGCCTAGTCCTCAGCCAGAGCTTGAATTACTACCACCACCCTTCTGGGAAAAGCTAGAATCCCATAATCTTTGGGTTCAGATGAAGGAGAAAGCTAATGGATACTCTGAACCAGTGATCTAATGACATCAGCTTGGAGGAAGGGAGAAAGAAGAAAATCAGAAAATAGGGGTGCAATGAGGCATCTTCAGTATAGTGGAATTTAAAATCAAAAGACCCAAATTCTACTGCCACTTAATAATTAACGTTACTTCCCTCCTCTAGGAGCCTCAGTTTCTTCATCAGTAAAATGTGACCATCTCACAAGGTTGTTGAAGATGATATGTCTGTAAAGCACAACCTGTTACACTGAGACAGTTATTATTATTAAATACTGTATGTCAATTGTTTGAAACTCAGTGACCTCTAAATAGCCTTCTAGCCCTATATGTATGATGCTGTTATTATTAGATATGAATCTGCTATACATCTTGGTGACTTTAGAGTCCAGCACAGATGCCTTTTCCATGAAGCCTTAAGTGGTCCCCCCTGCTCTGACCTCATAGCATAGTGTGCCATTATAATCTATACTCCACCACAATATACTGCATTGTGATGGTTTGAGATAGTCTATAAGCCGTATCTTCCCCCAATGCACAGGAAGCTCCCCGAAAATGAGGACTATGTCTTACAGAACTTTGTTCTTCTTGAGGTGTTCAGGAGGACCGGTGAGCACCAACAGGCAGGCAGCACAGTACCTGGTCTGCAGTAAATGCTTTTTAATTTAATGCTTGATTGAATAAATGAAAAAAAGTTTACATCGTTATTTTTCTATCTGTAAAATGGGAATATGAAAGAATTTTTTTTAAAAAAAGCCAAGATTAATACAGCACTTTAAAGGTATGTATAGTTAGTGCTTCTACCTACAGACTACAATTGGATTCTCACAACTACCCTGGGAGGTACTACAGTTATTGACATTCTCATTTTACAGATAAAAACACCCAGGTTTAGGGAAGTTAAGCGACTCTATTATAATGACAGAGCCAGTAAGGCCATGCAGTCAGTAAGTGTGAGAGGTGAGATTTAAACCCTTGCCTTCCAGAGACTTTTCTGGCAGTCATAGCCAATCATAATGATAACAGTAACGATAGCTAAAATTTATATAGTGCTTACTGTGTGCCAGGCACTATGCTAAATAAACACTTTATAATTATTGCCTCATTTCATCCCCACAACAACCTTGGGAGTAGGTGTTACTGCTATCTCCATTTTACAGATGAGGAAACTGAGGCAAGCCGAGGTTAAGTGACTTGTCCAGGGTCACACAACTAGGAAGTGTCTGAGGGAGGATTTGAACTCAGGCGTTCCTGACTCCAGGTCCAGCACTTTATCCACAGTTCCACCTAGCTACCGCCCAGCTGGTATATTCACGATAACGGAGTAAACAGCCTTGTGAGTAACAAATCGGGTTCAACAGAGAGAGAAACAGTACTGTCCCAATTGATGAAATGCTGTTTGGCCAAGCATGGTGGGGCACGCTTGTATGTAATCCCTGTTGCTTAGGGATCTTAGGAGCTACAGAATTATGAGTTATAGTATGGCTAAAGTCGACGGATGTATGAACTACGTGTGGCACTGAAGTGAGCCCTTGGGCAGAGAGGGCCACCAGGCTGCCTGAGGAGGCACAAACAGGCTTGGGTCAGAAATGCAGCGGGTCAAAGCTTCTTTGCTAATGAATACTGGGATTAAGCATGCTGTTTTTCCAGCCTAGGCAAGAAAGATAGGGAGACCCAGTCTCAAAAAAAAAAAAAGCTGTTTGCTGGGCTACCATGACAAATTAGATAGTGATTAGATATCAGGGATAAGTCAGGCCCTATTCTCAGGAGCTACCACATATATAAAAATGAACCAGACACTGGTCCTTGCCCTTAAGGGTATACAATCTAGTTCCAAAGTAAAGACAGAGGAAGAAAAACCCAAACAAACAGGTTAGATAAATAACAGTTCAATACAACAATCCAAGAGATGTCCGCAGGCAGCACGTGATGAATTGGCAGATGACCAAGGAATAGATGCTTTAGGAGTTCAGGAGAGGGTAGTTTGCTGAGCTGGAAAGAGTAGTCAAGGGAAGGTTTCTCAGGAGGGAAGGGATCTGGCTGCACCTGGGAGGAGGAGTAAGATTTGGAAGAGAGGCCAAATACAAAGGCTAATTAATTACACCACCTTGGGGAAGGCATTCCCACATTTAATGGAACAGGGGAGGAGCCACTTCAGAATGAAGATAAAAGATCGGGTTAAGGAAAGGCAGGAGAACCCAGGATAGTCCCTAGAAATCAATAAAGGAGGGCATCTTGCTTGGAGGGGGGGCGGTGCTACAAAGAGGCCAAGGGGAAGAAGGGTTGAGAAGAGGTCACAGGATAGAGTGATCTTGGTTGTTTGGTCAAGACTCTCCTAGCTCTAGGACTGTCCGGCAGTTTGGGAGGCGTCAATCAGAAGCAGATTCATAGCTTGCTCTATAAAATAAGGAGACACTGGAGAGGCCACCCGGATCACATAAGGACAGGTGTACATATTTGCTGATGCAATCATTCAAATACACACCTACACCGGCCAGGTGCAGACCCACAGCACAGCCAGCCCCGCCCTCCTTCCCACTCTCTTCCTTCCCCTATCAAAAAAAAAAATGCAGGCCAGATAAGATAGATGGAGAGGTAAGATCCTAGTCCTCCATCTGGCCTTTCGCCAGTCACAAAGATACAAATCACCAGACCTTCATTTTTGAGGAAACTTCCAAACTGAGAATTAGAATGTTAGTACCTTGACCAATGTGAAAATGTTTATTCTGCAGCATCAAAAGAAAAAGAAACTATATTCCATGTTGGGGAAAATTAAAATCTCTATGATGAAGTGTAAGAAACAGTCTGGAGTACTGATAAACATCTCCTCTTAGGAGACTGGGGAGAACTAAAGAAGGAGAACTCAGCACACCTAATCAGGCAGCTGCTGGGTTTTTTGTTCCGTGGAAGAAGTACATGGGGAAGGGAGAGGATTATTATAGGCTTAAGAGGATGTAACTGATAAAAACAGAATTACTAAAAAAAAAAGAAACAAAAAAACAACATCGATTGGTAATTCTGGCTTTGGAGTTTCTATTAAAACTTGGACTTCTCTGTTGTGAGTTAACAGAATTATTACCCAAAATGTATGAAGACAATGTGCTACAACATATATCTATTCACGTATTGGGTGGCTTAAGAACAGCCATGACAAAACGATCCTTTTCATATAGGTTTCAAACTTTATTATATATTATGGTCATCAACTTACCCAAACTCCTTTGCTCATGCCAAGATTATAGTAAAATAATTCATTAAGGGAATATCACTAACCCATTAATTTGTGGTTGTTGTTCTGTCCTCTTCGTGACCCCATTTGGGGTTTTCTTGGCCAAGATATTGGAGTGGTTTGCCATTTCCTTCTCCAGCTCA
>CM053625.1:69708060-69756503 GCA_028646595.1 Phalanger gymnotis | reverse complement strand
GTTTCAAACTTTATTATATATTATGGTCATCAACTTACCCAAACTCCTTTGCTCATGCCAAGATTATAGTAAAATAATTCATTAAGGGAATATCACTAACCCATTAATTTGTGGTTGTTGTTCTGTCCTCTTCGTGACCCCATTTGGGGTTTTCTTGGCCAAGATATTGGAGTGGTTTGCCATTTCCTTCTCCAGCTCATTTGACAGATGAGGAAACCAAGGCAAACAGGGTTAAAGTGACTTGCCCAGGGTAATACAGCTAGTAAGTGTCTGAAGCTGAATTTGAACTCAGGAAGATGAATCTTTCTGACTCCAGACATGGAACTCGGTCCACTTCGCCATCTACCTGCCTGTCCCATTAATATAGGTCCTTCAATTAGAGTTGTTTCTCTCTTTTTTAAAGTTGCCTAGCTGAAACATCTGGATTAGAAGGCTTAGAAGGCACATTCAAAATAAATTAGTAAAATATCCTTTCATTTGAAAAAGGGCACAATATTTCCAAGTAATGTAGCTTACTCCACCCAGCTACATGTCCACTGAGGCAAATTCCAGAAAAATAAAACAGAAAGAAGCCACAAAGCACACAAGACCCCACATGGCCCTAAACCCCTCAGTTACCACCAGATGGTCACATAAACAATGAAGGGAGGAACTGTGCTTGATAGCTATTCAAACAGAACTTAGATTTAAATAAACACATTGCCTCACAGAATTATAGAATTCCAGAACTGACTGGGACTCACTCCTGAGCTCATCTCATCCAATCCATACATGAGTCTCTTCTCCATCTTCTCCCAAAAGTCATCCACCATTCTCTGCTAAGGGCTTCCAGTGATAAGGACTTCCACCCACTACCTCTGGAGGCAGCCATTCCACTTTTTTGGGGGGAGGGCAAGGAAACTGGGGTTAAGTGACTTACTTGCCCAAGGTCATACAGCTCATAAGTGTGTCAAGTGTCTGAGGCCCAATTTGAACTCAGGTCCTCTGGACTCCAGGGCCGGTGCTCTACTCACTGTGCCACCTAGCTGCCCCCACCATTCCACTTTTTGATAGCTCTAAATATTAGGGCAGCAGCTAGGTGGCATAGTGGATAGAGCACATGGCCTAGTGTCAGGAAGATCTGAGTTTGAATTTGCCCTCAGACACTTACGAGCTGTGTGACCCTGGGCAAGTCACTTCACCCTGTTTGCCTCGGTTTCCTCATCTGTAAAATGAGCTGGAGGAAGAATGACAAGAAAACCCCAAATGGGGTCACAAGGAGTCATACACAACTGAAATGACTGAACAACAAAAAGATTGAGGGAAGAGAGGTAATGCATAAAGTTGGGAAAGGAAATCTGAAGCCAGGTTGTAAAGGGCTTTAAATGCCATAGGGAGTCACTGGAACCTCTTGTGAGGGAAACCTGTGCTTTAGGAATTTTAATTTGGCAGGAATTTCAATTTGGCAGCCATATGGAAAAGGCTGAACTCTGATGATTTTTTTTTAAGCACATCCAAGAGATACCAGAATCCCTCCATTAGTGGAGGAAACAACCACACTGCTAAGTTATCAAGGTTCTTGGTAAGCTGAAGTCTAACAACAGGCCGCCCTCCTGCTCCCTCTGGGCTGTGTTACTTACACATCTCAGAAAGATGATTACCGTACTTCCCAAACAGTGCTGCACACAGGTGGCTGATTCACGTCTGTGGTACAGTCCCCTCCATATTCCCTCTCTCCCTCACACATATGCTCATGTCTTATCTGTTTAGTAGGGGCCCCTCCTTGTTCTACCTCTTGTCCCCTCCTCTTTGGGCATATTTATGCTGACTGCCTCATTCTGTTGACTTCTGGCCACTTCTCAAACCTATCAAGGTCATTTTGACTCCTAACTGAATCCTTCAGAGTGCCAGCCACCTGGCACCTGCCCCAAGTTCAGTGCCACCTGTAAACTGAGCTAACACAGTCTCTCTTTCATCGTCCAGGTCACAGAAACATTCTGACTCCGGAGAGTAGAAAGTAGAAACTAACCCCCCATCCCCACCCTCTAGGGCCACCTCATACCAGGCCCCACCCTGGCCCACCAGGCTCCCACTACATATTGATAAAACCTCTTCACTCACTGGGGAGGCATGGTTTCTCCCTCCTCCTCCCCACCTCCAACAGCTATGCTATCATGATAAATATTCCCAGTCCATCACCAATAAGCAGAATTAAAAGATTTGTTAAAGTCCAACTAGATTATATTTATTGTTCCTGTCACTCATCAGGGGAGATTAGTTTAGCCTGACAAAGTCTGTCCTTTATAAGGAAAGCTAGTCATTGCCTGTTCTTTTTACCAGAGTATTTCATTATTCCCCAGCATTGGCCTACATACCAGAATAGCATATTATGATACTATTAGAAAACATTTTATCAATCAGTTAGCTAGCATTTATTAAGTGCCTACCAAGTGCCAAGCATTGTCCTAAGCAGTGGGGATAGAAGGAAAGGCAAAAAAAAACACTCCCTTCTCAAGGAGCTCACAGTCTCATGGCGGAGACAATACACAAAAATCTATGTCCAAATAAGATATAGGTCGGATAAATTGAGAGCGGTCTTAGAGGGAAGACTCTATCATTAAGGGAGATTGGGAAAGGCTTCTTGCAGAAGGTGGGATTTTTGCTGAGATCTGAAGGAACACAGGAAATCCAGGAGATAGAGATGAGGAAGGAGAGACTCCCAGGCATAGCGGCCAGACAGTGGAAATGCTCAGTCAGGAGATTGGAGGGTCAAGATAATTTCTCTATTTTTCCTAGAACATAGGTTCTAATGCAAGCAAATAAAGATGAAAAACTGAGAGGCTAGTAAGTATTGTCCAGGTTTCTATCCTTCCATGTATTTGAGACAGCCCTTTTCCAGGAACATAATGGATAATAATGGGACAGATAATTGGTGTGGTGATCTGCCTCAAAGGCAAACCATCAGTGGACTGAAGCTGTTTGGAGTTGTTTTGGGATAGAAACGATTTCAGCTTCCAGCAAACTAATGCACCTGAAATTTCTTTTGGGTTCATATTAAAACAGGCCTAAGCACACACTGGAGACAAGTGAGACCTTGTTTGGTGCTTGGGACTTGGGCGAAGGGAGAGGAGAGGCAGTAGTCTGGTACTAAGATTTACAGACGATAATCTGCTCACGGATAATACCAGGGTCGATTATATCTTCAGCCTTGGATTCTCAACCTAGCGTTTATGAACTTGTTTCTAAAAACATTTTAATAACTATATTTCAACATAGCTTCCTTTATCATCCTCCACATTTCATTTTATGCATTTAAAAACATTCTGAGACAGGGTCCATAGGCATTATTACCAGACTTCCCAAGGGATCCAGGACACAAAAATGGTGAAGCTCTACTCTCCAATATAGGGCTGGACCATCTACACTCCTATTAGAGGACTTGATACCTTCATAAGAAAAGGTGCTAAAAAAAGATCAAAGAGGGCAGAGATCTAAGATCTCAGAATGACTTTACCTCTCCGAGACCGTTTCTTCCTCTATAAAGAAGGGACTGGACGGAACAACCTCTTAGGTCCCTTCCCCCTCTAAATCTATGGCCCTCAATGGACACTACGCTGCTCTCCTTTCACCAGCCCCTCTCCCTATAGCTAATCTTGTCCTACCAAAACTTTGCCTCGGATCATTCCCACCATCTGCTGCCTTTGCTTCTACTCATGACTACAGGAAGAATTTAAAAAAAAGAAAAAGAAAACCATATTGGGGCAGCTAGGTGACACAGTACATAAGAGCACCAGCCCTGAAATCAGGAGAACCTGAGTTCAAATACTGCCTTACACACATACTAGTTTTATGACCCTGGGCAAGTCACTTAATCTGACTGCCTCCAATAAAATAAAATAAAATAATGGTAGCCTTCAACACAGAGCTCTTTAACAGAAAGAAAAGCTGGAGAAAAATCACAAAGCCATGCTGACCTGGTCCACTACAAATGTGTTACATAATCTCTACTGGACCCTCATGGAAGTAAGACAATCCTTTTATACCCCCCTAGACTGATTCACTATCCCACTCCCTAGAATTTCCATTTCCAACTCATTAGCATTTCCAACTCTTTTCCTCCTACAAACCTCCCACACCTTCCCCCTTCCACCACTCAACTGAGGGCCCTGCCTCATATTTCACTAAAAAAAATTGAGGCAATTCACTGAAAGCTCCCTCTTCCTCCCTCCTCTTCATTCAAGTCACTCAGATGCCTGCCTTCTCCCTACAAGCTCCTCCTTCCCCCTGGTCTCGAATGAGGAGGTAGCCCCTCCTAGCAACGGCGGACCACTCCACATGCAGAAATGATCCCATCGCATTTGCTCTTCTCTAGAAGACTGCACCCTCTCATCATCCCCACTCTCACCAATCTTTAATCTTTCCCTATCTACTAGCTATTTCTCCACTGCCTACAGATATGTCCATGTCTCCCCATCCTCAAAAAACCTTTCATCTTCTCTAAGTAACCTACTATATCTCTTCCCTTTCATGGCTAAAATCCTTGGAAAGCTATCTATAATTGGTGCCTTCACATTCTTTCCTCTCACTCTCTCCACTCTTCACAGTCTGGCTTCTGACTGTGTCATTCAAATGAAACAGCTTTCTCCAGAGTAACCAATAATCTCTAAATTGTCAAATCTAATGGGCCTTTTCTCAGTCCTCATCCTATTGATCCCTTCTGAAAACTGAAAAAATCAAATTGATTCTATTCTATAATTTATTTCATTTTGGATTACTACAGACATTTTTGGGTAACTACCTAAGTCACGTTTCATTTGTCTCCGAGTTAAGTTGAGCAGTGCAGTTTTCCTGCTAATAGCTATTTTATTCTTGTGTCAAGAAAATCGGTTATCGTTGAAGGATGCAGGAGGATGCCAGTTATCTCTGCAACACTAACTATCCTTCAAGAAAGTCCGGTCTGTTATCACTGTGACGCTGACTAGCCATGCCAGTGGACACCGCCAAAGAGCTTCCCATAGCAACAAGATGGAAGGAAGGGTTGTTGCTAGCCCTGCACCCCAAATTTCCAGCCAATCATATTGTCCCTCACATGTCCCTCACTTCTGACTTTGGAACCAACTGTATTGTATTGCTTTCCCCATCTAAGATGCTGCCTTTTATTTTTTGGATACTCCTCTCTTAATCCATAAAATGATCTGTCAGGGTCTTAGCTTGCTGAGGAGGCTGAGATCTTATTTATGGGCAGATTCAAGCTTTACTAACAAACTTATCATACTGGGAGCTTTGGGCCTCGTTTTTCATTTCAATTACGATCCTTCCTGATACTCTCCTATCTTAAGGTTTTCAAGACAATGTTCTCTCCTACCAGTCTGACAGCTCCTTCTCAGGCGCCTTTGCTAGACCTTCATACAGGCTGTTCTCACTAACCACAAATATCTCCCGATGCCGCTCTTCCCTGGGCTCCCTTCTCTTCTCCCTTGGTATTATTTCACTTTCTCATCAGCTCCCGCGGATTCAAGCATCTGTATGATGACCACTCTCAAACCTACTTATCCAGACCTAACCATTCTCCTAACGTCCAGTCTCACATCTTCAACTCAACATGTCTGAAACTAAGCTCACTATATTCGCTCCCCCACAAGCATTTCCCTCTTCCTACCTTGCCTAATCCTATGGTTGGCCACCGCCATCTTCTCAGGCTCGAAATCCAAATGGTCAACCTCAACTCTTCCCTCTCTCTCACCGCCCCCACTCCCGTTCTATCAGCTCCCAGGTCCTGTTGATGCTACCTTCCAAGTGTCCCTCTTATATGCATGCCCCTCTTCTCTCTTCTAACAGTGCCACTGAGCAGGTGTAGGCAATCATCACCTCACAGGCTCACGTCTTCCTCCCACTCCAGTTCTTCTCCCACTCGGCTTCCAAACTGATTTCCCTAAAGCACAAGTCTCGGGAAGACTTGAGTTCAAACCCAGCCTCAGACTCGTACTGGCTCTGCGACTTAACTGGTTCCTCTCAGTTTATTCAACTGTAAAACGAGAATAGTAGTACTCACCTCGCCGGGTTGTTGTGAGCATCAAATAAGACAATATTTGTTTTAAAAAGATGTTTAGCACAGAGCCTGGCACTTAGCAGGCTATACATACAGTCCACACACATTGATTCCCTTCCCCTTCCTATTCAATAAACTCCAGTGCCTGCCCATTACCTCCAGGATCAAATATGAAATCCTCTTCTTTGGCATTTAAAACCTTTTACAAGCTGGCCCCTTCCTACCTTTCTAGTCCTCATATGCCTTACCCCGTCCCTCCCCACTTACCCCCAGGTCCTATGCAATCCAATGACGCTGGCCTCCTTTGCTGTTCCTCACACAAGGCAGCCCATCTCTGGACTCTGACTTCATTTCCATTGCCTTCCCCTATCCTGGAATTCTCCTTCTTCATTTCTGCATCCTGGCTTCCTTCAAGCCCTAACAAAACTCTCACTTTCTGTAAAAAGACCTTTCTCAACCCCTTTTAGCGCTAGAGTCCTCCCTCTGTTAATTATCTCCCATTTATCCAATACATAACTTGTTTGTACAGCATTATTTGCATGCTCTCTCACCCAATTAGCCTGTGAGCTCCTTGGGAGCAGGGGCTGGTTTTTGCCTTAACTTGTATCCCCAGCCCTTAACACCGCACCTGGCACATAGCCGGCATTTAATAAATAAATCCTTGTTGACTTGACTGCCATGGAAGGGTCGTACTCAGAAAGTCTGACTGTAGGATGCACATGAAACCTTTCTCAATGAACTCGGGGCAATTTAGAAAAACAAGTTCCTTTTTATGCTCTGTTTTTCAGCTACCACCCTGAGAACAAGCAGCTGACACACACCTTTTTTGCCCGCTGGTAATCCTGGCTGGAGGCAACACCTGTGCAAGGGTAAAATCAGCCTGGAATCAGATGTGCTTGCACTCTGGGGCTACGCTGGCCCCTGGGAAGCTGTGAATTTGCACTTCCCCTAAACTCTTCCCAGCTGTGCTCTGCTGACTCTACAGAATGCCTCCACCTGCTCCCACAGACGGCCCAGCTGCAGGGAGAGTGAAACACCTGGCTCAGGGTGGCCCACAAGCTCCGGGAGCAGCTCCCAAGCACCAGGGGCTCTCTTAAGCCAGTTCAGCATTTCCATTGTTCATCCAGGAAGGCTTAGGTCCGTGGGTTATCAGGGACCGGTGGAACCAGTCACACGCCAATGAAATACATCAAAAACTAGCTAGAGCCGGGATCTGGACACTTCCAGACAAAATGTGCTGATAACTCAAATTTCTCTTCCTCAGATGCCCTCCCTTCCCAAACAGTAATTAACTGGTATTAAAAAAAACAAAAAGGCTGGATGGGAAATGAATGCTAACACACAGAGCCTTCCGGGGCTGAAGGAAGGCCCCAGTAGATCGGACCAGTTTTAAATTACGGGCATGACAATTGATTTTTCTGAAAAAGACAATAGGATTAATTTCCTTTTCTGTTTTTTTTAAGCCAGGGGCAAATTTACTCAACTAATTCTTGGGGAAGAAAATTCCCATCTTTTCTGGGAAGTTTCTGGAGAGCCACAACCTCACAAGTCCTAAATTTCCTCTTTAGGGAAACTTGTTAAAGTGCTGGCCTAGAACAAAAGTTCTTAACTTTTTTCGTGTCACAGACTCCTTGGCAGTCTGGTGAAGCCTAGAGACTCCTTCTCAGAATTGTTTTTAAATGCATAAAATAAAATGTACAGGATTACAAAGGAAACCCACATACTGAAATGGAATCATCAAAATATTTTTTTTAAATTTTTAAAAAAATTCACAGACCCTCCCCTACTACTAGTCCCCCATTTTAGTCATTTTTCCAACCCAAGTGCATTTTTTTTTTTGAAAGTAAGCATCCTGATGACAGGGGCTGCTTTTTGCTTTTTGTGTTTTTATCCAAAGCACTCAGTGCTTGACAAAAAGGCAGAGCTGATTAATTACTTTCCCACTCATCCACTCAATCAATCAACCATAAGCTGAGTCTGCCCTACAAAGAATATCAAACTCAATTCAATTAGGTATGGTGCAAGACTCAGAAATGAAAAAAAAAAAGACTCTCCCACCCCCCCACTGGCATTCTACTGAAATCCAAAGTGGTCTGTTCAATGCCAGCTGCCTTTTTTTTCTTGACCCCCCCCCCAACTATTCTTTCCTTATCACTTTTTAAATAATACACTTCAATAAATATTTGTTGAATGAACAAACGCTAGCAACTTGCCAGACAAGGCTTGCCCGTTTCCCACAGCAGCTTCCTGTACACAATCTCACTGGCACCTTACAACACTCTTGTAAGGTGGAAATGTCACAGATAAGAATGTTCACTGAACAGATAAGGAAACAGAGGCTCATAAGTTAAATGACTTGGCCAGCTAAGTTAGTGTTGGAGGGGCAAATGGAGCCCATGTCCACAAGTCTGCTGCTCTGTCTGGGACACCATGAAATGCTTTACGTTGCCCACTTTACACTGGCTCATATTATGAGCTCACACTTTCCTTAACTAGGCATAAGCTCAGTAAAAGTCAAAGGACTTCATTTGCCATTCCTTCCCCCGTTACCAGCAGAAAAACTCAAGCTCTGGCCATGGTTAAGGGTGCAGCCGGCGTTGCCTGACACGGCCCACACTGATTGGTTCGTCCTTTATTTTTTCTTTGCCTCTGAGGAAAATACTAAATGCTGGAATTTGATGCATGCTGATCTTTAACATCAGATGCTAAAACCAAAATCCAATTTGCTGGGAAGGTAAGTCAGTCGGCTTTGGTGTCCAGTTGTCTGTCTCTAAAGAGAATCCTGGCTCCGAAAAACTGAGAATTGACACAGTAGCAATCTCTGACCACAGAAAGGGCAGAGTTGTCCCTTCAAACTCTCCTTGGTCTCTCAGAAAACCTTAAAAAGCGACATTTTCTAGCCCTGGCACTGTTCTGGCAACAGAACTTTATGCGTCCTTTATTTTTTTGTCACCAGACAGATGGAGCAACATTGGCTCTCACAGCCCCCAAGTAACAAGGAGCACCTGGAGGAGCAAAATGCTTCCCTCTGGCCCCAAACCAATAACCTTGAACTTTCTGAGAAAGGGAAAAGGATCTGTCAAATCCCGGTAAGTCAACCACCAGTCCTACCTCTGACATCATGCAGAACATTTGGAAAGCTGTCCACAAAAGGAAGAAGGGCTGGTCTACCCCAAAGTAACAGACAATATCAATACTGGATCTCTCTGGCCCTTGCTATAAAATCAGCTCCACACAGATAAAAACAACTATTTCCATTTTCATAGTGCCATAAGTCAGTGGTAGAAAACTCAAATAGAAAAGGGGCTACTAAACCCTACAAAAAGATTCCTGCAGGCCTTAGAAAATCATGTTAACATTGTGTTGTACCTGTTGTACTTTATGTTGTACTGTATTTTTATTTGTGAAATATTTCCCAATTATATTTTAATTTGGGTCTCCTAAATTGGCAGATTAGTTCAAGTATTATCAGGTCCATTTTATAGGGGTAAGTAGGGGCAGCTAGGTGGAGCAGCGAGTAGAGCACTGGCCCTGGAGTCAGGAGGACCTGAGTTCAAATATGACCTCAGACACTTGACACACTTCCTAGCTGTGTGACCTTGGTCAAGTCATTAACCCCAATTGCCCTGCCTTTTCCCCTCCAAAAAAAAAATAGAGGTAAGTAAGGCTCTGAGCTTAAGTGTCCAACCCAAAGTTACTCAGGGATAACAGAATTACGATTTGAATCGGATCTCAAACCCACTGCTTTCCCCATCATACGTGTTACACCACTTCTATATATTGTCCCTCATATGACTTTGTTTTCACACAAAACAATCTCTTAGAACCGTTAAGGCCTGATCAAGAGCATGGAGAGGGCAGGGTATCTGCCCATCAGTACAAAATATTTCTTCTTCATCTAGAATTGGGGAGAAATAAGAGTATCTGATTAATTTGTTATTTTTAGTTAGCAGAATTCAAGGATCTTGATGGATTCAGGTTTGGGGAACATTAATTCTCATCGTACATGGGAATGTTGCCTTCAGCGTTATTCAAAAGCTGTAGTACAGGTTCTCTTGTGAAGTGTGGGGAGTGAAGTGAGAGCAGCGGACTGACCTTAGCTCCATCAATTCTAGCAGAAGCTGAGCAGCCATTCATTGGTGATATTAGAGAGCAGGAAAGAAGGGAACAAGTGTTTAAACAGCGCCTGCTTTGGGCCAGGCAGGGCAATAAGCTCTTTACAAATGTTATCTCATTTGAGTCTGACAACAACCCTGTTATTATCCTCATAAGAATCTGAGGCAAACGGAAGTTAAGTGACTTGCCCAGGGTCTCATACCTAGTAAAGGTCTGAGGCCAGATTTGAACTCAGGTCTTTCTGAATGTGAGCCCAGTTCTCGATCTATGGTACCGATATTAGAGAAAGGGGAACCTGGCTTAGGCAGAGACCAACCTCTGAGGTCCTTGAGATCCCAGGATTCTGTGGATTCACCCTGACTCTCTAATATTCACTTGGGGTACTAGAGGTCATACTCTTTTTCGAAAGGCAGACCTCAAACTTCACTGGGAGGCGGCTTGATGTGGAAGTAGAGTCAAGAGAACCTGGGTTCAAATCCCGACTGTACAACTTACTACCTGTGTGACCCTGGGCAAGGCAGTTGACCTCTTGAACTTCAGCCTCCTCATCTACAAAATGAAAAGATTAATCACTAAAGTCTTTTTCAGTTCAAAATGGACTACCTATGAAATGTTCTGATAATCGAATCCCTAATAGCAAGGTATGGACTCACCAACTGTCTTGGCAAAAACAGAGCCTAGGATGGCAGTAGGTGGCACTGTGGATAGAACACTGGGCCTGGAGTCAGGAAAACCTGAGTTCTAATTTAAACCCAAATACATACTAGCTATGTGACCCTGAACAAGTCACTTAACCTCCGCTTCAGTTTTCTTATCTGTAAATTGGAACACTAATGCTTTGTTGGTGGAGTTGTGAACTGATCCAACCATTCTGGAGAGCAATTTGGAATTACGCCCAAAGGGCTATAAAACTGTGCATACCCTTTGACCCAGCAATACCACTTCCAGGTCTGTATCCCAAAGAGATCATAGAAATCAGAAAAAGATCCAGGTGTGCAAAAATATTTATAGGAGCTCAAAGGATTAGAAATTGAGGGGATGCCCATCAATTGGGGATTGGCTGAGTACATGAATGTAATGGAATACTACTGTTCCATAAGAAATGATGAGCAGGCAGATTTCAGAAAAACCTGGAAAAACTTAGATGAACTGATGCTGAGTGAAGTGAGCAGAACCAGGAGAACACTGTACACAGCAACAGCAACGCTGTACGAGGACTAACTGATAGACTTAGCTCTTCTCAGCAATACAACCATCTAAAACAACTCCAAAAGACCCATGATGGAAAATGCTGTCCACCCCCAGAGAAAGAACTATGGAGTCTGAATTCAGAGTGAAACATACTATTTTCTCTCTTTTTTTCCTTCGTTTTCAGGGTTCTTCTCTTAGGTTCTACTTCTTCTTTACAACATGATTAATATAGGAATATGTTTAATATGACTGTACATGCATAGCCTGAATCACTGTACACTGTTTTGGGAAGAAGGGAGCAGAGGGAGGGGGAGAAAATTTAGAACTCAAAATCTTATAGAAGTGAATGTTGAAAACTAAAAACAAATAAGTAAATAAAGTTAAAAAAAAAAGAAGATAAATCCAAGCCCTTGGAATCAGCCTGCAACATGGGGAGGGGGGGAACACTGGGCTAGACTCCTGGCTCCAATATGTCCTTCCTGCATAACCATGAATATGTCCATTGTTCCACTCTGAACCTCAATTACCCCAGCTGTACAGAAGGGTTAGACTAGATTAACTATTAAAGTTTGCTTCCGGTCCCTAACATTGATGGGATCATGAATAGGGTGCTGGAAGGGACCCAGTCTTCTCGTTTTAATCTTGAGGAAACCAAAGCCCAAGTTAGGAACTGACTCCTTCAAGGTGGGGGCAGGGGTGGGCAGGGGTGGCCTAAGAGAAGGATTTGAACCCACTGATCTTTTCACTAAGTTGGGCTAAGCTGCCTTCTAGGTGCAAGGAGCTATTTAAATAAGAAAAAAAATCACATGCATCTGGTACACATAATTACACACACACACGCACGCACGCACACACACACACACACACACACACACACACACCACCCCCACCAATATTTCTAAAAATAAATGTCACTCTATTCAGGATAGATTTAATAAAACCTGAAACCTCCTTTTTCCCTGTGATCTTGTGGTGTCTGAGTCAGTCTGGCATGTTCTAGGATTAATTGGTATGTAAAACAGACTCTCAGGCTGACTGTCTGTCTGTTTTCCCCCTACCTCACAGAGAGCCCTTATGTAAACAGGGTCTGGCAAATAAGCCTGTGCACAAAGAGGCCTTCCTTAGAGCAAGCCTGCAGCTCAGCACATGGCCAAGCTCTCACACCATAAATTACCTACTGGGCACTCAGGCAGGCGGCTGCGGCTGCGGGCAAAAGCTGGGGCCAAACCATTGACACTTTAATCTGAGGAGCCCAGAGCTGGAGGAAGGGGATATACCATCCAAGTGGTAGCTGCCCATGAGTCTCTTCTACAAGGCACCTGGACAAGTGGTTATACAACTTTTTGTTCAAAGCCTTGAATGAGGAGAAACCCTGATTTCACCTCCAGATGCAGTAGACCATGCCACTTTGGATAGCTCTAGTCCTAAGGAAGTTATTCAGAGGACCCTAGAATTCAAGTGGGAAGGGACCTCTGAGACCATCTGGTTGGTGTGACCTCATTTTTCAGATGAGGAAACTGAGGCCCAAAGATCTTATCTGCCCAGTGTCACACAGTTCTGCTCTCTGTCCCCAAGAAAACAAGTCTATGCCAAACAACAGTCCTTTAAATACTTATTAAGGCAACAATTATGAGTAAGGGAAGGAGGGGGACAGTGCCCCCATTCAATCCCTTCAAACTCATACATTTGTATGGTTTGGGTTTCTGTTTCCTAACCATCCTGGTTGCTCTCCTGGGCATACTCCAATTTGTCAATATCTTTCCTAAAATGTACCCCCAGAACTGAACAAAACCCTCCAAAGATACTCTAATCAAGGTAAAGGAACTCAGGACTATGTCGATACCCATAAGGGAAGTTTGAACCGACCTGGCACAAAGAACTGCAAAATCCACCAATTTTTTTACAAACATGATTCGGTCTCCCTAGGTCTGATTATGGCACCCTATGTACTTTGGAGTCACAACCAAACTCTTTTTTCAAAATCATTAAGCATATATTGATTACTAAGTGCCTATTATTACAACTGCTGCTGTTGCTACTACTAAGTGCCTACTATCGGCCAGTCACTGTAAAAAGTTGGTAATTCAATCCCTTAAAAAAATAATTTACTGAAAATCAGACTCATTCTGATCTTTCAATGCCACAAAATCATAGATTCAGAAATGGAAAGGACTTAGAGGTCAGAAAAATTATACTTTCATGACTACAAGGGGCAGACAGATGGTACAGTGTGATTAGAGGCCTGGAATCAGAAGACTTATCTTCCTGAGTTCAGCCTCAGACACTTAGCTGTGTGACCCTGGGCAAGTCACTTAACCTTCTTTGCCTCAGTTTCCTCATCTGTAAAAAATGACCTGGAGGAGGAAATGGCAAACCACTTTAGTATCTCTGCCAAGAAAACCCCAAATGAGGTCACAGAGAGTAAGAAACGACTGAAACGGCTGAAGAGTGCTTACTATGTGCCAGGTAATATAAAAAGTTAATTCAATCACTTAAACAATTTACTGAAAATCAGACTCATTTTAATCTTTGAGTACCACAGAATCAGAGATTAAGAAGTGGAAAGGACATATAGATGTCAGCAAAGTTATACCCACATGGCTACAGATGGAAACTAAGAAAGTTGCAGGAAAAAGGTCCAAAGATGGGCAAGTGTCTCACCCACAGTCATACAACACAGACAGCTAAGAGGGAGGGCTGGGTTCACACCTGGATCCTTTGGTTCCGAATCTAGTGTTCTTTCCACTGTAGTTAGTACTCTGTACAAGGCTCTTCCTAGAGAGGCCAGAGCTGGACCATTTCCAGAACAAGCAGCTTCTTGTTTTCCAAAGAATATAAGTGTGGGGACAGTGAGGTGACGCACTGGATAGAGCAGTGGCTCTTAAGTCAAGGAGGACCTGAATTCAAATCCAGCCTCAGATGGGGGGGTTGGGGGAGAGTAAGAGAAGGAGGAAGAAGGGGAGAGGAGGAAGAAGAGGAAGAGTGTTTATTGGCACTATCAGGTGGGAGGTTACCAGTCATGGTCAGGGGAAAAAGAGACAAGTTGTGCAGGCTGGTCACTGGACATCAACAAGAGAGGCCTGGAAAACACTGATAGGATAATGAAGCCCTGGACCAGAAATGAAAGACTTTGGAGGCCCAGGCACTATCTTCACCATAACAGCCAAGGGAAGACAGAAGATACAGGGAAAGGCAGACAGATCAAGGAAGTGAGCAGCTAAGAAGTTGGTGAATGACTTCAACGATATGGATGTAAAGAAGTAAAACTCAAAACGGAATACTACGTCATATATTATTCTTGGCTTCAGAGTAGACTTGAGAAATTGTACCTCCCTTCCTTCACGGTAGAGGTGAGGAACTATGTGTAAGGCATACTGTGAATACTGTCGGACCCCCGAAGACACGTATGCTTGCTAGCTTTGCTGAACGACGTTGGTTTTTCCCCCTTTCTTAATTTTTTCTACAAGAGACGGCTCATTGAGCAGGAGAAAGGAGAGAGATGTATTTGGAAATGAAGGTCATCAAAACAAAAGGTAGTAATAAAAAATAAGAATTAATTTTGAGTATTTGATAATGAAAGCTTGGATTTTTGGACCATGTCTTAAAATACAGGAATGATGGGCTTTGCTTAAGGATGGAGTATAACTAACAAAGGCCAATAAAAAACATATTTGCTGGAAACCTTGCAAATCTAGTGCTGGGGCACTTTTAACTATAAGGAAGAAAATGGCCACCATGGTTTGGCAAGCCAGTTTACTATAAATTACCAGGTACAACAAAGAAAGAAGAACAGTAGGAGAGAAATAGTAAATCATTGAAGAAAATACAGGAGGAGGGACAGCCTGGCATAGTGGATGGAATGGACCTTAAAGGAAGTCAGGACAGTTGGGTTCAAGCCCCACCACAGAGAAATGCTGACCACACAACTGGAGCAAGTCATTTAACCTCAGGGCTCTGAGCAACTCTCCAAGGCTACAAAATGCAAAGCAGGTGCCCATTTGCATTCACTGTCACCAGGATATCACTGTACTAATGAAATATGTATACACAGGCACACACTTGGGAAGAAGGACTAGACCATCACCTCCTCTACAACTTCTAGCCAGAGCTGCCCCAAGCACTGAGATTAAAGGCCTTGCCCAAAAGTCACAAACCAGCGCATGTGTATTGTTCACACATTTACATGCATGCCAATATGCATGTCAATATAAGTACACATATGGAGAGCTAGGTGGCACAGAAAGACCCATCTTCCTGAGTTCAAATCCAGCCTCTGACACCTACTAGCTGTGTGACCCTGGGCAAGTCTCTTAACCTTGCTTGCCTCAAATTTCTCCTCCATGAGCTGGAGAAGGAAATGGCAAACCACTCCAGTATCTTGGCCAAGAAAAGCCCAAATGGGGCCACAAAGAGTTGGACACAACCAAAAACAACTAAACAACAATAATAAAATTACAGATATTATCTCGCTCAAATCTCACAACCCTAGGTAGCTAATGTTATTATCCCATTTTATGGATCAAGAAACTGGGGCAGAGAGCAGTTCAGTGACTTGCGCAGGGTCACACAGCGAGCATCTAGGCCTGGATTTAAATTCTAGTCTTCTTGACTCCAGGGCCAATGTTCTCTCCATGGCAACATCTCGCTGCCTCTGATATACAGTATATCCAAGAAACAGTATACACACACACACACACACACACACACACAGAGTAGATATGCAACATATATCCATCCATCCATCCGTCTATCCATCCCCACAGCCATGCTCACTTACAGAAGCATCTGGGAAGCAATGTGACTTAGTCGATAGAGGTTCAAGTCCCTGCCCCTGACACATACCGGCTGACTGGTCAGAGAATGTCTTCGTATACTTCATGCTTAGCACAGTGTTCTGCAGCCAGTAGACACCTAATGTCTGTAGAATGAGTATTGAAATATTTAAATTCCTGGCCCGTGTTTGATGGCATCCACATTCAAGGTGAATGATTCTAAAACCTCGGGATTCTATAGACATTAAGTTCCGTAACCACTCTTCAGAGCAGTATGAGTACGAAATTTTGAAAAAAACAAAAATTTGGAAAACATTTGCTCTGTCAAATAAAAAAACACCTCAGTAATTTAAAAAATTTTTGGTTTTTTTCTCATCAGTAATTTTTTAAAAAGGAATGTATGATTTATCAAAGAAAAATATATGAATACATTTTCTTGAAAGGGGAAATACACATTATTAACCCAAACAATAAACAAAAGGCCTAACTCCCAAAACCAGAAGAACAGAGCCAAAACCCCCTCACATCGAACTTGGGAAGCAAATGGAATGCAAAGCACAAAGTATCACCATTTTTTTTTAAAAAAAAGGAGAAAATAAATGAACAAAACACTGATTTACAAAAACCCCAATACAAACAGCTCAGCATTTTTTTTTTTCCACTTAAGAGTTTACCTACCTCCTTGCAGGCCAGAGGTATACTGCTAAAAAGTTCTATGCTCTTTTCTAGATGAAATTCTCTTTTAGATAAACCTGGAGACCTAAACTTTTAAAGGTCACTTTGTAAAACAAGAAGGCTTACAGAGAATGGTAATCTCTGGTTAAATGGCTTTATCACCTTTTTGCATTTTCCAAAGGCACACAAGGAAAGCCATTAAGTAGGGCATAACCCACCCACTCACCCCCAACACCTTTTAACCTAAGATAAGGAGGGAAAATAGGGGAGGGCAGAAGATACAGAGGGGCTGTTGCCACCCATTATCATAGCTAGGGTGCTGCTAGACTTCCTCTTTTCTGGGCTACCCCAGCTTCTTAACTCACATCCCAGCCTGGCCCTCCCCTGTTAATGAGGGAAACACAGAAGTTCCTTCCTCTCTTCCACTATCAAGGGCCATGGACAAGGGTTCCATTTAGAGAAGTGGAATGGGTAGTTATCTGGGGAGGTGGGGAGGATCACAACTGCTGAAACCTGAAGGCTTTTGTAATTCTGGGTCCCTATCTAGGTACTGGAGAGAAGAAAGGCTGTAAAATTATACTTGGCATGGAAGAGGAAGTAGGGGGTGTGGCCAATGAACCCGGGCTCTGCTAGAGAAATAGTTCACATGAGTTCAGCAAGACTTTCACAAAGCGTGAGCTCACATAGCTGAAAAAAAAAAAATTAAAAGCAGACAGACCTTAGCCTGGAGGCAGGAAAAGCTCCATCTTCCACTATATGTTTAGAAAAAGGAGGAGGAAAAGGCCAAAGCAGATGAGTCAGGGAAGGTGGTCTGCATTGGGCTGGCTGGGTTTCTCCTTTACTGGCCGTTTTTTGGAGCAGCCCAAGCCCCATCCCGTCTTATCTGCTCACTGGGATGTGGGCCAAATGTTCAGAGCATTAGTTTATCACTCCATCCCCTTCTCCTTTCCTTTTTTACATGGTTTCATGGAGTTGTTTGTTGGAGGAGGAATACATTCAGAAGTGAAAGGGATAAGAAAAAGAAAACATAACAAGTAACATCTTCTTAAAAGGCTAGGGAAATCTGTTCTCATACTAGTCAGGGGTTTTTAACTTGGTGTCCGTGAACTCAGATGGGGAAAAAAGCCATGTCTACAGTTATCCCTATCACATTGTGACTTTCCTCATCATGGTTTCAATATATTGCAGATCAGTATAAGAAATTAAATGGGAATTTTGGGGGAGTTTTGTGAAAGCAGAAGACAATAGGAGAAGGCAGAAAAAGTTTAGAAACTAAGAAATGCATAAAACATATGTATAGTATTGTATAATATTCTTTTAACACCATAATAATTCAGAGTTCTTCTCTGGTACAAAGGTAAGGCCAAAAAATTTTAGAAAAATTTTCCAGATCACCAGGGGAGGGGGGAGGGGAGGGAGACAGGCACCATGTCCCTAACCCCAAGATGTGGAAGGTATAACTGTATTTCACTAACCTCTGACATTTAGCAGTTCCCTCAACTATGAATGTAGCCGACAAACATTAATTTGAGAAGGGGTCCATAGGCTTCACCAGACTGCCAAAGGGGTCCACTACACAAAAAAGGTTAAGAACTCTTGAATTAAATCAATGCAAGCCAGTTACTAACTAGGGTATAGACTCTTTCTCTGGACTTCCCCTTCCAAAGGGAAGTCTTCTTTTATTTGCCAGCCTTCGCCTAACTACCAAATTGATATTCCTAAAGAATAGATTTGACCAATTCACCACTCAACTCAGGAAGCTTCAGTGGCTCCCGGTTAAGTCAAGTACATAATATCAGCAAGCATTTATTAAGCACCTACTAAGTGCAAGGCACCGTGATAAGTACTGAGGATATTAAAAAACGGGCAGAAACAAAAAACCCCACTCTAGCCCCTGCCCTCAGGGAGCTCACAATCTAACGTGGGGGGATAACTTGCAAAAACAACTATGTTCAAACAAAATATGAACCGGATAAATTGGAGACTATAAACAGAGGGAAAGCACTAGTATAAAGGGGAGGATCCAGAAAGGCTTCTGGTAAAAGGTGGGATTTGAGCTTGGACTCTAAGGAAGCCAGGAAGTAGAGGGAGAGAATTCCGGGCATGGGAGACATCTAGGTAAGGCAAAGAGTCTAGAGACTTGCACAAGGAAAAGCAAGGAGGCCAGTGTCATTTGGTGCTAAAGTACCTGTCAGGGGAGAAAGGTTTAGTAAAGGTAGGAAGAGCTTTGGGGGCCACGTGTGGTTAGTGAGAATACCTGGAGGAAGAAGATCCAACAAAGAAGCCTGAGAAAGGGTTGTCGAACTGGCAGGAGGAGAACCTGGAGAGAACACTATCTTGAAAACCTTGAGATAAGAGAAGTGATCAACAGGATGAGGACTGAGATAATTGAATACAATGGAACTAAGGAGACCACAAAACAACAGTATAAAGGAAACAGAAAAGGGGACCTGGGATACCCATGATTGGGGGTGGGGAAGAAACCTGGGTAAGCCGAGGAGACAGAAAAGTAGTCAGACAGGTGGGGGGAGAACTGTAATGTTAATGTGATGGAAGATCTTAGCTGCCCATTAATAGGTCTCATGTGGAGCCCAATAAGGGAAGCTTGATTAGGGGACTTTAGTTTGTAGGAAAGTCTGTATCTTTTGTTAATTTCTTATTGGTCAGGAGGGTTGTGATGCCCTCTGGCTCTAAGAAGTATATATATATACTCTAAGGTTAGCATTTTGCTTTGGGGCTCACTCATGGGAAGAGTGTTCCTGTGATCTGGCTAGATGAGATTCTGGGTAGTCGTTAAGGAACCAGGCCCCCTGTCCCCTTTGAAAACCCAGATGTCGGTGCTTCTGTCTCTGGTATTTATTGCCTTGGTCAGACAGTTAGAAGCCCTGTCTGTTGGTCTTTGTTTCTCTGTCTGTATTTTCTCTGAAGTTCAGGGTGCTGACTTTTCCCCTAAACTAACTAAACATAATAAATATGTTTAATTAAAGTAAGATAGCTCACCCCTTTAAAATTGCTTTGCTTTAGAAAAGCAGATCAAAGAACCTGTGCTAGCAGCCCTCCTGTGTGCTGGTGTTATTGGTCTTACACCTCCACAGCAGCTGCAAGTAGTATTGCTGTTACAAGAACTAGGAGAGGGGGATGTCATGACCAGTGAAGAGAATACAGTGGTCAACAGTGTCAAAGTCTACAGAACTCGAGAAGAAGGAGAAATGAGGAAAAAAAAGCCATTTGATTTGGCAATTAAGAAATCACAGGTAACTTTGGAGAGAGCAGTTTCAGTATACACTCCTCTGATTATCACTGAAAACCTTCATTATATGGCTTCAGTCTATCAATCTAGGGTTATTTCACACTGACCTCCTTGTTTATCACAGTTTTCCAGCCAAAATGTTTTATTTGCTGCTCTCTCTACATGGCTGCCTCCATATCTGGAATAACAGCTAACATTTATAAAGCACTTTTTAAGGTTGCAAAGCACTTTACCTATATTATTTTGTCTGATCCTTACAACAATCCTACAAAGAAGGTGTTTTTATTATCCTCATTTTATAGATCAGCACACTGGGGCTGACTGAGGTTAAGTGACTTGCCCAGGGTCATATTGCTAATAAGTGTCTGAGTGTAACAGCAATTTAGATTTGAAAATCTTTCCCACTCCTCAATAGGCCATGTGACCTGCTTACATCACAGGAAGCCTAAGTCACACGTGTGGAAGGAGCTTACTGAGAGGAAAAGGAAGTTGTGTCACAGAAGATGCTGAGAAAGCAGTTACAGCAGTTACGACAGCTTGAGCTGAGGAAAAGAGAGCCGACCTGTGATAGCTGTGCTGTGAGTCTTTCGGGAAGGCCCCAGCAGGGGGCCAAATGGTTTTACTGATGGCAAGGCTCCATGCTGTGATATTATGTATCGAATTCTTTGCTGCTGTGATGGATTGGGCATATGGTTTATGGGATATGATCCTCTGGTGTCTGAATAAATGGTTTACTTCTACCCTCTATGTAGAGAGTCTTGTATATTTTGCGATACAGAACCACATAGGCATTTTGACAATTATCATCTATATCGTGATTATTGCCTTGCTGATACACTGAGGCAAGATATGAACTCATCCTACTGATTCCAAGACCAGCACTCTACCCACTATATCCCCTAGCTGCCTAAACTACACTCTTTCCTCATCTCTCATTCTTAGAATCCCTAGCTGCCTTCAGGGTTCAGCTCAAATGCTGCCTCCTAGATGAGATCTATCATGATTCCCCACCCCTAATGCCTCTCCCTTCCAGAACTTCTCTGTATTGACTTATTTGCGGACAATATGTCTCTCCCTCAACCACCATGTAAGCTCCTTGAAGCAAAGGTTTTATTTTTTATCTTTGCACCCCTAGCCCCTAACACAACACCCAGCACCAAGACGTTTAATAAATGTGTGATGAATCACTGAGTGAAGGAAGATGTCTCTGATGTTCCCCAGCTACACTCAAAAGCCAGGCCAATCCCCTGTGCTCAGGTTCCTGGCCGCGGTGAGGTTCTGCCTTTCCAAGTCCCCAGTATGACGTGACTCATGAATCAAAGGCAGACTTGGTTGAGAGCCGACTAAGGTTTCTTCTTCAAATTCTAGTGACAGCTGGCCCAAGGGAGGGTTGCTGGCTTGAGCCGAAGCAATGTTCTCCAAACTTCAGAGAATCTTGGTATATCTGGAGCAGCAGAATGTGAGTTTGACTTGGGAATCAAAGCCTGGGTTCAGTCTCAGTTTTTAACCCTACTAACAAACTGGGTGTTCATTTAGCATCTGGAGCCTGCAGTTTCCTCATCTGTGAAGTAGGGGTAATAATGGCTACGCTAAGGACCTCACAGAGTTGCTACAAGGAAAGCACTTCAGCAATTATTACCTTCATCATTTGTTCATTAACTAATATTCTACTGCTGGGTCATCCTTGTTTGATTTGGGGGAAGGAATAAGGCAGACCTGAGTTCAAATCTGACCTCAGATATGTACTAGTTGTGTGACCCTGCACAAGTCACTTAACCTGTCTGCTTCGGTTTCCCTATCTATAAAATGGGGATGATAACAGCACCTACCTTCGAGGGTTATTGTGAGAAGCAAATAAGGCAACTGTAAAGTACTTAGCACATGTTAGCTATTACTATTATTAAGAAAGAAGGAAGGGTTGGAATCACCAAGGAACGACCCTACCATGGCAATGCTTTTAGTTAAGGAAACCTAAGAACTATGGAACACTGATTCAGTCAAGAGGCAGGGCCTTGGTGTGGAGAAGCCTTATCAGTCCCTTACTATGTATAGGACTCTGAGCAAATCTATCACCTATCTGAGTGACAATTTCTTTGTCTGTGTGTTCCAGTGAATATTTCCACTTGATGCAGATAGCACCAATTTCTTGACTAAATCGTCCTAAGGTGTGAATTAGGTATGAACAAGTTTTTCATGAATTTGGGAGGCATGAAATACTTGGATAATTGAATGAATCCAGATGATGCCATATTAATCTAGGTTTAAAGAATCACACTTCTGGATAGATAGGTATTAGATAGATATGGATATATATGTATATATAGCCTTCTATATATAGATATTTTCTATATATACAGCTATCTATATAGATATCTATATGCAGAGCTAGCTATATATAGATATACAGATAAAATATATGTATATATCTATCAATAGATAGATAGATAGATACAGATATAGATATGAGGATTCCAGCTACAGGTCAATGTAGTAATGTTCCAGAGAATGGTCTTGTGTACAGGGTAGGAAGACTGAATTTCTCATCCTCCCAAAGTGGATATCTCGTGAACTTTGAAAGATATGTATTTCTCATTTTTTGATAGTGGTGTCCCTGGATCAACAGTGGTTGATACCAGTGTTATCATCAATGTAGGGGTTGAGAAACATAGCAAAGCTAAGGCCAAACTGGACACACTGAAAAAAAGACCCTACAAGGACACAGATTCTCAGACCCTACCTAGCAAGGAGATACATTCAAAGGGAATTTCATGAGGATTCCACTAAGGGAATAAAGGATTTCCAGTAACCAGAAACACTGGGTTAGACACTTTGGCCACATGTGCTAAGTCTGAGCCCAGTCTCCCCAGGGAAGTGGGTGTTAGGCTAGTATGCCCCACTTTGGTGGTAATGTTTTTGTACCAACTATTCTTACTATTAGTTACACTTTAGTAAATACCTGTTTCTAAAAGCTAATTAACTTGGACTGGGTAACAGATAATCAGAAGAGAGCACACCAGATCAGGGCTCATGAACAACATGTATTAGAAAACTCCAGGGGGAGTAAATGACCACCCTCTGGGGACCCAACCTTCCAGGTCCAGTGGGGACTGGGAGAATGAAGCGGGTAGGGAGGTGTTACTTAGAGAAAAGGAAAAACAGTAACTGTGCTACCTACTTCACAGAGTTGTTATAAGGAAAGACATTTGTAAGCTGAAAAATATGGAAAGAGTCAGGATCATTACTGGATGCAGGTTGAAAGACTTGGAGGGGTGGGTAACTGAATTCAGTCAAAGAGACAGATTTGAGGATCTAGAGGGCCACATGTGGCCTTGAGGCTGCAAGTTCCCCATCCCTGGTGAAGTTATTATATTGGTATTTACTTTTGCTCTTGAAATCAAGGGTGGTACATAGTTATGAAAGTACCTTGATGGGGCCTAGGGATGCCCAGCTGGCCGCTCAGCGACCCTACAAATGCCATAAATGGGTTCTTCCTATATACTTAGGCTCATATCCCAGGATTCACGCTTGGTAAACAATTCACCAATTATACCAGCTTCTTTGACCTTCCCTTAGAAAACAGCAAAAATTTTAAACTCCTGGCTTTCTGTCTTAACCTTTTCTGGTTAATTTGATTCAAGAAACTGACCATAATATCTAGAGTTGTATATCCATTAACAGCTATTGAAAAATTAATATGCAAATAATGAAATGCACCTTCTTCCCTTCACAGGGTAGATGGGGGACTATGGATGCTGAATACTGTATATCCCATCAGCCCTTATAGATGCACTGGCTTGAATTTGCCAAAGTGCTTTTGCTTGCTTTTCTTTTCAATCTTTACTATGAGGGAAGATTTACTACTAGGAAGTGGAAGAAAGGAATGAATTTGGAAATAAATATGATTTTAAAGCAAAAGGCATTAATTTTTTTAAAATCCATACTCTACAGTAACACCATGATCCCTTACATGAATCTATCAAGACCCTTTCTGCCTCTGAGTCTACAAGTCTATCTTTTCATAGGCTTTCCACCCAGAATAAATCTGTACAGGATCAAACAGCAGTAGAACCGACCCAAGAATCCAAATCACGAAGTAATTCAATTTGCAGACAAGGACAGTTTCATTTTTGATTTTGAATAGGGAAGCAGTGTGATATAGTACAAAGGGTCACAGTAAAGTAAAAGTAAAAGGAACTGGATTCAAATCCCACCCCTACATCTTACTATGTTAATCTTGGGCAAGTCATTTTAATCTCTGAGCCTCGGTTTCCCTCATCTGTAAAATGAGAATGTGGGATGAGATAGTGTCTCTCTGAGCCTCAGTTTCCCTCATCTGTAAAATGAGAATGTGGGATGAGATAGCGTCTGAGGTCATTTCTGACGCAAAATCTGTGATTCCTGAAGCCTAGCACAGTGCCCAATAACAAAGTAGGCCTTTAATAAATTCTGATTGATTCAATAAATCAATAAATTCCAAACCTTGGAACTTCAACCCACTCTCTCAAGTACTCAACCCCCTCCCCCAAAAAAAAGAGAAAAGAAAAACTCTACCGTATGCACTAACAGAACACGTTATGTGCAGAGCTGAAGGCAAACACATATGTCACTAACCTGAAACTGCTCATTCTTCCCCAGGTCTTGAGAGCAAGAGACGCCCCCGGGAGAAGGCAGAAACCTAAAAACCTTCAGCTCCACCTCTTCTTGCACATTCCAAGGCTCCCCGGTGGCAGTCTGGTTCTCAGCTATGTGGCCCTGGCTTAGATTTGCTCCTCCCTTCCCCAACAAAGGAAAAAAGCATTTGGGGTGGAAGAGTCCATCTCCAAGTCTCCAACACAGACATTTCCAGATCCCCTCAGATGCTTTCTTTTCCCCAAATCATAAAATTTTCTACAGAGATGTTGAATTTTCCTAAGGACTGACATGTATACCTTTGAAGCAACAAGGTCGTTTTTTTTTCTTCTAAATTCTTTGTTTTGGTTTTGATTTTTTAACCAAAGACTGAACTTTGGGGATGGAAACCTCAATGTTTTACATATGTCCCTGGCTTCTTACTAGAGACACTGAACATCATTCGTGCCTTTTCTCTAGGAATAGGGGGATGTTTATGAACATCGGTAACTGTCTGGGGCACAGAAAAGCTCCAGAGGCTGCTGAAGCAGCCTGAACAAACTGGCTTGGCCTGCCTATAATGGTTTTTCTCTCTCCTTTCTATCAAGGCCTTCATTTCACTGCTGCGTCTTTCTTCCAATTTTCTAAATTTAGGATAGGGAAATTAAGTAAAAAACAAACCAACAAAGAAAAAACCTGTTATCACTATGTATAAAGTAAGAGCAGATACGCAAAGAGTCAAAGCCTAAGCCTTTACCTTCGAGGTAAAGCAAATTCAATTCAAGAAATATTAAGGACCAACCAGATGTACAAGGTCCAAAAAGGGTGGGAGGGGCAGGGGAAAGGATGGGAGGAAGTAAGATCTGACTGACCTAAAGACTGGCCTAAATGAGCTCCATACATACTACAAATAAATTATTCTGTGAAAAGTACTAGAGAGGGCCACACGAGGACTCCTTCCATTCAAGCTGATGAAGCACAGCGCATCGAAACCTGGTCTCTGGAAACCTAGGTTATCATCCTGCCTTGGCCTCTAAAGGGTCTTCTTGCCAGAGGCTTCCTGGGGAATTTCCTGATTGTATTCTTTCTGCTCCCCCAATCCAGTCACTCTGGTGTGATACTTGCCAACAGAAGCAAGCTCTTCACTGTTCTCTCAAAAAGTTTGCTGCGGGAAGAACACCCCATTCAGATCGAGGTTCTGGAAGTCTGGCTTGAAGGCCCTAGCTCAAGGTTCTGATGCCCTGCAGGCCAGGATATCAGCCTTTCCTAGATAAGGCTTTCCTTGTGACCCTACGAATGCCACTCGTGAACACAGTATTACAGTCTGTGAAAGAGCAGTTTCAACTGGAGAGGTCTTTCAGCATGAATTCAGTAGAAGCACACAGTGACCCAGTGAGAGGCCTGTGATGGCAATATCCAAAAGGAGGGGTTCCTCAGTTTGATCCCCACTTTGATCCCCTTCTAGAGGATGCTGCAGTGAGAAGGATAAGGGCTCATCAAGAGTAGCTGAGGGGAGGGGATTCTGTCTATTGGGGACAGCTGAACAAGGTGTGATGTATGATCATGACGGAATACTACTGTGCTATAAGAAATGATGAGCAGGATGCTCTCAGAAAAACCTGGGAAGACTTACTTGAACTGATGCAAAGTGAGAAGAATCAGGAAAAGACTGCACACAATAACAGCAATACTGTACAATGATCGACTGTGAATGACTTAACTATTCTCTGGAATACAATGATCCAAGATATCATCAAAGTAATTATGAATGATGCTACCCCACCTCCAGAGAAAGAATGCATGGAATCTGAATAAAGATTGAAGCATACTTTTTTACTTTATTATTCTTGGGTTTTTTGGTTTGTCTTTTCTTTTGCAACATGGTTAATATGGAAATGTTCTGCATGACTGAACATGTATAATTTATGTCAAATTGCTTTCCTTCTCGAGGACGGAGGAGAGGAAGGAGGGAGAGAATTTGGAACTCAAAATTTAAAAAATATACATTAAAAATTGTTGCTTATATGTAATTGATTAAAAATAAAGATTTAAGGAAGTTTAAAAACAAAGGAGTGGCTGGGGTGGGGGGTAGATGCTCTCCAGGGGGAAGGTGACTCCTCCCAGGACTCTCAACAGCATTTATGAGACAGATTGGTCATTTAAATTTCCAAGTTCATTTCCTCAAATCATTGGGCCTCATAACTATCAGGGAGGGAATGAATTTTGGAGAATGGAAGCATGGGGTTTTTCCTCCGCAGCCAAAAAAGGCTAATGCTGAAGACAGTGAGACCAGGTGCCTTTGTAGTGCTAATGATCACCAAGAAGAGACACAGGAAGCCTCACAAAGAAACTCCTTCAAGCTTTAGAGAGTCAGTAATGTAAATCTGGTACCATTATACTTGGACAGATCAAGAGGAATGGCTTGGGGGGGGATTCCTAAATCTTCAGGTATAACCCTACTGTATCTCAATGGTTTGGTAAGCTGGGGGTAATGGGGCTTTACCCCTAAATTGCTGTTCTGCCTTACGGAATAGTTTGTGTGGAAGGGGGGAAAGAACAGTTTGGTTTTTCATGACTTTGGAGGAATATCAACACATATGAAGTTTCTCGAGACCTTTTTTCTTGAAGAGATTTAGAACAGTGCTAGGAACTGTTCTATCAAAACAAAAACAAAAAACAGCCAAACCCATAGCTACATGAGGTTCGAAGAAGGTCATTGCTGATTGTGGAGGATATGGGTTTCATGCAGAGCACAGCATCTGAGAAAAGCTTTAGTACAAGAAAAAAGTTTTTAGATTTGGAGTCAGAGGGTCTGAGTTTGAACCATGACTCTACCATTTAGTAGAGAAGACCTCTGTGACCTTGGAAAAGTCACCCCATGTTTCTAGACAACATGTCTGTTTTCTCATCTGCATAATGAAGCGTTCAGACTAAAGCTCTTTCTTTCCAACTCTAAACCTACATGATCTTGTGGTCTGGATCTTGCCCCTGACGCTTGACTTCCTTGATTGATGACGGACCACTTAAAGTTCTTGAAGTGTCAGTTTCCTCATCTATCGTCTTTCATTACCTACCTGATGGGTTGTGGTGAGCAGAAAATGAGATGATGTCCATCAAAGCACTTTGTGAAGTTTAAAGTGCTATCAAAACGTTATTATTAGCTGGAGAGGCAAAGTGGGGCACGGAGGGCAGAATGGTCCGCCAAGGAACACTTGCAGAGCATGGAGCAGGGGAGCAATGACGGCTGGCTGGAACAGAAGATGAAGCTGGAGAGGGAGACTGGCTTATAGCCAGAACTCTAAAAGAGCTGACGCTAACTGCCTCCCTATGCCTGCTCCACTGCTTATAATCTCCCTTAACACCTCAGATTCTATATTTATCTATAGCAATATTCCAATCTTAATTGGGTTTCCCAAGCAATTTTTCCTACTGAGAAAAGATTGCTTTTCTTGGTCACTACACTTCTCAATGTAAATTTAGATGGCATTTTGTTTATTTTAATAAGGAAAGGAAGGGAAAGGGAAAGAAAGAAAAGGACATAAAAGAAAGGACAGAAAGGAGGGAACAGGAGGGGAGAGAAGCCTACAGACCCTTTCTTAGAATGTTTTTAAATGCATAAAATAAAATACATAGGATTACAAGGGAAACCAAATGAAATTAAAATAGAGATGTAATTTTTCCCCCCTTTCTAAGCCCATGGACCTCCTGAAATCTATCCACAGACCACTCGGGGACTTCAGTTTAAGAATCCCTGGCCTACCTGCATCCTGAGAACTGCCTCATCACCTCCTTCTTAACCTCTTTTGGACAGCTGTCAGCTTCTTTCCTTCATTTCTCTCTTTTTCTCTCCTTTCATATTGACCTGTCCTTCCTTTTTAAAAACAAAACAAAACTGCTATTTAAATTTATACTGAGGCCAAGAAGGGGCCATTTTCTTTTTTTTTCATATTCTGAAGAGTAGTTTCATTGGGGGTTATCACATCTGAGATGTCCTATCATTCATCAAATTTACAGAGAGGAAGAGGATAATTTGACTTGCTGTATCACTCCAATGAACCCATGAAAGATGTTCTGTGAGATAGTGGGGAAAAAGCTGTATCAGGCAGTAGGAGACCTGGACTGGGCCTGGCTGGGTCTGCAATAGGTACAGATGACCTCGAGTGAATCATTTCCATCCCTCTATGCCTCAGCTTCCTCACCAGTTAAAACCTTCAGGTCTGTGAAACTGCTGAGCCCTATGTGCATTCAAAATACTTATCTTGTGCAGTAGTGTCCAAAGCTGATCCCCCCAGCTGGGGGACATGCTCTTGGAATTCTTTTTCAAGTAAGTGGGACACACGAGACACCCATGCTCTGAGCCACCCACTGCCTCTACCCGCTCTCCCTGTGTTAAAGGGCACGTACTTGAAAGACAGATGACCCGGAGTGGGGTGAGGTGGGGTATACTCTTCCGTGATGGAACCCAGAGTAGACATACCCTGCCCACGTGTGACTTAAATCCAGGATGGGAGGCCCTTGGCATCCTGAATGTAGGGAGAGCCCTAATCTGCTGAGCTAGAGGGCGGTGGCCCAGGGGACTAAGTGTCTCTGAATGGATGCCAACACATTCACAAATACACCAAACACCAAATCCAGGCTTGGACATTGCAACACCAAATATCTTATTGCCCAAACTCAGCCGCTGAATTCATGCTGCCTGGAGAAGTACATGTCCTTGCAAACAGTGTGGGTTAAAGGTGTCTCATTCCTCCTAAAAATAGCCAAGCACTGACTGGGAGGGATGGATAATTCCAAAGGCATATACATGTATGTACATGTATGTATATATATATACATACACACACACATATATACATACATACATATGTACATATGTACGTATGTGTATGTATATATACATATATATATACATAACATATTCTAGCTGGATTTTCTCCCCTTGCATGGCATTTTTCTCCCAACAGATTTCTCTTCCTAATTATGATCTGCTCAAGTTAATATTTAAAATGACTGCATTCCTAGACCACACAGAAACAGGGCAGTAGGGAGAGATAAAATCAGTAATACTTGGTCACAAATGAAGCTTCAAATAATCCTGCCCATTATACTGCCACAGTCCCCCACATCTCTCTTCTATCCTAGCTTCTCTGCTCAGCAGGCTAGATTAGGCACTCAGTACTCCTGGGTATGGTACAGTGGAAAAAACGTGGGGTTTAAGGTCAGAGGAGCTAGGTTCAGATCTTGCCTCTACTGCTTACCACTTGTGGAACTTTGGAGAAGTTGTTTAACCTCCCTGGGCCTCAGTTTCCCCATCTGTAAAATGAAGGAATTGGACTAGATGGCCCCCAAAGCCCCTTCTGGTTCTATAGCTCTGCTTTTGCCTGGACCTGTGAGCCTGAGCTTTCCCTTCCCAGCCTCCTTCACAAGGCCTTCCCAAAATCCTCTTGACACCCAATTCTGCCCCCATCATTCCCCTCTACAAAAACTTTTAGTGGCCGCTCATTTCTTATGGAAGAGATATCTAAAGGATACCAAGGAGTGAGGGTCAGTCAGCCAATCAAAGGGTGGGATGATGGCTCATCTACAACACAACCACACCTACATGATCGTAATGGAATACTATTGCGCCGTAAGAAATGAGGAGCAGACGAACTTCATTATAACCTGGAAAGACTTAGATGAGCTGATGCTGAGGGAGGGGAGCTGAACCAGGAGAACATTATATACAATTACAGGCACACAGTATCCATAAGGACTAACTTTGATAGGCTTGGCTCTTCTCATCAATGCAAGATTCAAAGACAGCTTCAAAAGACTCATGATGGAAAAAGCTGTGCACATCCAGAGAAAGAATTACAGAGTCTAAATGCAGTTTGAGGCAAACTGTTTGCTCTCTTTTTTTCCCTTCTTTCTTGGTTTCTCCTTTCTCATGGTTCATTCCATTGGTTATAATTCTTCTTTACAACTTGACTATTATGTAAATAAGTTTAATGTGAAGGTATATGTAGAACCTATATCAGATAAAATGCCTTGGGTGGGGTAGGAGAGAGGAGAGGGAGGGAGAGAAAATTTGGAACTCAAAAACTTGTGGAACTGAGTGTTGTAAACTAAAAATATAAAAAAAATTAAAAAAACACAACTACACCACCTCTTCACCCTCATTCACTAAGCATCCCCCTATTCTACTCCCTTCCCAGAGAGTAAGCATCCAAACTCTCTAATTCCTAGGATGGGTCCTCTCAGGACAGTTAAAATCTAACCCTTGACCTGGGAACCAGAGGCTAAGACAAGTCCTGTTGGGAAAACTCTTTTACACACATACACATACCCCAGCACATCCATATTCAGCCTCCCTGGGCACCTCACGGCTACAGCAGGTGCCCAGGAACCAGCTCCCAAACCCTTGGCTGGCTCTGCACTCTAGGGTACTGGGGGCTGAGTCAAACCTCTCCCCTCCCACTTTTAAGTTTTCAGTAGGACGCAGTAAGTGACACAGGCTAAAGAGGCTTGAATGGGTTGTAATCTGCATCACTGATCTCATCTTCCCATTTATCTTTTGCCCAAACTTCCCATTCACCCAGGTTTGGGACCTCAACTCCTCACTCTCAACTCACTCAACCAATTCTCCAATCTTGTTTCTCTTTTCACACCATCCCTCCTCTGTGTACTTCTCTACTCACAGGCATCGCGTCATGTCCCCACCTTTCCCTCAGCTTACTGTTATATAAAAGCCTTTCACACTTGGTCCCTCAGTTTCAAGCCCGTCCCCACTCCAATGCATCCCTCATATAGATGCCAAACGGATTTTCCTAAAGTGCAGATAGGATTATGTCACTTGCCCATTGAATACACTCCAATGGCTCTCTAGGACAAGGGTTCCAAGCCAGGGGCCGAGGGGGTCAGTGTTGAGATTTCAGAGATGGGAAAATTTTGTATCTTTATTTTCCTGAACCTCTAATTGAAATCTAGCGTGTCCTTCAGTTATTTTAAAACATGACTCTGAAACAGGGTTCATAAGCTTCACCAAACTGACAAAGGGGTCCAGGACTCAAAGAAGGTTGAGAACCCCTTCATATGGAGTCAAATATTAATTCATCTAAGACAGGCCTGCACAACCTGCAGCCTGACAAAGGATTTCAGGCAGTCTATGAAAAAAGTGCAGGAAAACATCCTTTGTATGCAGAGAAAATCCTCTGGCATGCCACAAGCAGCTCTCAGGCTGTAAGTAGCCCACTACGGGATGAACAGGCCTGATCTAGGCTCATCATTTTTTAAATTTCTATTTTCATATAAATTTTATAATGTATATATTCATTAGTACAATAGTACATAGAGAGGAGTTGGGGATCAGACTTGTGCTTTTAATGATACAAACAACTCTGCCATCTTAGGTCTGCACACCAATTTGGTAATTTATAGTCTTAGAGAGTTGATGGGGAAGAGGAGGGGACACCAATGTTAAGTGACTGATCAGTTTTCTCAACTATACTCTTTGGTCCAATGACACTGACTTCCTAGTTGGTCCATGTACGAGACACTCCATCTCTCACTCGGGTCATTCTCTCTGCCTCTCTCCCTCCTCAGCTCTGACTACTGACCTCCCTGGCTTCCTGTAAGCTCCAACTCAAATCCTACCTTCTACAGGATGCCTTCTCCTTAATTCCAGTCCTTTCCCTGTGTCAAGAGGCTGGACTTAAAACTAGGTCTTCTTGGCTCAGCAGCCACTCTAATACATAAAAATATACATATTAGGGGGTTTGACCTCAAAAATTTCTATTGAGGGGGTGCGTGGTTAAAAAAAAAACATCTGGAGACAACAACCCTATAAGATAAAATGTCTTAAGTTCATCCTTCCATCTAGCTCAGACCTACATTTCCAGCGTTAGTACTCCACACTCCGTGTTCCCAGCAAACAGGACTACTGGGCATTCCCAGATCTCCTCTGGCTCCCCCACGTCTGTACATGTTTACAGGCTGTTCCTAATGCCAAGAAGACATTCCCTCCTCAACTCCACCTGTTGAAAGACTTCTTTCTTCAAAGCATAGCTCCAGTGCCATTTTCTTCATGAAATATTCCCTGACTCCCCTCCTCCTCAGTCCAGGTGATCGGAAGCTCAGCTCCTCATGCTTTCCTCTAGGATTACTTCTGGATCTTTTATTGTCCCATCTCACCTTGTCCTCTAAAGTATACTTCTATGTGTACACGTCTGATTGCATCAGTCGGTCAATAAGGCCTACTATGGGCCTAAGCACTGGGGATACAAAGAGAATCCAAAGACATTCCTTGCTCCCAAAGAGCTCACAGTCTAATAGGAGAGACATTTAAAGAACTATGGAAAGTGGAGATAATCAATAGGGAAGGCATTGTCTTAAGCTGCTTGGGAACAGAGGCCAGATCATCTTTCAACTTTGTCCCCATCCCCAGGTCTGAGCGCAAGCCCTAGGCACATATAATCCAGGGGAACATAAGCTTTTTAAGGACAAGGGTTATTTCATTTTTATTTTGTATGCTCAGTGCCCAACACGGTGCTGGGCCTATAGTAAACACTTAATTATTTGAGGCACTAAATAAGTGTTCGTTGAATTTAAAATGAAGACGCTCCCTTCTCCCTTCATTAAAAAATATGCAGTGTACATGACCTTGCACATCGATTCACATTTCTGGGTCTCAGTTTTCTCGACTATACTCTTTGGTCCAATGACACTGACTTCCTAATTGGTCCATGTACGAGACACTCCATCTCTCACTCGGGTCATTCTCTCTGCCTCTCTCCCTCCTCAGCTCTGACTACTGACCTCCCTGGCTTCCTGTAAGCTCCAACTCAAATCCTACCTTCTACAGGAAGCCTTCTCCTTAATTCCAGTCCTTTCCCTGTGTTCATTATTTCCTATTTTTCCTTACTTTGTGAAAGGAAGGATACAAAAGCTTGCTTTGTATATATTAGATTGTGAGTCCCTCAAAGGCAGGGACTATCTTTTGCCTCTTTTTGTATCCCCAGCACTTAGCAAAGTGCCTGGCAAATAAACAGTAGGCACTTAATAAATGTTTACCGACTGAGCTATAAAATGCCAGATCTCTTCGAGTTCTCCAGCTAGGATTCTATGATAAAACACCTGTGGATAACTGAATTCTAGCATTTCTACTTTCACTTCTATGAAAACCCATCTTTATTGGTTTCAAATATTTTAGGGTAATGAAAATTTTTTTAGGAGACCAATATATATGCGATGAAAGAGTGAATTCCTTCACGTCACTCTTTCTTACATAAACTTCAAAATGGTCAATGTCCCCTTTTACAGATGTCAGCAGAGGGTAGTGGATGGAAATATAAACTTGGATCCAGGAAGATCTGGGTTTGAATGTCTCTTGGGAAAGGCTACATAGCCACTGGGGTTTCTTCTAGCTCTAGATACGAGTCTATATGCTTGCCAGCTCTGAGACCATGAGCCAAATCACTTAGACCCTCTCAGCCTCAATTTCCTCATCTGTAAAATGGAGATGAGAACACCTACTTCACAGAGTTCTTAAGGGGGTCCCAAAAGTAAAGTTTTAAGTTATTTAAGTTTGTTTAAGCTATTAAAGTTTAAGACCACACAAGGGGGTCCCAAAAGTAAAGTTTTAAGTTATTTAAGTTTGTTTAAGCTATTAAAGTTTAAGACCACACTAAGGCACTTGGGACATTCTGTAGAATGTTTTTGCAAACCTTTATATGAGATATGTTAGCTGTTATTACTAGTAGTCATCATCAGAAGGAACTGAAGATTGAAAATGCTACTACAGAGATCTATTTCTAATTATTATTAACTTAGTTGGGTCTTCCCATCTTTTTCTAGGGAGAGGATAGGGGCCCTCCAGTCTTCCTTTCAGTCTCTGGGATCTGTCAACTACTTTGGGCACCTACCGTCCATCACTTTTCTTTTTAAACGCTCTTTCTAGTCACTTTAGTCACTTGGAAGGTGACCTGGTTTATGCGTTCTGCTGTCCAGAGAGGCGGCAGACTAGGAGTATCTCCCAACCTTGGAATCCAGAGAGCTGCTTCTAATCTTGGCTCTGCCGCTAACATGCTGGGGACAGGTGGGAAAGGCCTGACCCTCTCCAGGCCTATCTGCAAAATGAAGAGGCTGTACTGGATGGCCCCTAAAGGTCCCTTCCAGTTCAGATATTTTATTCTCCGTATTCTAGGATTCCTTCCATCTCTGGCAGTCTAGGCTCTACAGGTACATTCCAGGTTCTCTTATAGCTCTGATATTCTATTTGAGCCTCAGACACTTACTAGCTATGCGTCCCTGGGCAACTCACTTAACTGCTCTCTGCCTCAGTTCCCCCTTTGGTTAAATGGGTATAATAATAGCCTCTCCCTCCCAGGGTTGTTACAAAGACAAATCAGAACAATATTTGTAAAGCACTTTGTAAACCTTGCAGCACTATATAAATGCTGAATGTTATTAGAGCAATGGAAGCAGAAGAGGCCATCATCAGTGCCAGTGATATCCTGACCCTTTCATTTCCTTCACTGTCTTCACGCCTTCCCCCAGGTGGTAAGTGAAGACAACTGGCCGACTCAAGCACTCACAAGCTTGTGAGTTACACTGGCAGGTCCTGGGCTACTAGGGCTAGATGGGGAAGTCGACAGACAGCCAGGTCTGAAATCAGGAAGACTCATCTTCTTGAGTTCAAATCTGGCTCCAGGTACTTACTAGCTCTGTGACCCTAAGAAAGTCACTTAACCCTATTTACCTCAGTTTCCTCATCTGTAAAATGAGCCAGAGAACCACTCCACTATCTTTGCCAAGAGAACCTTGAATGGGGTCATGAAGAGTCACATGACTGAACAAATTATTGCTATTATTATTATTATTCCAAGATTCCTTCCAGCTCTGAAACTGCACGTTCTAAAGTCCTTTTCAGCAGCAACATTCTAAGCTTTATGTTCTAAGGTTCCTTTTAGTTCCGATAGTCTATGCTTTACATCTACACCTGAATGTCTGGATGGCATCTCATACGTATCCCTTCTGAAATTTAATTCAAGATCTTACCTCTCAAACCTTCCTCTACTAATTTTCCTGTTTGAATTGATGGCACTATCCTCCTCCTCGCAGTCACCTGGGTCCAGAAAACCTTGCCATAAACCTTTGAATTTTCTCTCTTCCTCACACCTTCACACCCAATGAGTTGCTAAGCCTTGTCAACTGCACCACCACAACCTCCCCTCAAATCACGTAGCTTCCTCTTTCAAACCCATATTACATCTCTTGATTGGACAACTGTAATAGCTTTCTCCTGGATCCTCTTGCTTCCCATCTTTTCTCTCTCCAAAACCATTCTCTCCACATGGCTGCCAAAATAATTTTCATAAAGTGAAGGTTTGATCATGTTTCTATCCGGCTCAAAAAATTCCAGTGGCTTCCCATGGCCTAGCCATTAAAGATACAAACTCAACCTAGCGTTTCTAGCTGCCTTTTCAGCCATACTTTATGCATTTCATGCAATATATGATATTCCTGTCCAACTAGACTAGTTGGAAATTCATCATCCTGCACTCTCCTGCCTCAGTGCATTTAGGTATGTTTGTGTGCATGTGTGTGTACAGACATATAAATAGACACACGTACATATATAAATGTATGTATGCATGTATGTATATGAATATGTATATTGTGGAATATAGACATGTATACATACACGTGTATGTGTGTATGTACATATATAATATATATAGATATATAATATCTCTATATAAGAATAGCTATAGATATCTCCTTCTACATCTCTGACTTCTGGAAATCCTTATTTTCCTTCCTAGACAGGCTCAGGTAGAGCCTTCTCCATGAAATCTTCCCCTGGCATCTTCCTTTCCTTTCTTCACCTCTTCTCCCCAAGAGTGATCTTCTCCCTAAGAGTAATCTCTCCCTTGCTCAGATTTTCCTAGAGCATTCTGTGTATGGTTACCTAATCTAACACTGTTCTTTACTAATATCACGCTTTTCTGCATACCCACCATAGCTTCAGTACCAAAATAAACTTCTTGGAGGCAGAGACTACGACATATTAACTTCCCTAAGGTCTACGCCTAATAAATGCTTGAGGAGAATCCACAAATTTTTTTTCTATTCAATGGTTTTAAGCTGAAATAGCTTTTAAAAGTCATGCCTAGTATACGTTATAAATCTATCTGAAGGTAAAGCATTGAGATCAAGCACCCGTTGAGTAAATCATTCCTCATATTAAGATCTGACGCTAAGCACTGTATAAATCTGCTCTATGAAACACTGAGAGGCAGCATGTATTGATGAAGAAAGGATGGGCCTTGTAGTCAGGAAGACCTGGGTTCAAATTCTGCCTGGGACCAATTCTGGCTGAGTGACAACAGGCAAGTCACTTAGGTTCTCACTGCTACCAGCAACTTTCTGAATTGCAGAAGTCAATCTTCATCTGAAAAGACCAAGTCCACAAAGGAAGATTCCCACACAGATGAAATCACAAATTTGGTCTCCTCCCCAAAATGAATCCACAACTTATGGTGCACCAAGAGTCAAATTTTTTGCCTGCTGGATTTTCTGAATAATTACTTAGGCACCAATATATATGAAAAGTTACTGTACTGGTCTTAAACATTTTTTTGTTTCCTTCCCCACTTTCATTTATGAAAAGGACCCTTCCCAACATAATTAAAATGGGATTAAAGCAAAATCCAAACTTTTTCAATTCAAAACTCCAGTTTGAAGAGGTCTACTCGCAAATAAATGAACAAACACCTTGGCTGGCCCCATCCATTCAGCCTTAGGAAACTTCCGGAATTCATTCACTTGAGATCATTCCCCTCCCCCAACAACCTAGGAATTGAATCTTCAAAGCAGATCCTGTTTCATTACTTTTGGAGACTGAAAGGAACCCTCAGGAGCTCATCAAATCCAACCCCTTTATTCTGCATATGGGGAAACTGAGTCTGAGAAGAGACGCAATTTCGAGGTCACACAGGCAGTAGGTAGCAAAGGAGAGATTTGAAACTAGGTAAAGAGGCGGCTTTGTGCAATGGAAAGAGCTCAGGATTTGAAACCAGGGGGCCTGCTTTTAAATCCCTCTGGACCTCAGTTTCACTATCTGTAAAAGGAGATTGCTAGATCAGCTTTAAATCTACCCATTAAACTGTGAGCTCCTAGAGTGGGGCTTTTTGATCTTTGTATTGCACAGTGCCTGACACATAGTAGGTATTTAATAATGCCTACTGACTATGATCCACCTATCCCAAATCTGTTGCCTTTCCCACCACCACAAGCTAATGCAATAATATGTATTAACTTTTTCAATTAAAAACTGCTCTAGGCACATGCAAAGGTATCAAGAGACAACCAAACTCTGTAGGTGGTCCTGTCTAGAGAAGGTTAGTGTTGCTAACTTAGGACGTTACCACTTGAGCAGGTTGCATCGTCCAAGCTTCCTCCCCCATCTAGCCTTTTCTGAGCCAGCTCAGGTGCAGAGTCGCAACTTTCTGGAAAAAGCCCAAGGGTAAATAGGGGCTGATTATGAAGAAGTTAACCTCTCTAAGAGAAGATGGTCTCCCAAGGCCAGACAAGAAAGAAGCGGTGGACCGGGCCAGGGCTCCGGTGCAGTCAGTCAGTCAACAAGCATTTATTAGGAGACGAGAAAGCACCTTTGGTCTAAGACTCCACCAAGTCTCTGCCAAAAGGTGAGTTTTTCATTTTCCATTGGAGCCTTTACCATAAGGGTTAGTTAGTTAGACCCTATAGTTGGTCGGGGCTGGGAGGGGAAGAGGAAGGGAGGGGAGAAAGGGTGTCTCTGTCCTTCACAAAGGCAAGCACTCTCTGCGCGCCCGGAAACATGACCCCCCCCCAAACCTGGGGCCTCTTGGCCGCGAGAGTGCGCCAGAACGCGCACATAGCGGGAAAGGGTTTGCTCCGTGGGTCCGTCCTGGGTGGCCAGGAAGGAGGCGGGGCCCCGTGGAAGGCAGCCTGGGCTGAGCGTCAGGACACCTGGGGGGAGGAGAGGGTGTCCAACCTGGCCTCTACCTTAGACTCGAGCTGTGTGACCTTGGGCATGTGACTCCCCCTCTCTGGGTCTCAGTCCATGGTTCTGGATCACGTTCCACCCTCGGGCCACGGACGGACACCCCAGCCTCCGGCCCAACCACGACCGCGGGGGGCCCCGGGAGCCAGCGTGGAGGGAGCACCTCCCTCCAACTCTCCAAGCACTAGATGGACATACACACCCCCTCCTCCACCCGCCGGCCCTGGGGTCACCATGGCTCGGGAACCATTCGTCGCATCCTCCCAGCCCCAGCCCCGCTTACACTGGAAGGCAGCCGCTCCCGGGATGCCCACCATCGCCCGCGCTGCAGCCGCGGCCCCAGCAGCTCCGAGCCAGCGCCGACAGCCGAGGCCGAGCCGGACCCAGCTCAGTTAGGCCGCAGCCCCGCCCCCTTACTGGCCCCACCTCTAGACTGTCCCCACCCCACCCCTGGAATGCCCCACCCCCGCACCTCCCCCACCTGGCTCCATCCCTGGACTGGCCCAGACGCATTCTGATCCCGCCCTTCCCCGAACTGGCCCCATCCCTGGACTGGCCCGAAAGCGTTCTGGTCCCGCCCCTCTTCTACAGTCCGTCCTCTGCCTATGCATCACGTCCCCGCCCTCCGGGGCTGTGAAGAGGGCACCGCCTACTCGGACGTCCCTGGAGCGTCTCCGTATAGTAGCCGGGCTTCTTGACTTGGGACCTTGGCCACTGGTCCGCAGTCTCCCGCATCCCGAATCCCTTATGCTTAACTGTATCTCCTTCGCTTACCTGTGCCTTTCTTTGGAATGAATTGGCTTCAAGGGAAGAGAGAACCTGTAGAATTTCCCTAGAGGTATGGTGGTTAAACCTAGGAATGCACCCCTAAGGAGGTTTAATTTCCTTTCCCAAACATTTGAAAATGGGATAGACCATCACCTTTCTAAGAAAGGATAGTAGCGATATCACTACTTAGGTCTGTATCCCAAAGAGATTAGGAAAAGGAAGAGGACTTACATGTACAAAAATATTTATAGCAGCTCTTTTTGTGGCGGCAAAGAATTGGAAATCCAGGGCATGTCCCTCAATTAGGGAATGGTTGAACAAGTAGTGGAATATGATTATGATGGAATACTATTGTGCTATAAAAAATGAGGAGCAGGCAGACCAGAAAAATCTGGAAAGACCTATATGAATTGATGAAGTGAACAGAACCAGGAGATCATGGTACACAGTAACAGTAATGATGATCACCTGTGAAAGACAGCCACTCTAATCAATAAAATGACCCAAGAGACTCATGATGAAAAATGCTCTCCACCTCCAGAAAGAGAACTGATGAACTCTGAATGCAGATTGAAGCATACTTTTTTCACTTCACTTTTTTTTGCCTTTTTTTTTTTCGCAATATGGCCAATATGGAAATGTTTTACATGACTTCACATGACATCATATTGCTTATCTTCTCAATGGCTGGGGGAAGGGCTGGAGAGAGGAAGAATTTGGAACACAAAATTTTAAAAAAACAAATGTTAAAGAATAATTATTTTAAAAATTTCAAGAATAGGCAAAGGGAAAAAATTTTAAATGTAAGAGAAGGTAGTTTAGTGCCTACCTGAAACAATGGAGGGTAAGGTGGACTAGATGACCCTTTAAGATTCCTAGTAACGTCATAGGATACTTAACTAATAATTACAGTGGCCCCAAAGTACAGTGAATTTTGTTAGTAATGAGTTTGGTTAGTAGTGAGCTCTCCATCACTAAAGAGCTTCAAGCGTGGCTGGCTGACCATTTGTTAGGGTTGTCTTTTTTTTTTGAGGGGACTACTTTCTTATGTAGAGTTCGAATAGATGAGGTCCTTCCAACTCTGAGATTCTATGGTTCTATGATTCTATGGACTTGGAGACTGGAGAATATTACCTGGGGGAAAGACTGCTGAGACCAGCAGCTGGGAATCCTTATAGTGCCAGCAAGGCTTAGCTAGACACATGCAGGAGGTAAAACATGGAAGGGAGTAGGGCAAGGTCTGGAGGAGGGAAGATAAATAAATGAAAGAGCAATTATTAAGAATTTAGAATATGCAAAACTAACTCACTGAAAATACTGTCATAGAAAAGACAGTCCCAGCTCTCAAGGTGTTTATTCTCATCGCTGTTGTTGTTGGTCCTTTGCTCTGGAAGAGGACCATGACATCAGGAAGGAAATGTCATAACTTGCAAGTGAACGGGATTTAAGTGAGGGAGAGCTGTGCAAAGTCACCAGCCTCACTTTCTCCTCTGGAGCCATCTGGGTCCAGCGGCCAGATATAGATCAGGACCACTGGAGATGGCCCAGGATGCAGCGGGAGGCCTAGAGAAGACAACAAAAACATAGAGAAGATTCAGCCCAAAGTCAGATGGGAAGGTCCTTAGAGGGCAGATGAGTGACACCTCATCTTTAATGTCATTTCTACAGACAAAATTGTATCATTTTCTGAGACCGAACCATTGGATAGTATCAAGGACTTTGGCAGCAAAAATTGTCATTCCTACGTCCTCTACGGCTGTTGTTGCAGAAACCACAGAAGGGTTTGTCAGGCCCCATCTTCAGACTCCAGGGTGGTAGCTGGGAGGCTTAGACTGGAAGCAGAGAGGCCTGATGATCTGGGCAATGCTGCCACTCCCAGGGCTCTTGGTTATTTGCCCGTTGGTGGCAGTTGGTTGTCAACTGGTATAGAAGAACGTGGGTCCCTTCTCCACAATAAAGGATGTGACTTTCAGGGCCTGGACTGGAAACAAGACCAACGGTTAGAGAAAACTACTATTCCCAAAGTCCCTGGCTACCCCCACTGGGGTCAAAGGGGAGGTAGGGGAGGTTATGGTGGTGGTTTGAGTTACCTGGCAGCTGCTAGCGCCTTTCAGTCTCACTGCTTTGACTGGGCTGGCTTGCCTGCTAGATGGGCCAGGGCCTTGGGATATATTAGCACAAATTGAGCAGGGCCCTGGGAATACCACAGAACCAAAGTTTGAGGTCAAGAGTCTGCCAGGTCCAGGAGGGATATAAATGTATATCAAGCAATCCTGCTCGGCTTGGGGGAGGAGGGGTTAAGGGGGGCCCACAGAGGGAAGGGTTAACCTAGTTGAGGAAAGGGAACAGACATATAAAAGGGCAGAACAACAACAATACTGCCTCTGTGTTCCATCCTAAAAGATTCAACAGATCTGAGGGCTTTGGGACACAAAGGTCTGAAAGGGAATAATAAGCCCCAGGAAACCAAATGGAGACTCTGGTAGCCCTGAGTACTGGGTTTCAGTCATTCTGAATGGCCTGGTTGGGGGTTAGAGGACAGCTATGATGAATCATTCAGAAAGATTAGGACCCAGAGATCAGGATTCAGAAAGATCGGGACCCTAAGAATACTATTCTCGGGACAGTTAGGTGGCACAGTGAGTAGAGCACCGGCCCTGGAGTCAGGAGGACCTGAGTTCAAATACGGCCACAGATTCTTGACACACTTACTAGCTGTGTGACCTTGGGCAAGTCACTTAATCCCAATTACCCTGCTTTTCCCCTCAAAAAAAAAAAAAGAATACTGTTCTCTAAGGAAGAAGAGGATATGGTAGAAATACAGAGTCCCAGAGTTTAGAAAGGACTTCAGAGGGCATCTCTACCAGCCGGTCCTTGAAAAAGAGTCCCTTCTATACCTTTCCTGATAAAAGATCTTTCAGCCTCCACTTAGAGAGAGAACACACTACTCTCCCTTTCTCACTCTGCAACAAAAGGCAACCTCTTCTGCTCTGGGAAAGCTTTGATTGTGAAAATATTCTTTCTTCTGTTACAAGGGCTTTGTTTTTCTTTTTGCTTTTCCAATAGGTGGGGCAGAGACAGTAAGGGGGAAAAGGGATAGGATGGCAAGAAAGAAAAGAGGGCCATTGTGTCCCTTTTAAAAAATAATTCAGAGAACAGAAGGAAGGTCAGAAGGAAGCACAGGCAAACAGGAAAGCATTGAAAGTGTGAAAAATGATTCTCAGAGCTCCCCTGCACCCCAAGCCACCCTCCTGCTCTAAAGTTCTTCACAAACACATTACTGATAATGAGATTGCATTGGAAGCTGCTTGGATGGAGACAGATTCTTCTGCCTAGATGGTGCAAGGCTGAGAGTGGTCTGGTATGGTAGGGGGATGATCTGATATAAACTGGGCACCCATCCTCCTTTATTTCCTGACCAGGATTAAGTGACCTAAGTCACATACTCAAGATATAGCCCACCTCCCAGTGTGTTGACCAATAAGAGTTGATTGGCACCCCTTGGGAACACCTACTCTTAGAAGGGCATATAACTCTGTACCCCCAAATCCCAAATTGAGCCAGTTCTGGAGGGGCCCAGTTCTGGACTGTAACTCCCATGCAATGCATATCAAGCCAGCTTGTGAGAGAAATCAAAAATATGTACACACACGCATGACCTAATTCAGTTTTTGGGGTCCACAAAAGCTACAGGTTGAATTCATTACATCTTTTTAAAAATAAGTTTTTATTGATATATTGGTTTTTAATGTGATCATAGTAAGTTTCTCCCTTTTTTCCATTCTCTTTCCCTCCTAAAGAGCCATCTCCTGTAACAAATTGTATGTTTTTAAAGATAAAAATGAGAAAAACTAGAATAATCGAGCAATATCTGAAAATATGTGCAATGCACACTTGTGGACCTCCCACCTCTTCAAAGGGTGGGGTTCAAGTGTCTTCTAATATCTTTTCATATGAGCCATGCTTGTTCTGTATTTGTCACTTTCGTAATTTCATATAGCATACGTTGTATACTTTTAAAAAAGCAAGCCATAAATGAGATAGGTTGTTTAATGTACAATATTCTTTTTCTGTTTTGCTACATTTCCATATGGAAATGCCCATTTTATTTGGTGTTAAGAACAAACATTTTTTAAAAGTTTTTCCTTATATGAAGCATGTCTGCCTCAGTGCCTAGGCCGGCATCATATTGTTTGTTGAAACAGGACAGCTTTGAAAGTAACATGTTGAATTTATTATATACTTTAAAAACATAAGATGGAGAGATAAATATATTATTTCACATATAATCCACTTTTTCTGTTTTACTTGGGATACAAACATGCTCTTTTTTACTCAGAGTAACAATTTTTTAAAAATAAATGTTGAATTGAATTGAATATGATTGCCCTCTGTGGTTGCCAGTGGGCTTTAGGCTAAGTCACAATCAACAATCACCCAACAAGCTTTGTTAAGTGGTTGCCTAGGGTCGAGCTGGGGGAGATCCAAAGAAAGTCAAAAATATGATCTCTGTTCTCAAGGAATTCATTCCTAAAGAGGAAGAAGACAATATTTAAACAACTAGGTACCTACTGATAAATGCTTTGTTTAGAAGAGATAATGCCACTGGGAAGCCCCAAGGGATAAAGGATTCGATCTAGAGAGGCCTCTTGTTGAAGGTAGGGTTTAAGCTGAAAAGAAATCCAGGAAGCAAAGGGAAGCAAGCAGAGTATTCCAGGTATGGGGGGCAGCCTTTGAAAAGGCCAGGGAGAGAGAAACTGCAAGAAGACGTTGCCCTTCGGTCATAGAGTGTGCAGAAGGGAATAAAAGTTTAAAGGATTGGAAAGGTAGCAAGAGGGCAAGTTGTGAAGGATTTTAAAAGATATTTGGACTTAGAGGTAATAGGAGTATGAACAGCACTTTAGGAGGATCAGTTGGCCAGCTGTGTGAAAGATGGATTGCCAAGGGGACGAATGAGGTAGGGAGACCACCCAGAAGGCTGTTGTCATGGTCTAGACCTGAGGTGAGAACCTACTGCTAGGTGGTGGCTATATGATCAGATGTAGGCAGAAATCACAAGGCTTGGCATATATGGAGTGAAAATATGAAAAAAAAAGAGTTGAGGGTGACAGCAAGGTTCTTCTAAGCCTGGTTGATGGGGAGAGTGATAACACCCTTGACAGTGATAGGGATGGTCAGAAGAGGGGAGAGTTCAGAGGGGGAGGACAGAGAGAAGATAGTACTTTCTATTAAGTTCGAGATGGTTTCCCCAAACCCAGATCTACCATGCCTATGTCATTCCTCTGATTTCTCAGTCTAATAAACTTGTCAAAAACAAAATGAGGTACAACACGATACAATCTGGTCTTGATGAAACCATTGGTAGTTCTTTGTAATCATTGCTTCTCTTTTCTAAATGTTCATAAACCTTTTAAAATTTGAATTCCAGAATTTTGCCAGGAGCCAACATTGAGTCCATAAGGCCTATACTTTGTAGTGGGTTTTCCCTTTTGAAAAGCAGGCTAATATTTGCTCTCTTCAGAACTTCGCTGTTTTCTTTTTCCCTTTTTAAAAATACTAGGGGCAGCTAGGTAGCACAGTGAGTAGAGCGCTAGCCCTGGAGTCAGGAGGACCTGAATTCAAAAACGGCCTCAGACACTTGACACATTTACTAGCTGTGTGACCTTGGGCAAATCACTTAACCCCAATTGCCCTGCCTTCCCCCTGCAAAAAAAAGTAAAAAAAAATTCTAGACAACTTCCTCCCCAAAAGATAAGGATATCCATCTACAAAGCAGAAGGACACATAAGCAGCCACAACTCTGCACCTAACACTTCTATCCTCCAAGTATGCAATGAAGACGATATGTTATTTTCAAAACTGTTCTGCTTATTTGTTTCCTACTGACTTTCCTTCTATTTTCTTTTCTGTGTTTTCAAAATGCCCCAGTGGCCCTCTTTTCTTATTTTCTTAACTCATGTTTTCTGTTTCTTATATCATCATGATATTTTATGTTATCTCTCCCCTAGCCACTCCCAAAGTTATCCCATATGAAAAATAGTTACTTTTTTAAGAGGAAGGAGAAAAACAAAATTGATAAATACATTGAGAAAATCCGAAAACATGTGGATGTGTGACACCTATGGACCTCCATGCTCCACAAAGGGCTAAGTTGGGGATATCTTTTCATATCTCTTCATTTGAGTCCCATTTGATCTTTATAATTTTGTTGTATTTACTTTTAATTTTTCTGTGTCATTGTCCTTTCCATTTACATTGTTATAGTTACTGGATATGTTATTTTCTTGACTCTGCTTACCTCACTCTGCATCAATTCATATGTAGATATTTCCATAGCTCTCTGTATTCATCACTCACATCATTTCCTATAGCATAATAGTACTCCATTATATTCATAATAGTACTCCATTATATTCATATACCACAATTGATTTAGCCATTCAATGGACATTTACTTTGTTTCCAATTCTTCCTATCACAAAAAGTGCTGCTATAAATATTTTGGAGTATATGGGAACTTTTTTCTTATTGATGATTTGGTTGGGGTATAAGCACAGTAGTGGAGTCTCTGGTTCAAAAGATATAGACATTTTAGTCACTTTATTTGCATAATCCCAAATTGCTTTCCAGAATGGTTGTGCCATTTATATCAGTAAGGCAAGATTGATGACCTGGAAGATGACCACGAACATGCCTGTATGGTTCAGAATCACAAAGTATAAGAAATTCTCTAAGTAGAAGACAGAGGAAGTATAACATTTATTTAGACACAAGAGAATCCAATCCCAGGACCAGTAATTCCAATTCCATACTGTAGCAATTATATTCCAAAACCAGTAAGCCCACCTCAATGTAGCAACAAGGAAATTATAACAAAGTATCATAGCAAGGAGCCAGGCCATCCTGCAACCTCCCTGCTGCTAGAGCCTTCCTGTAAACAATCACTCAGAAATCCTAATTCTCTGCTCAGCACTCTTCTGCAGCTCTGTAGACTTTTGAGTTCCTGTTCCTTCTCCGTGGGCTGAATTCTGATTCCTGTAACACTTGCTGCCTCAATGTCCTCTTGATATTTGCTTCTGAATCTTGCGTCTCTGAGTTCTGCTATTCTGCTGCTCTCAGTTCTACTGTTCTTAGTTCTAGGCTCTCTTTTTATACAGTCCTAGCCGGCATCTGATTGACTAGAACTCAGTGCACATACCATTGGCTCTGGTCTTAGCAAATCCCCTTAGGGCCCTGCAGCTTAACTAGCAAAAGGGTGTGGGCCTGCCTCTAATCAGGCATCCCTTTGTTGGTCCCACCTGAGGTCTATTCAAAGTGATCTTTCACTTACTGATTGGCCTTACACCGTTTCACAGTTCCACCCACAATATATTAGAGCACCTATCTCCCACACCCCCTCCTATGCTGACTGTTACCATTTTTGGTCATTTTTGCTAATTTGCAGGCTGTGAAGTTAAATATCAAGGTGTTTTTGATTTGCATTTCTCTTATTATTGGTTATTTGGAACTTTTTTCAGTTGGCTGTAATTTTGCAATTCTTTTGAGAACTGTTTGTTCATATCTTTTGACCATTTATAAGGGAATAGCTACAGTCTTACATTATTCATTATTTATATATTTTGAATACCTTAATAGACAAGTTCGATACAAAGATTTTTTTCCCAGTTCAACCACTTCCCTTTTTATCTTAGATGCATTAATGTTGTCTGTGCAGAAACTTTCAAATAATCAAAGAAAATGCTTCAATCTCATTTGGTCAAGAATACATCTCTTACCCATAGCTGTGAGAAGTACATGACCTGTTTCATTTCTATTTTTTTTTATAACGTGCTCTTTTATATTAATGTCATGTAGCCATTTAGAAAGTATTTAGAGTGCATTTAAAGTGTGGTATGAGGAATCAGACTAAGCCTAATTTCTGCTAGACTACTTTCTAGTTTCCTCAGCAGTTTTTATCAAATAGGGAGTTTTTTTTACCTAGGTAACTTATATTTTCCACTTTTTCAAACACTGGGCTATTGAGTTCTATTGTTTCTGAATTTCCCTTGTCTAACCTGTTTCATTGATCTATCTCTCTAGTCTTTAACCAATGCCAGGTGTTTTTTGTGACTGTTGCTTTATAATATAGTTTGAAGTCTGGAAGTGCTATTCCCCCTTTATCCTTCTTTTCATCTCTTCCCTTAATATTCTAGATCTTTTATTTTTCCATATGAATTTAGTTATTATTTTATAAAGCTCTGTAAAGTATTGTCTTGGCAACTTGTTTGGTATAGCATTAAAAGTATAAGTACATTTTGGTAATTCTGTCATTTCTGTCATACTAGCACAGTCTAGCCGTGAGCACTGACTATTCCTCCAGCTATTTAAGTTGTTCTTTAGTTGTTTAAAGAGTGCTTTGTAATTGAACCTATACAAGTCTTTTCTGTGCTTTGGGAAGTTGATCCCAAGATATTTTATGCATCTTTTAGTTATTTAAAATGGGATTTCCCTGTCTATTATTGGTTCTTGTGGTTTGTTATTATTATATAGAAATATTGTTGATTTTTGAAGATTCCTTTTCTTATTTTTCTTTTTTTCATTTTGGTAACCCCATTACTAGCTCTACCCCCCACGCCCTTTCCCCTGCCAAATTGAAAGAAACACAAAACTCTCATGCCAAATATGCGCAGTCAAGCAAAACAAATCTCTACATTGGCCATATCCAAAAAAATCAATCAATAAACATCTCTTAGGTGCCTAATTATGTGCCAGTCTATGTACTAAGCACCGGATGTCTCATTCTGCACCCTGAAGAACTCTCCTGCTCCCCACGATCTTTCAGAGATCAATGACGAGACTTCAGCAATCCAACCTATGGTTCTCTGGATTCTCTGGGATCTGGTTCCTCCAGGCTTGGTGATTTGAACTCCTTGAGTGCCGCTCATATCTATTTCACCATGTCCTCACTCTTGCTCGGGTTTCAGCTGCCTAATACCCATTTTTGTTCTGCGTCTTCCAATCTGAAAATCA
>CM053625.1:69692265-69707560 GCA_028646595.1 Phalanger gymnotis | reverse complement strand
AAAAAAAAATAGGGAATCAAAAGATGTAAAGCTGGAAGGAAACACCTGAAATTGTCTAGTCCCACTCCCTAGTTTTTCAGATTTGAACCCAGGTCCCTTAATTTTGGATCCGTGGTTTTTTGTCCATTAAATCACACATAATAAGTCACACCCCTTACACTCTCCATCTTGTAGGATTGCACAATTTTTAAAAAATCTTGAACTTGTCAAACATCATTAAAATGAACATTTCAATATACAGGGAACAGAAAGAGAGGAAACTAGAGTGAATTATTACGTCCAATTGTGTTTTTTTAAGATAGGTATTAAATTTAACACATTAGTAACAACACTGCCCTCCTTATCTGTGTCCCCTGAATTTCCTTCCATTTTCTTCAGTGGATTTTTAAAATGTTTCATTAATGTTATTTTATTTGTATTACCATCACTAGCCACCAACCCCTCTTCGAAACTCCCGCAGCTCCTATCCCTCTCTCATCATGAAAGAAGCCTTTCCTTGCCACATAAAATACAGTCAAGCAAAACTATTTCATACGTTTGTCAGGTCTGAGAATGTGTGTTCCATTCTGTCCCTCTGGTCTGTCCCCTCTCTGCCATGAAGTAGGAAGCCTGCTTCAGCCTCAGCCTTCTGAAGTCATGACCCGTCACTGCAGTGACCAGAATTCCTGTCTTTCAAAGTTGCTTATCTTAATTACCATAGTTAAATATGGCACAAATTGTTCTCCAGATTCTGCTCACTTTACTGTATGTCAATTCACGCTGAATCTTCCCAGGTTTTTCTGTCTCCATCATTTCCACCATTTCTTATAGTACATTAATATTCTATTACATTCATATATTGAAATTAATATTTTTGTGATCTTGGGCGAATCAGTTCTTCCACTCTCTGAAACAGTTTCCTCAGCTGTAAAATCAGGTCATTGGACTGGATGATCTCCGAGCTTTCTTCCAACTCTGATATCCCGTGATTCTATGTTAAGGGTGCCCATAGAATAAGGCAGGCTTTGTTCCAACCCATCCTCCTGTACCATTTTCATGGTTGTGCAAATTTTGCTAGTGAAAATAGCTTTGCCAATAGAATTGTATTGGATTCAGTCAAAGAAGCTTTTCCTTATATGGTACAGATCAAATGACTTCTGTCCTAGTTTATATACATAGAAGTTGTCTCGACAATTCAGCTTCTAGGGGCTTCTCTAAGAGTCCTGAGGAAGAGCAGGGATCTGGCCTATTCTCTTAGGCTTGTGATCTTGAGCCCTCATGGGGGCTGGCCAAAGTCATCAACGCCTTGGTCCTTTTAGAATGTGGAAATTACAGAATGCTAGAGCTGGGAGGGGCTTAAGAAATCATCTAGTCATATAACAGATAAGGAAACTAAGGCCCTAAGAGTCACAGAGCTATTAGGTAGCAGAGTAAGGATTCAAATAGAGGTCTTCTAATATCCAAGGCTCTTTCCATTTAGCAAGCTGAATTTCTTCAAGGCTACAAATCAGACTTCGCTGCTACTGCTGTGGCAAGAGGAGGTAGTAGCAGGTTCCCTGAGACACATTAAAAGGACAACTTTACTGGAGATGTATAACATAATATATATATGTAATGTAATTAATATGATATACGATATAACATAACATAACATAATATGATATAATATAATATAATATAACATACCATACCATAACATAACATAACATAACATAACATAATATATAAAAGCCAATCCCCTTTCCCCTTTCTGGGCCTCAACTTCCTCATCTGTAAAATGGAGCTAATAATAACTTCCTTCTAGACCTTTTATGAAGTACATTCTTGTTAAATTATAAAGCACTTTTGAAATGTGAGCCTTCATCTTCATCATCATCATCATCATCGCCATTATCTTGGTCTTGCTCAAGGTAGGGGACAGGAAGCATCTTAAAGAGGAAGCCCATGCCCAGCTGGGACCAGGGGTCATGGGCCCCCAACAGCACTGGGTTCCAACCAATGATGCCAAGCTGAGGTGGCAGGTCTCGTCCCTAAGCTGTGCTCAGGGAGGAAAAAGAAAACAGCTTTGGGCTGCCTGCTGCCTCCTTCCCAAGCCAGTGGATTATTTTACATGCAAAGTGTCAGTAATCACGATGGGTGGCAAGCCTCCCAGACTGCCTGCCATCTGCCTAGAGCAAATGCACCTTCAGCACAATGAATGTGAAACACAGAGATGCCATATGACAGCTAGTAAGAGGAAATGACTTAAAGGTATATGATCCCTGTTATGTAAACAGGGGACTGACGTTCATAAGGACTTTTGGAAAACTAACATTTGTGCCAGACCGATATTTGGGCTGGGGGGCGGGGGTTGCTTCTTCTCTGCTTAGCAGATGCTGGTGAGCAGAGAGGCCAAGGAAAGGATAATGGTTCCCAGGTGAAGATACTGAGAATAAAGCAAATTTCTCACTGAGCTAAGAGTAGGTATGTTCCCATAATAAAGATACTCTCAATAAGAATTCAAACAAGAGCTTTGTGAAGCAGAGAATACTAATGGCTCACACACACACTGTGTCTTCCCCTCAAGAATCCAGGCAGGCAGTGCAAGGACCATTATCCTCATTTCGCAGAAGAGGAAGCTGAAGGCTAAAGAAGGTATGTGACTTGTTCAGAGTCAGAGCTAGGAGGTACAGCCAGGTCCCAATTAGTGAGAACAACAAACCCCATGAAGTAGTCTCATGGGCCAAAGTCGCACTATTCAAAGTCATTAATATATACGTACATATGTGTAAAATATAGTAATTGGTTCTAGCCCAATGCACATATACTAATAATAATCATAGCCAACATTTATATAGGCCTTACTATTGCCAGGCACTGCATTAAGGGCTTTATAATTAATTATTATTTCATTTGATCCTTACGCCAACCCTGGGAGGTAGGTGCTAGGTGCTATTATTATCCCCATCTTACAGATGAGAAGATTGAGACGAACAGGGGTTAGCTGACAGCTGCTAAGTGTCTGAAGCTGGATTTGAATTTGTTTCCCTGACGCTAGGCCTAGTACTCTAACTGCTGCACCATTCAGCTGCCCCCAATACATATGGTATGAATTTGGGTAATAGGACCATTTCACAGGATTAATTATTCTCAATAATGGGGGCTAGCTGTGCTCAAACCCAGGATTCCTTTCTCCAAGCCTCAGCTCTCTTTCTTCTGCGCCCCCACCTACATCCAAGAAGAGTTCTCATTTCTAAAGCACTTTAAAGTTGATAAAACACTTTTGTTACCACAACCCTATGAGGTAGATATTCCAAGTTATTATTATAGTGTCATATTACCCTCCCCATTTTTTAGATGAGAAGACAAGGGTTCAGGGGGGATGTGACTTGCCCAGGGTCAGATAGGAGTGTCACAGCTAAGATTCAAAGGCAAAGATTCTGACTCTTATTCCATTATACTTTATGTTTGCCTATGGCAGTGAGTGAAAACTTCATGTTGTAAGAACCAGCAAAAATGAGTAGAACAAAAAATTGGTAAATGCTGGAAGGACTACGGGAAGACAGGCACACAAATGCACCGCTGGTAGAACTGTGATTTGGCCCAACTGTCCTATAAAATTCTTTGGAATTATACTAGAAAAGTCACTAAACTATGTAACCTTTAACCCAGTGATACCACTATCCCAAGAAAATAAAAAACAGAGGGAAAAGTTCATAGGTAGGAAAATATACTTGGCAATACTTTTTGCCATACAAAAAAATTGTAAACATAGTAGATACCCATCAATTAGAGAATGGCTAGCCAAAGTGAGGTTCGTGAATGTAATTGTGCAATAGGAAAATATATAAAGAATTTAAGGAAACTTGGGAAGACTCCAAAGGAACAATTTATATAATGACTACAATATTATAAAAGTAAATAACACTGAAAGACATCAGATTTCTGATCTATGTAGTAATCAATCCTGACTCCAGAGGATTGAGAGTGAAATTGACCTCCCTCTTCTTGATAGAAAGGTGCTACCTTATGGGTATAGAGTAGGGCATACTTAGTCCGACATGGCCAGTGTTTAATTTGTTTGGTTTAACTAAACTTCTTTCTTCTAAGGGAAGATTTTATTGGGAATGCCTGGCTCACAGAGAAGTGATAACAATGTTTAAAAAAAAACATTAAATATATAAATGTATCACCATCATCAACAACAAGCATTTATTAAGCACCTACTACATCCCAGATACTGTACTGAGCATTGGTCATTCAAAGAAAGGCAAAAACACAATCCCTTTTCTCAAAGATCTTAGAGTTTGATGCAGGGAAGCAACATGCAAACAACTATGTGCATAAAAGATATAAACAAAGTAGATGGAGTATAATCTCAGAAGGGAACCACTCAGGAAATAAGAAGCCCAGGAGGTTGGTTTTGGGCTGAGTCTAAAGGGAGGCCAGGAGGTGTAGGTGAGAAAAGAGAGGATTCCAGGCATAGGGGACAGGCAATACAAATGCAAAGAATAAGGAGATGGAGTATTGTGCATTAGAGGAACAGCAAAAAAGACAATATTGCTGGATTGTAGAGTGTATAAAAAGACCAGGATGACAGGAAGATGCCTGGTTGTGAAGGGCTTTCAAAGCCAAACCAAGGATTTTACATTTGATCTTCATAGCAATGGGGAGACACTGGAATTTATGAGTAGGGACGTGCCATGATCAGACCTGCATTCTAGGAAGATCGCTTTGGCAGTTAAATGGAAGATGTATTGGCATAGGAAGAGACTTGAGACAGGAAGACCAACCAAAAGACTATGGTCATAGTCCAGGAGTGAAGTGACGAGGACCTATCCTAGGGTAGTGGTTGTGTTAGTAGAGGAAAGGGATCATATACAAGAGATGTTGCGGAAGTAGATATGGGAATATTTGGCAATGGGTTGGCTGTAGGGGGTGAATACAAATGAGGAGCTGAAGACCACTGAGTACCACTGAGGTGGCAAGCCCAGATGCCTGGGAGGGTGGTGGTACCCTTGACAGTAATGGGGAAGTTGAGAAGAGAGGAGGGTTTGGGGGAACAGATAAGGAGTTCTGTTTTAGACATGTTGAGTTTATGTGGGTTGCTGGACATCCAGTTCAAGAAATCCAAAAGGCTATTGATAATACAAAACTGGAGCTCAGGACAGACATCAGGACTCAGTAAATAGATCTAGAAAAAAAATCAATCAGGAATCATTAGCATAGGGATGATGATTGAATCCATGAGAGCTGATGAGACCACTAAGTCAAAGGTGCAGGACAGAGCACTGGCTCTGGAGTCAGGAGCACCTGAGTTCAAATGTGGCCTCAGACACTTAGCAGCTGTGTGACCCTGGGCAAGTCACTTAACCCCGATTGCCTAAGAAAGGAAAGGATCCAGGGCAGAGTCCTTGAAGATACCCAGGGTTCATGGGCCTGATCTGGAGGAAGATCCAGCAAAGGAGACTGAAAATTTGCAAACAGACAGGTAGAAGTAGAACCAGGAGAGACTGTGAAAATGTAGAGAGGAGAAAGTATTGCAACGAAGATGATTGACAGTGTGAAAAGCTGCAGGGAAGTCAAGAAAGATGAGGCTTGAGAAAAGACCATTTGATTTGGCAATCATTTGAAGTTTCAGTTGAATGATAAGGTCAGAGTGCAGAGTTAAGAAAAGAGTGAGGGGAAGGGAGTAGAGGCATCCACTGAGGTTTACCTTGTTAAGAGTTTGGCCTTAAGAGATAAAGGACCATAGCTACTGTGGATGGATAGATCAAAGGAAGGTTTTTTGAGGATGGTAGAGACATGGGCATTCTTGTAGGCAGTAGGAAATTAGACAGTAGATAGGAAGAGAATGAAGATTAGTGAGTGAGGCAATCTGCTGGAGAAGAACGGATGGGATGAGATCAAAGCTTTGCCTTGGCCAGAGGCCACCCTTGACACAAGACAGGATTGAAGGAAGGGACAGTGGGGGAAGGCATCTGAGTGAAGGGAGGTGAGGAAGAGGGTAGAAGAGGGGGCTTTTCAGCAAATGGCTGCAATATTTTTTTTCGTAAAGCATATAGAATGGTCCTCAGCTAAGCGAATAGGGAGAGGTGGTACTATGGAAGACTTGAGGAGATATGAGAGAGTTTAGAACAGCCTCTGTGAAGACTGAGATAGTGAATTGATTAGGGGGTGCAAAAGGATTGCCTTGCTACACAGTGAGAACCTGGTTGAGTTCTTTAGAAATCGGCTGCTTCAGCTTAAATTTGCAGTGAATCCAGGTAGCATGGTTTTGTGATTTTCTCCAGCTTCGTATGGCCCCACATGATAGGAGTAAAGAAAGGGGATGGTGGGAGTAACCCAAGGTTGGGGCCTGGTAAGTCACCATCAGTGGTGGGAGCAGGGGACGAGGGGCCTGAGTCTAGAGCATAGTGTAACTTTGAACTATTGACAGCATCCCATGGCACCATTCAGAACAATCGTCCTTTTCAGACTTCTGTCTGTATCTCTGCCAGAGAACCAGCAAGAAACCAAGTTGGTTTCTGTCAACACATGCCAGAGCATTTCTGGCAAAGAGAACCTCTGGAAGGGCATGAGCAAGGTGAGCTTGGCTGCCACCCCTCCCCTTGTGTCAAATGAGCAATTTAGCCCCTATTTTATTCTAATTAGTATTATTCAGTTTAGTATGATTCTGTAGAGGTAGTGGTTTTTCCTGTTAAGCTTATCTATTCATAGACGTTTAATCAGTGGCATTAATTAATATCAGTATGTATTTTATATATCTTATATTTGGGAATAATTAGTTAAGGTTAGACAGATTCTTTCTTACGTTAGGCTCCAACACTTTAAACTACATAGTTCACTTACTACTACTCACTACTAACTACATAAGTTCACTTACTTAACCACAGGAAGCTGACTAGAGAACCTCCACCCTTGTTTTCCTGATGAGTACGTGACCAATTCCAGTGTGACAGAGATGACCCAATGATATGGAAAGTCTCCCTTCATCATCCCTCTCTGTTGCCCAACATGGGGAAACAGTCACACGTACTGGACCAACAGGTGACTCTTGCCTTGCCCATCCTATGACCATTTTCTGGTCCTAGCCCTCATCAGACTTGGACTGGACTAGACTGCAGGTTCTCCTGGAAGGTCAAGAAATAGGCTGTCAACTAATGAGAGCCTGTATTTTTGCTCTGTGTCATCTATAACATTTCTGTATCATCTTGTCAAACACTAAAAAAACAAGGCCCTGGAGAAAGTAGGCATCTTAGATTGTAAGGTCTAAGGTCCTATTCATTAAGGGGCCAGGTCCCTTTAATTAAAGGTTATTGGCTCTGAGCTTGGCCTCAGTGGTTTTTCTTTCAGATTGGACAATTTTTGGGCCCACACTGTCCTCCAGAGACCTCTGGTGCACTAAGCATGACGGTTCAAGGGAGAGAGATATAGTGCTGGATTTGAAGTGAGAAAATCTGGGTCCTGCTCCTTACTACCTGTTTAGCCTCCACCTCTCAGACTCAGTTTCCTCATCAGTAAAATGAAAGGGTTGAACTAGGTGGCCTCTACCTCTATCTCTAAATTTATGACTGCATGATCCTATGATCCAGATCTGATTCCTTGACTAGGAATCAGAAAAGGTCCTGAAAGCTCAGGAACCCTCACCCTAACTTTTCCTGAATGATGCGTAAATGGAATTCTGTCTTCCTAGAGACCTCATCAGAGGTTATCCTGGGTACTCCCAACTGCCTCTCAGGAATGGTATGAAGATGAGGAAATAATTTGTGAAACTACAGAAAAGGAATGAGGAAGAAGATGCTTCTGAAGAATTCTCAAGTCATATTCCAAAGAATATTCTGTTTCTTAAATTTATTTTTAGTATTAATTTTTAAAAATTTTGAGCTCCAAATTCTCTCTCTCCCTCCAGTCCCTCCCCCATCCACTGAGAAAGCAAGCAATAGGATACCCATTATACGTTTGAATTCATGCAAAACATATTTCCCCATTAGCCATATTGCAAAAAAATAAAAACCCCATGACAAATAAAGTTAAAAAGTATGCTTCAATCTGTACTCAGTTCTTCAGTTCTCTCTCTAGAGGTGAAAGGCATTTTTTATCATGAGTCCTTTAGAGTTGCCTTGCATCATTGCTTGGCTAAGACTTTCAAACTTGATTATCATTACAATGTTGCTGCTGTTGTGTACTGTGTTCTCCTGGTCCTGCTCACTTCACTTTGCATCAATTCATATGTCTTCCCCAGTTTTCTGAAACTATTCTGCTCATCATTTCTTTTTTTTAATTTTATCTTTATGGAATAAAACAAGCATTTTCGTAACATGGTAAAATAAAAAGATGATTGTACACGAAACTGCAAATCTACTATGCACAATTTACCATTCCTTTCAAATATACAACAAAATTATCATGTAAATTTCTTTTTTTTTCTTCCCTCTTCACCCCTACTTTAGAGATGGCTACCAGTAGACACAAATAGATATACACACATGTAAAATTACTCTATGCACACTTCTATCTATCAATTCCTTCTCTGGATGCAGATAGCACCTTTTTATATGTCTTTTATTGTTTATTTGGGTATAATATAATAATAAACAAAATAACATTCATTCACAGTTGTTCTTAAACAATATTGCTGTTATTGTCATATCTTATAGCACAGGAGTATTCCATCACAATCATACACTGGTCCAGTCATTCCCCAATTGAAGGACATCCCCACAGTTTCCAATTTGAAGAATATTCTGAAGGAATTCTGAAAAAATGAAGAGGGGAAGCAGGAGTCCTTACAAGAAAAAGATCCGACTGCATTGAGAAATTTGAGAGGAGAGTCTCCTGAATGGCATGGTTTAAAAAAACAACCCAACCTCTGGATTTGCACATTTTAAAGTACTATAAATACCGATGATTGTTTTTACTGGTTTTACTGTTGCTATTACTATTACTAATAATAATAATTAGGAGTCCTGGATTCTGGTCTTGACTTTGTTGTAAATTAGTCCTGAAACTTTAGATAAGTCACTTTCTCTCTCTGGGCTTCAGTTTTATGTAACACAAGGCAGCTGAAGCAGCCGATTTCTAAAGTCATTTCCAGCTCTAAATTTGTGTTTTTTTTATTATTCACATTTTCTTTTTGTTTATTCATTTTTCCTTTTAAATTTATTTATTTTTAGTTTACGACATTCAGTTCTGCAAGTTTTTGAATTCCAGATTTTCTCTTCCTCCCTCTCCTCCCTGCTGTTAATTTTTTTAAACATAAAAAATGCATTTTTAGGTAAAGGTTAGATTACCTGACAAGGGAGTAAAGAAAGCCCTGGACTGGTAGATGGGAGCCTTGGTCTAGATTGTGGAGTAAGGGGTTGGGGGTGGGGAGAGGGATGGTACTCTGTCATATTAGTCCTTATCAGTGCAGTGACTTTGGATCAGTCCTTTGCCCTCTTTTGGGTCTTAGTTTCCCCATAAAAACCCAGGCATATGGGCAGAAATTGTGCTTCCTGTTTTTAGCTGATTCTGACTCTGTGCTGATCTGAACTCCCTTGAGATTTTGAGTCTGCGGGGATTTGGCTGCAGGCTTTGCTTAGGGGCTCTAGGGAAGGTTTCCAAGCTGCAGGGCCTTCTCAGTAATTAAAAGACAATTAGCCTAATGCAAGAAATGAGCTCTGAGAAGGGGGATTCAAGGTCTACCCAGCAATTAAAGAACTTTTAATAGCAAACAGACACCCCCACCTGGAAACCCAGAAGGCCTGGGTTCAAGTCCCAAATGTGACACATGTCCAGACCATGTGACGCCAAGCACTTGGTCACTCTCAGTGCTCTAGGTCAGTGGTGTCAAACTCAAATAGAAATGGGGCTACTAAACCAGGTATAAGAATCCTTGAAGCTTCATGTTGACTCAGAAAACCATATATTAATGTTGTCGATGCATGTTGTGTTTTATTTATTTTGTTAAATATTTCTTAATTACATTTTAATCCGGGGAGCTGTACCCTTTGACAACTCTGCTCTAGGTTACTTACTGAGACCAGAGTTCTGAACCTTTCTTGTGTCATGGACCCTTTGGCTGTTGGGTGAAGCCTGTAGACCCCCTTCTCAGAATCATTTTTACATACATAAAATGAAATACATAGGAAAACAAAAAAACCCACAATAATTATTATGATTGCCTTTGGGGCCTTGGGCAAGTCAGTTAATGAAACTCCATGAGACTTAGTTTTCTCATCTACAAAATGAGAAAAATAGATTAGATCAAAAAATGAGAACTGGAAGGAACTACGAGGTCCAGCCCACTCACTTTACACAGATGAGTAAACTGAGGCACAGATGTGCTAAGTGCTTGTCCAGGATCACACATCTTGTAAATGTCTGATGTAGAATTCTAATCCAAGTCTTTTGGGCTCCAGGTCTAGCGCTCACCAGTGATTTCCAAAGTGGAGGTGTCTCCCACTCCCATGAAGTTGTGGATGGATCCCAAGGAGGCTGTGTGAGGAGCCAAAGAAGTGTGTAGTCAACCAATTGTAGGGTGTCATTTCACCTTTCCCATGACGGCCAATCATGGACTTGTCTCTAATACAAATACACCACGCCTTCACCCATAATTGCTAAACACTCCCCTACTTCTCCTCCCACCTCTGGCCTCCTTTGACTGCACCTGGACATTGATTGGCCTTAGGGCTGCTTATAACTTCACTGTGACCCAGGCACCTGCAGAGGTTCTGCAGGCAAAATTCCTGTACCCCAGCCCCAAGCGTCTCTAAACTCTGTCCTCCAGATCACCTTCCGGCTAGTCTGGGCATGAGGCTCTTGGCTCTGGGGCAGTGGCCAATAAGAGTGCTCCACCCCTCCCCATTCTCCTTTTTCATAGAATCAAATGAGTTTCCCAGGGTGAGCAGGTATGGATGAGATCTGCATTACAATTCTTATGCCTTTATCTTTTCCCACGAGCCTACTGTTCTCTGTTCTAGAGCACCACACCTTCCTAAGTCCAAATTAGAACTCCATCCATCACTATGACACGGTGCTGTCTCTCCATAAAACAAAACAAAACCAGTCTGACCAAAGTTGTTCTCAGCCAAGTTATTTGTAACAGTAAAACAAAAATTTAAAAAGGACAAAACTTATAAACCTCATAGTTAGCAAATAGCTGGGAAATGTCACTCAGGTTCATAACCTCAGGGTTATCCGTGACTTCTCTTCATCTCACTTAGCCAATAAGTTTCCAAATCATGTCTTTTCTACCTCTAAAAAGTCTCCTGCATCTGTGTTGTTCATCCACTTCCACAGTCACCACCCTTGTTCAGGCCTTCCTCCTCTCTCATCTGGACTATTGTAGTATCTCCTAATTTACCTTCCTGCCTCAAGCTTCTGTCCCTTCTAATCCAGCCTCCACTCAGTTTCCAGAGTAGCTTTCCTAAAAACCCAGGTCTGATCATGTCACTGCCCTACTCAATAAATTACTGGGGCTCCTTATTGAATTTAAGACCTAATATCATTCCATCCTTAGTTTTCCCTTTTAAAATGACCTTTATAGGTAGCTGGGTACAGACAATAGAGCCCTGGACCTGGAGTCAGGAAGATCTGAGTTCAGATCCAGTCTCAGACACTTTACTAGATCTGTGACCTTGGACAAGTCACTTAATCTCTGCTTGCTTCAGTTTCCTGAATTGTAAAGGGTTGGGGGGAGGGAGGAGATAATACCAGGACCTACTTCCCAGGATTGTTCTGAGGATAAAATGAGATAATATTTGTAAAGCACTTCGCACAATACCTGACGCATAGTAGCACCAAATAACTGCCTACTAAATGATATAAATATTATAATTATATAATTTACTATTATTATGCATACCTTATCATTTATACAATTATTAGTACAGTAGTACATGTATATAATTTATAAATCAGCAAATATACCTCTGTGGCAGAAGATACTAAAAAAATCTTTTACTGATAAGGGTATATACAATTTTAAAAGTTTAGGGACAATAGTACTCAACACAGCTTCTGACATCCCTTGGAGCTCTAGGTCTATGATCCTATGGTTTGCCAAAGATTATACAGTTGACAAGTATCAGAGAAAAACTTGAACCCAAGACTTCATATTCTAGCCTACGGCATGACTTTTCACTTTCCTTAGGTAACAAATAAAAAAGCATTTGTTAACCTTAAAACACTATATAAATATTGCTGCTTATCATTATTGGTAATAATGATGGTAGCATCATTCTGTTACCACGATATATATACCATGATTGATTTAGCCATTTCCCAACTGGTAGGTTTATAAATTATACCCTTTTAAATTTTTTGTCTTACTATTACAAATAACTCAGCCCAGAACAACTTTGTTCAGATTGGTTTTGTTTTGTTTGTTTGTTTGTTTTTTTGGAGAAACAGCATAGTGTAATAGTAGTAGATGGAGTTCTGAAGTGGGAGTTAGGAAGATCTGGATTCAAAACCTGCCTCTGACATTGATCATGTGACCATAAGAGAGTCACTTATCTTTCTGTAAAATGGTGAGAATAATATCTACCTCTTCAGAGTTTCTTATATGAATGAATTCTCTCTCTCTCCCCTCCTCTCTCTGCCATCTATGTGTGTCTCCGTCTCTCTCTGTCACACACACACACATACACACACACACACACATACACACACACACACACACACACACCCCTAGCTGAAGCAGCAGGGCACCCTAAGGCACAGACAGGAGGCAGCATATGCTGTGCAAGTCAAGCCATTATCACCATGTTGACCATCTCACTTCAGAGCCTGATGGAGACAGCCCAGGACCCTGAGCCCAAGAGCCTTGGGAATAGCAGTGCCCCCCAAACCACCAGACCTGCTTCCAGCTCAGCTCCCATAGCCACGATTGAAGGGAAAGATCCTCGTGGAGAAGGGTCCCACCTTCCTCACAATCACTTACAGCAACAAATGCAACCAACAGCTAGAGAACCACAAGACTCCTGGAAGTGGTCGCGCTCCATAGACCACGGTCCTACTTCCAGCCCAGCCCTCATAGCCATCATTCAGGGGAGCAACCCCTCTGCAGAAGGGGCTGGCCATATGTAATGGCAACCATGCTGGCATACCCAGGATGGCTGCTAGTACAGGTTCTTAGATCTGCTTTACTAAGGAAAGCAACTTCAAAGGTGTCAACGATCTTCTTTAATTACATAAAATACAAACAGAGAAAATACAGAGTAGAGAAATAAAGACCAACAGACAGGGCTCTACTGCCTGAATCAAGACAATATTTCTATATATACTTTACATTCACCACTGGATGGAGAGATCCTTTACCTCTGAGCAGTCAGGGAGCTCTGAACACGCGGCTACTCAGAGTCTCAACCAGGGACTCATAAGATCCTTCTTGTGAATGAGCTCCCAAAGCAAAAGCTCACTTCTCAGAATGTATACTCTTTCAGCCTACAGGCTCAGCACCTAATTAGAAATTAGGAAAAGGTGTGTAAGCCTTCCTACAAGCAAGTGAGCTTTCCTTGATGGGCTCCACATGGGGCCTATTGATGGGCGGAGAATATCTTATTCCCCACTAACCTTACACCTTCTTCATCAATTACCAATCAGTTGACACATACAGGGCAGGCAAGCCAGCCTAGGTGAAGCAGCAAGGTAGCCTGAGGAAGAAACAAGAGGTGCCAGGCAAATCAAACCAGCCTTGTCCCCATGTCCCCTCAGACCCTGAAGGAGACAGCCCAGAACCTGGACCCAAGAAGCTTGGGAACAGCGATGCTTTCAGAACAAGGGCCCTCAGCCATCCTCCTGGGAAGCAAACCCTGCGCTGAGGCAGCCTGACCACTGCTCCTGCAGGGGCTGTAGTCACAGCGACTGGAGATGGAGAAAAGACCTTGTCACCAAAGTCCTTGGCACTGTCTAATGACTCAACATTAGAAACTGATATGATTTTGTCAGTGGAAAAGACGTCATAGAAGAGGCATCACCACCTTGTTTGCTGCTGCCCCCTATGGACCCTGGGACCTTTCCTTCTGACGTGCAGTGAAACCATACATAGGTGTTATCTCACCTGTTAGAATGTGAGCACCTTGAGATGAGGTGCTGTATTTTCTATTCATATCCCCATCCCTTAGCACAGTGCTTGGGGTACATAGCAAGTACATAATACATGCTGCATCCATTCCTTCCCTCATTCATATTTGGTTGTTTTTGTTCGGTTATTTCAGTCCTGTCCGACTCTTCATGACCCCATTTAGGGTTTTCTTAGCAAAGATGCTGGAGTAGTTTGCCATTTTCTTCTTTGGCTCATTTTACAGATGAGGAAACTGAGGCAAACAGAGTTAAGTGACTTGCCCAGGGTCACACAGCTAGTAAGTGTCTGAGGCCACATTTGAACTTGTCCTTCCTGACTACAGGGCTGGTACTCTATCCACTGAACGACGTAGCTACCCTCATTCATCTAACCTACCTAATTGGGTTATTAAGAGACTCAAATAAGAAAAGGAGGTGTCAAATACACATTGCAGCCCCAATACCTAGTCTGGGTAACCAGATTAAAATGTAATTGGGAAATAGTTAACAAAATAAAATTAAAATAGAATATAGATAATGTTAATATGTGGTTTTCTAAGTTGTTAGGCAGGCCTCTAGGGATCCTTATGTACAATTTGGTGGCCCCTATTACTGTTTGAGTTTGACAGCTCTGTTGTATAGTACTTTGTAAACTTTAAGGCCAATTATTATTTTAAAAAATATTCCCTCAGGGATTTCTCAGAAATGGGACGATGGGGTGAAAGTATATTAATACTCTAGTCATAAGATCCTAGATTTAGAGCTGGAAAGGATTTCAGAGGTCACTTATTCCATATCTCTCATTTTCCACTGGAGGAAACAGAGACCCAGAGAAAGGAAATTATTTGCTCAAGTGTACAAAGGGAATCAGTGGCAGGGCTGACTCTTCTTGGGGCTGGTGTTATTCCAAATCTGTCAGCAATTTATGAGCTGTCCCTGAACTTGGTTTTTAACTAATTTTTCCTGTTTCTTGGGTCAGTGAGAGGTGGCTCCTTGGAGTTTGTGAATGTATATTCCTTTGGTCATTAGGGAAGCAGACCTTTAGATTCACTGGTATATCCATTTTCAAGCAGACATTTGTTATCTGGGATGCTTCTCCCTCCACCCACCTTTCAGGTTCCTATGCCTAGAATGAAGGCCCTCCTCATCTTTGTCTCTTGGAATTCCTAGGTGTCTTGAAGGCTCACCTAAGGTATAACTTTCACCTCTTGCTTTCCCCAGTTGTTAATGTTTTCCTCTTCCTGAAATTATTCCATATTATTTATATATTGCATTTTGTTTCTCCCTC
>CM053625.1:69640519-69691765 GCA_028646595.1 Phalanger gymnotis | reverse complement strand
TCAGAGTTGATCATCAAACAATGTTGCTGTTAACAGTACAGCATTCTTCTGGTTCTCCTCACTCTACTCAGCATCAGTTCATGCAAATCTTACCAGATTTTTCTGAAATGTGCTTGCTCACCATTTCTCATGGAACAAAAGTATTGCATTACATATGAAGGTAAATATGCCACAACTTGTTCAGCCATTCCCCAATTGATGGGTATTTCCATTTCCTCAATTTCCTCAATTTCCAATTCTTTGCCACCACAAAAAGAGCTGCTATAAATATTTTTGTACATGTGGGTCCTTTTCCCTTTTTTAAGATCTCTTTGGCATACAGCCCTGGAAGTGGTATTGCTGGGTCAAAGGGTATGCATAGTTTTATAGCCCTTTGGGCATAGTTCCAAATTGCTCTCCAGAATGGTTGGATCAGTTCACAACTCCACCAACATTGCATCAATGCTCTAATTTGCTCACATCTTCTCCAGCATCTATTATTTTCCTTTTCTGTCATATTAGCCAATCTGATAGGTATGAGGTGGTACCTCAGAGTCATTTTAATTTGCATTTCTCTAGTCAATAGTGACTATGACTATAGATAGCTTCAATTTTTTCATCTGAAAACTGCCTGTTCATATACTTTGACCATTTCTCAATAGGGGTATAACTTGTATTCTTATAAATTTGATGCAGTTCTCTATATATTTTAGAAATGAGTCCTTATTATTCTTAAAAAATAAATGATGTGTATCAATAGTTCATAGTTTTTTATGTAACAAGTACTGACCAATAGGACTCCAGCCTTTATGAACACATGTCATGTACTGGGCTTGAGGCAATTCCCCACACGGATTTTGGAGCATTTAAAGGTATCTATGACTGTATCTAGCCTAGTGTCCATGTGGTGAAGAAATAGACTTTTAATTAGCTGCTGAATCAGAATGAGATGTACATTCAAAAGGCACAGTGGCCAAATCAGCTTTTCTTTCCTTCTTGGAAGTGCTCAAGTGATAAACCTGATTAACCCCAGCTTCCCTGAGGCAGCAACCTGGTCTTGGGGCATAAAAGGTTCCAGTCGGGTATAGTCAGTACCTGTTAGATTTAGTGGGTACCTGAGAGCACATGAGTTGGCATACTCTGATGACTTCCTGACCAATGTAATTTCCAGATGGAGATGAGGAAACTGAGTCCAGAGAAGCTAAGGCCACTGTATCCTTGCTGTATACCCTTGCTGTGCTTGGATAAAGTAAACCTCCCTTGTTCAATGACTCATGAGTGCTTCATTTCATCCCAACATTGAACCTTAGCTTAAGAGGGTTCTGACATTAGAGCTACCCCAGTACCCCACCTGGGTCAATATCATAAAGCCATGGGCACATGGTCCTGCTGTTGCTTCTGTCCCTGCTGTGTCCATTATTCCTGCCTTAGATGGTGGAATGTTAGAGATGGAATGAATTAGGCTTGGACCTTGTGAGCACTGATAGGTGAGTAGGGCGCAGGTGTCCTTCACATATGGAGATTTTCTATTTACTCTCCCTACCCATCCAGATATGCAGTAGCAAACTGGGTTCTGAAAGTAAGGTTTTATCCCTCCCTTCAGGGTTCTAGAGGTCCCTTCAAGGTGCAATGGAGTTCTCTAAAGTTATAAACTCAAGTCCCCATTCTGGTGTGTTCTTCCCAATACCAATCATCAGTTACTGTTAGTGTCTCTTTGATATCATTTAAACCCCACAGGGATTAACACCCCGGTATCATTTAACCAGTCAATGACAATTAGATTTTACAAAGTGATATTTACTGAGAAGTCACAGTAAGAACAAAACTACAAACATTTTCCCCAATACCTAGGTGGCACATTCTCCCTTACACTACCTTGGGCCCTGGAGAAAGTGAACTCAAACTTAATATAGGCTGCTATAGACATTTGTCCCTTCAAGTTCACTTCCAAATATATCTTAGCTGATGGACGATGTTACTCTCTTGTTTGTAGGACCTGGCATTTTGAATAGGGGTTTATCCACTCCTGGGATGGGTCCTGGTCATTCCTTGGATTATGATGGTTCAGCATCCCCAGGTTCAGCTGTTCTCAAACTCTGACCTGGACTTTGGTTCTTGTACCAAGTGGCTCTCCTGACCTTTCAAAGCTCACAAGGTCCCAGCCTCATCTATTTCATCTCCAATATTCCTTCACCTAAGATAGGAAAGAATACATACAACAGAGATAGAAGCAACATCAGGGCCATGTGTTCATGGTTTTGGGTTGACCCAGATGGAGTGAGTAGGCTGCTGGTGCTAGCTTTCTCTCTGCACCCAAGACTTACATCTTTGCTTGTTCACTCAAACACAGCCAGGCAGGAAAAAAAAATAAGAAAGAAATTTGTTTTGGTTCACTAGTTTCTTTTGAATGCACACCCAATTCTGGCTTAGTAGTCAATTAAAAGTAAATTTCTAGATGCTCTAAATTACTATTGATTAGAGAAATGCAAATTAAAACAGCTCTGAGGTACTACGTCACACCTATCAGATTAACTAACATGACAAACCAAGAAAATGATAAATATTGGAGAGGATGTGGAAAAATTGGAACACTAATGCATTGTTGGTGGAGTTGCGAACTGATCCAAACATTCTAGAGAGCAATTTGGAGCTATGCCCAAAGGGCTATAAATCTGTGCATACCCTTTGACCCTGCAATATAGCACTTCTAGGTCTGTATCCCAAAGAGATCATAGAAATGGGAAAAGACCCACATGTATAAAAAAATAGGATTTCTTTTTGTGGTAGCAAAGAATTGGAAATTGAGGGGATGCCCATCAATTGAGAAATGGCTGAACAAGTTGTGGAATTTGAATGTAATGAAATACTATTGTTCCATAAGAAATGGCGAGCATGAAGATTTCAGAAAAACCTGGACTTACATGAACCGATGCTGAGTGAAGTGAGCAGAACCAAGAGAACATTTTACATAGTACCAGCAACATTGTGAAATGACCAACTTTGATAGACTTAGCTCTTCTCAACAATGGAAGGCTATAAGACAACACAAAAAGACTCATGATGGAAAATGCTATCTACATTCAGAGAAAGAACTGTGGAGTCTGAATGAAGAACAAAGCATAATATTTTCTCTTTTTTCTTTTTGTTTTTTCTTTCTCGTGGTTTTTCCCTTTGGTTCTGATTCTTCTTTATGACATGACTAATGTTGTAACTAATATGTTTAATATGATTGTACATGTAGAGCCTGTATCAGACTGCATGCCATCTTGGGGTGGGGGAGAGGAGGGAGGGAGAAAAATTTAGAACTCAAAATCTTATAAAAGTCAATGTTGAAAATTAAAAATAAATAAATTAATTTTAAAAAATAAAAGTAAATGAGGAAAAAAGTAAATTTCTTCACCACATGATTTGCAGACTGGAAATAATCATAAAATGCCCATGCATATCTATATAGGGAACTCCCTCAAGCCCAGCTGGGTATGCTCATGAGGGCTAGGCTCTCATTGGCCAATATCTATTATACTCATAAAGTCCTCTTTCTTTTTCTTCTTTATCTATTGAAATGTTTGTGTTTATTGATAACTATTAAGTTTACAAAAAATAAAAAGAAGGGACGATTGGTAATCTTGGAGTCAACGATTTCACTGGAGAATGTGACAGCCCTCTGGGTTCCATGGCAACTCTATCCACAAGCCTTGGTGAGGGATAAATATTTGGAGGCAGCAAAGCACTGGGGTGAAGGTACTGGATTTGTGTCAGTGGGCCTGGCTCAAATTCTGATTCAATCACTTATTACCTGGGTGAGGCACTTAACTTCCCTGAAACTGAGTTTCTTCACCTATAAAATGAAAACATTGGATTAAATGGCTTTTAAGGTGTCTTCCAGCTTAGACCTAGGATGGTCCTATGATTCTTTGGTTTATGGGGAGCCCCACTCCCACCCCAGTGAGTCAAGGACTGTGCTACAGATAGGAACCAGCAGTTCTGCCTTCCCCCTGACTTCTTTGCTTCTTTCTGGCAGATTGGGAAGGACAGCAGAGGGGAGCCCCTTGGTGCTGGAGTCTACTGTATATACTGTGGGTACAGGGCTGTTGTGGTGGGGAATTAAAGAAAGCAAGAATCACCATTGTGGGGTGCCAATCCTGCCTCAGGGTGCTCTGGGTTCCGGGTTAACTTGGCTCCGATGGTCCTGCAGAGGCCAGGACTATCAGTCAGAACTGCTGATGGCTCAGGAATCTGGGCCAGGTTTGGGGCAGGGGCCACAGTTGGGAAACAACCAGAGCTCTTGCCCCAGTAGCAGGAACAGCCTGTTTCTTTCATTTGTTATTTGGCTCTTCTTTCTTCAGAGGTCTAGGGAGAACAAAGCACTCTCTGGTCTCCTCCTACCACAGTGGAGCTAGGCCAGTTTCTAGGCTCCAGCCTCAGGGCCCAAGCCTCCAGGCTACATACCTCAGGCTTCCTCATACAGTCAGGCATGAATTTAGGGTTAGGGTTGGGCTCAGGAAAGGTTTCTGGGCAGGAGGTGCCACTAGCCCTAACCCAGGCTTCAGACTTAGGGGCATTAGGGCAGAGGAGTCTGGGGATGGGAAGGCCCTTGTTTTGAAGTCAGGAGTGTTTTGCTTTGGTCCTGGATGGATGGGGTAATGGAATTCACCATCTCATTTGTTCCCACCCCCACCTTCACCGCATAACACTCAGACAGGCTCCAGGAACCTGCTGGGCAGCTCCAAGAAGGGCAGGACAGAATAGGACAGTGGCCAATGGCCTCATTCCTGGCCCCAGGGATCCAGTGTCAACAGCAAGCAGAGGGATTGAATATTGGGAGACATCAGGCAGGTCTGCATGAATGTGATTACGTGTGCATGAGAATGTTGTGCACATGTACGAGTGTGTAAGTGTGTGAGAAGATAGAAGAAAGTATACAGCTTGCATTTGAGGGTCAATGTGTGAGTGCATTTGCAAGTGACCTTTGTCAGCTGGTCTCCATGACCAGCCCATCAGCTGCCCTTCGCCTGGTCCAGCTGCCTCTCTGACTCTAGCCCCAGCCAGACTGCCCACCACAGGGAGTCCTGGTGGCCAAGGCCCTCCTGTCAATCAGCTGCTATAAATCTGGCTTAAAATAAAAACATGAGGCCAGGAGCAGTAGGAGACCCTCCTCCCCACCTTGGAACACTGCTTTAAGCCCCAGGTGTCAGCCCCTCCCCCAGCGCCTCCCAGGCCCCCTCCTTTTTTCCCCTCCAGACAAACAAGTAAAAAAAAAAGGGAGGGGGGAACAAAACTGAGCTCTCTCGTTACTAATTTGCATCTATTTTGCATCATAATCACCTCTCACAGACACTTTTTGAACACGCAGGACTTCTTTGGATCAAAGATCTGCAGGGAGGAAGGTTGGACAGAGATCATCAATTCCTTTCTTAGGAATAGGAAATTGATCCCCAGAGAAGTCAGGGGACCTCTCCAAGGTCACGCCACAATTAGAGGCAGAGCTGGTACTAGAACCTGGGTCTCCTGACTTTCAGCCCAGGACTCTTGGTAGCAGCGCCCTGCTCCTCAGACACCCCCCTTCCCTGCCTCTTGAAATTGGCTTGAGGGCGAGAAGTGGCCTAGAAGCTTCTCCGAGGGATCACAGAAATGTGTCTGCAAAGGGACCTCCAACACCATCTAGCCCACCCCGTATTTTACAGATGAAGAAACTGAGGCCAAGTGTGGCAAAGTTAAGGTCCAGGGTCATGCCAGTTGTAAGACTCAGAAGTGGGATTTGAACCCAAGGCCTCTCGTCTCAGAGCCAGGGCTCTTTCTATTGTACCAGAGGCAGAGCCCTACTTCTCTCCTTCTTTCTTCTTCTCCCTTAGATTTGGGACTCAAAGAGTGGCTGGGGGCTGAGCAGCTGGTTTCAGAGTGGCCCAGCCAGCCTCCACCTGGCAGTGGGCCCAGGGCAATGAGAGAAGAGGGTGGGTGCAGGAGCAGCCCCGGGAAAAACAGAGGGGTAGGTGGTGCTGGAAGTAGCAAGGAATCAGCAAAGATGCTGCCACTGCCTTTTGACTTGAAAAGGGGGAGGGTTTTTTTTTTTAGTGAGCATATAGAGCCTGGGGCCAGGAAGTCACAGCTCCCCATGCCCCCTGCCCTCCCCAGGCCCCTGGCACTCAGGCTCAACAGCTGGGCTGTGAAATCGAGCAGGATGGCACAGGGCCCAGCCAGGAGACTCAGCATCTCCCTGAGCTCCTCTCAGAGACCCTACGTTTCTTACTGAGGCCAGCAGTAGGGAGGAGGAGGCAAGAAAGTTCGAGCAGAGCAGCCAAGGTCCTTCACCCCTGGAAGGTGCTCAGGTATAGCAAACACTCCCCCACTCCCTAACCTGGACTCTGGTGGTCCCTTTTACAAACCACTTCCACACCCGCACCTACTCTCCTGTCCCTTTAAGGCCCATTCCCTAGCCTGATGACCCCAGGAGTCTCTGTGCTCCTACCCTGATGTGTCTGCTGATACCACCAGTGGTGCTGGGGGGTACTTTGGCAGGCCATCTGGTCCCTTCCTTGTGCAGATGAGGAAGCAGACTTGAAGCTGAGTGACTTGTCCAAGGCCATGCATGTAGTTAGCTAAAGAACCAGGATTTAAACCCAAATTCTTTCCCTCCCAATCTAGGGTTCTTTCAATGGTCCGTGTTGCCTTCCAAGTTGGTGCTCCTTGAATACTCATCTCTAAGGGCTATCTTGGTCCTGACTGTCTCTTCAGAGATTCCAGGTGAGGCATTAGTGAAATCTATAAGCTTTTAATTTTTATTTTTAATAATATTTTATTTTTTCCAATTACATATAAATACAAATTTTAACATTCATTTAAAAAAGCTTTGAGTTCCAAATTTTCTTCCTCCCTCCCTAAGATGGTAAGCAATTTGATATAGGTTTTATATATACAAGCTTTTTAAAGTTAAAAAACCCCCCAACAAATTTACATGTCCTTAAAGCATGTAAAATAAAGAAAAAATACCAATGAAGCTAGAATGTTTTCTGGGATCTGAAACTATGCTCTCATATATGAAATTCTATAAATTTGATGAATATGGCTTTTTAGGAATGTGGATTTTTTTTTTACTTAAATCACCATTCCCAATCTTCTTTATTTTAATTTTTTTTACACTTAACAGTATTTTATCTTTTCCCAGTTACATGCAAAGACAATTTTTAATATCCATTCCCATGAAGATTTTGAGTTTCAAATTCCTCTTTCTCCCTCCCTTCCCTACCCCATCTCTAAGACAGCAAGCAGTCACACATAGGCTATACATGTACAATCAGGAACATGATTTTTTTTTAAATTGTTTGTTTTTTGAGACTAGGCCTCCCTATCTTTCCCAGGCCAGAAATGCAGCAGCCGCTCGTGAGCCAATACCATGGCTGATGAGTATGGGAGCTTTGACCCACTCCCCTGCCTGGCCTGGCCTGTTTTCTCCCTCTCTTGAGAGGTAGCTTGGTGGCCTCATGCTCCTGAGGGTTTACCATATTGGTGCCTTTAGTGAGGACTCTGGTGGTCCCTTTTACAAACCACTTCCACACCCACACCTACTCTCCTGTCCCTTTAAGGCCCATTCCCTAGCCTGATGACCCCAGGAGTCTCTGTGCTCCTACCCTGATGTGTCTGCTGATACCACCAGTGGTGCTGGGGGGTGCTTTGGCAGGCCATCTGGTCCCTTCCTTGTGCAGAAGAGGAAGCAGACTTAAAGCTGAGTGACTTGTGAGGACACCTGATTGGCCACTGCGGCTTAGAACTCTAGAGGTTCTTCAGTGCCCTCAGCCTCCCCAATAGCAGAGGGACACCATGCCTGAAGGAACATAAATTTAGGTGACTTTGTCATTGGATGATTTCAGTTCGATTCAACAAATATTAAGTACCTGCTGTGTGTGCAGGGCCTTGTGCCGGATGCTAGGGATAGAAAAATTGAGATGAACCAGAAACTTATAATCGCATGGGGGAAGAACAAGACCACACATAACTGATGCAAGGACGAATGAGATAAGGCTGAAAGAGAGGGCAAAATGTTAGGAGATATTGGAGAATGGAGATATCACTTTAACCTGGGAAGTGCTGGTAGAGGAGGAGGTTGCTTTCAGGCACAGAAGCTGGGCCTTAAAGGAAGAGATAGATTTCACTGGATAGAGGTGGAAAGACAAGGTGGAGTTCTGAAGTTTGCTTTAGCTGGACTGGCCTAGAGCTATCCTAGTTAAGGCTGGATTCATGCTCTCAGGTAACTGGAGATGAGCACCTGTCAGGTGCATAGGTCAGAGGTCGTAGGTTCCTAGATATAGATCTGGAGGGAGATTTTGCAGATCATTTAGTATAGCTCCTTCACTTTACCAATTAGGAAACTGGGGACCAGGGAAATAAAGTGACTTGGGCAATGTCACGTGGCTAGGGAGCAGCAGAGTCAGAATTCTAATTCAGATAACAGCAGAAAGAATCCTGAAAGCTCAAGTTATCGAGCCTAACACTTGTACCACTCCTCCTCCTAGGCACAGAGGTTCTTAACCTGGCCTCCATAAACTTTCTTTACTAATGTTTTTGTAACTATAATTTTAAAAATTTATTTATTTTTAGTTTTCAGCATTGACTTCCATAATATTTTGAATTCTAAATTCTCTCCCTTCCCTCCCCTCCCCTCTCTCCAAGACGGCATGCAATCTGATACAGGCTCTACATAGACATTCATATTGAGCATATTTTCACATTAGTCATGTTGTAAAGAAGGACTAGAACGAATGGGAGGAACCACAAGAAAGAAGAAACAACAAAAAAAAAGGAGAGCAAATAGTCTTCTTTGCTCTGCATTCAGACTCCATAGTTCTTTCTCTGGATGTGGACGGCATTTTCCATCACCGGTCTTTTGGAGTTGTTTTAGATCCTTGCATTGCTGAGAAGAGCTAAGCCTATCAAAGTTAGTCATTGCACAATGTGGCTGTTACTGTGCACAGCGTTTTCAGCATCAGTTTGTATAAGTCTTTCCTGGTTTTTCTGAAGTCTATCGGCTCATCATTTCTTGTGGTATTCCATTACATTACAGTAATTCAGTATAGTAAATTAGTAGTAATATAATATTCCATTACATTCATGTACTACAACTTGTTCAGCCATTCCCCAGTTGATGGGCATCCCCTCAATTTCCAATTCTTGGCCACCACAAAAAGAGCTACTATAAATATTTTTGTACATGTGGGTTAGTTTCTCATTTTTTATAATCTCTTTGGGATATAGACCTAGAAGAGGTATTGCTGGGTCAAAGGGTATGCACAGTTTTATGGCCCTTTGGGCATAGTTCCAAATTGTTCTCCAGAATGGTTGGATCAGTTCACAACTCCACCAACAATGCATTGCTGTTTCAGTTTTCCCACATCTTTCCATAACTATATTTTAATGTGATTAGTTGCCTTTGTATTCCTATGTATTTTATTTTATGCACCAAAGATGATATACTAAAAAGAGATTCATGGCCTTTACCAGACTGCCAAAGGGGTACAAGACACAAAAAAGGCTAAAACTCCTGCCCCAGTGGGTTTCCTAGATCTTGAAACTGGAGTTTGTGGGGATACTTTGGCGAGACACCTGGACCAACCTCCTTCAGGGTGTGCAGGTTGGGAATGGGCTTGCATGTATGTTTCTGTCAAAGAAAACCAAATACAGGAACTGGCCCTGCAACAGAGGAATAAAATTCCAGAGACTGTGGTACCACAGACTCCTCCTGGCCCTCTGTGAGGTCCCTGCCCTAGGAGTCCAGATCTCAGCCTTCAGCACAAGCTGGTGATGGTGTGGGCAGCCTAGCAAAGCCCTCTCCTTCTTCCATCTGCCAGGCCCACTGGACCCAGGGATTATAGTCTGATGGGAAGAAGGAGAGAGGTAAGGGAAAGAACAGGAGGATAGAGTGGGGACAGGGGGATCAGAGAGGAAACAAGAGTTTTTGCCCTTCCCCCCACCTCACCCAGGAACCTGGTGTGATTGTTGCCTCCAAGGCTTCCTCTTAAACACAAAAGGCATGGGCTAATTTCAATTAGCTCCTTTGTGCCATGTGAATTCTATTAATATCAAAGTAATGAGGTAATTACTATGATTTGGAAAAATTACTAGAGAAGGGCTTTCGAGGTAATACAAGGAGCAGAGGGCAAAGAAAGCATCTGTTTGGAAATGAACAAAGGTTGTTTTTTTTAATGAGTGTGTATTAGTCTGCTGATGAATGTGAATGTATGTGAATCTGAGAGTGTATACATGTGTCAGCGTGTGCCTGTGTGTCAGAGTAAATATAAGGAGCATGTAGGTTTCCCAATATATGTGAATAAATATACATATGTGTCCATTTACATATGTGAAGGTAAATATGTCTGTATGATCATTTGTACACACGAGACTGAGCATTAATGGCTTTGTGAGTGTGAATCTGGGTATGTCTATGCATAGAGATGTTGCAAAGGTATAGGGGCATTGGTCCAGAGACTATGGTACCATAAACTCGCCCTGGCTCTCCTGGCCCAATCAGGATCTGATTGTTACTATCTGTCAGTGTGTGTGAGACTGTGAATGTATGTAATGTGTATATGTGAGTCTATGCATGTGTATCATATGGCTATCTATTTACATGTGTGTATCTGTGATTTTGTGGGTGCCTATAAAGCCTTGTATGTGTGTGAGTATCCCTAGGTCTCAGGTATTTTGTTTGTTTTATTTTGTTTAGGTTTTTGAGACCAGCTCTCCTTATCTCACAGATGCTGGAGGTACAATAGACACTCATGGACCCAACTCACTACTGATGGGCACAGGAGTATTGACTGGCTCTGTTTTCTACCTAGACCAGATCCCCCTCTCCTTAAAAGCTTTCATGGCCCTCTACTCCCAGGGCTTATCATATTGGTGCCAGACTTAGTGAGGACACCTGATGGGCTTAGTTCTCCAAAGCTCAGAATGATTAAGGTCAAGAGACCACCAGCTTCAGCCTCCCCAGTAGCAGTGACTATAGGTATATTTTACCAAGCCCCAGACAGATCTTAGTTTTGTCTGGAGAAGGAAGAGGCTGTGGGTAACCTGAGAAGGTGTCTTAGGTATCCAGTGACTCCAGTCACACCACTAAACACAGCAGAAGAAGATGAGGCCCTGAGGATTTTGAGCTTCACAGGCAAACCAAAGTGTGGCTTTCTGGAGGACAGAGTTAGGTCTCATCCATTTCTCTTGTTCTTTCTATTTTTGGTAGCTTGGTAAATTTTATTGAATAAGTTTTGAAAATGAGATACCAGAGTGATCTCTAAGAATTATGGCAGCTGGGACAAAGATGAGATGTTGAGGGATGTAGGGAAGAGTGATACAGAATGCAGTTCTCCCCATTGGAGTCCATGGACAAGTCCCCAAGGAGGAAGGGGAAAGGGAAGAGACAGTAGGCTGGGGATTACAGTAGTGGGTATAAAAGAGAGGGACAAATCCTTGAGGTAGGAGATGGGTGGGAGCAGGGGTATGCTAGAGTCAGCAAGAATTGATTGTTATATTTTCAGTGTGATCATTTACACTTCAGAAATGGGTGAATGTTAAAAATCAGGGCTTGATTTATTGTTTCGTTGATTGTATAGGCTCAAGACATTGATGGAGAGACGGCAGAGCCAAAATGGCAGAGAAAAATCAGGGACTTGTTTGAGCTCTTCCAAATTTCCTTACAAATGGTTTTAAAATAATGTCTCAAAATGGATCCTAGACTACCAGAACCCATGAAAGGATGAGAGCGGAACAATTTTCTAGCACAAGACAGCCTAGAAGGTCAGCAAGAAAGGTCTGGCTTACCAGGGTGAGAGTAGAGCTCGGTCCAGAGCAACTGCCTGGGAGTACAGCAGCAGGCCTTGGGAGCAACTGAATTAGAAACAGTGATTTCCTGAGCTCTCAGCGCACAGATGGCAAAGAGGTTGGACAATTGGTGAGAAGGAGATTACAGGGGTCTCTTTGTTGGCACTGAGTGCAGGACTCTATTGCACCTGTCAGGTTGGCTAATGTGATAGAAAGGCAAATGACAAATGTTGGAGGAGATGTGAGAAAGTTGAAACACTAATGCATTGTTGGTGGAGTTGTGAACTGATTCAACCATTCTGGAGAGCAATTTGGATCTATGCCCAAAGGGCTATAAAACCATGCATACCCTTTGACTCAGCAATACACAACTAAGTCTGTATCCCAAAGAGATTTTTAAAAAGGACCTATATGTAAAAAAAATATTTACAGGAGCTCTTTTAGCAGTGGCAAAAAATTGGAAATTGAAGGGATGTCTATCAATTAGGGAATGGATAAACAAGTTGTGGTATATGATTGTGATGGAATATTGTTGTGCTATAAGAAATGATGAACAGGACACTCTCAGAAAAACCAGGAAGGACTTACATGAGCTGATGCAAAGGGAGAGGAGCAGAACCAAGAGAACGTTGTACACAATAATCACCATACTGTGCAATGATCAACCGTGAATGACTTAGCTATTCTCAGCAATATAACAATCCAAGACAATTCCAAAGCACTTATGATGAAAACTGTTATCCACATCCAGAGAAAGAACTGATAAAATCTGAATACAGATTGAAACATACTTTTTTTCTAAAACTTTCTTTCTTTTTCTTAACACGATTAATATGGAAATATGTTTTCCATGACCGCCCATGTATAACCTGTATCAAATTGTTTGCCTTCTTAAGGAGGGGAGAGGGGAAGAACAGAGAGAGAAAATTTAGAACTCAAAATAAAAAAATGTTAAAATTGTTTTTATGTGTAATTGGGGAAAATAAAATATTAAATTTAAAAAATAAAGTGATGGGGAAAATGTTAATGCAGATTAAAATTGAAATTACGTTATGTGTACCTTTTCTGGAGAGCCGATTGTTAAACCCTTGAGTGGGAACTCTCATGGTACTTCTTGGCAGAGGCTCAATTAGCATTGAAGGAATCTACCCCCTTCCCCCACCAAGTTTGCATCCTGGGCAGAACTCTGCTCTCCTTGGTCTGGTTATAGTTCTGATGGATACTATTATGCATACAGGAGCTTAGTTTTTTGGTCTCCTTCTTTTGGAAGGAGTGTTAAAGATTCTTCCTTCTTAGCTTGTAGATGCTCCTAATGCTTCTCTGCGTCCCTTAGCTATGGACTGGTGAGTCTTGGGCTGGTCATTCAGGAAGGAATCTGGCCATAGTCCAACATGCATCCTAGTGTTTGGGAAAGCAGATGTCAAAGGGTTCAGAGGAGAGATAGGTAGGATCCCCTGGACTGAAGTGTTTCAGGAAACATGAGTCCATGAGGGTTGGAAGATGCCCAAGAATAAAATTATGAAGAGACAAAAAGAAACGATTACAATGAGGAGAGAAAATGAGGTTTGTCCAAAAAGGTGGAAGCAGACACCGAAGTAATTCACCAACCCACTTAGATTTTTAAAAGAAATATATAGAAGATGGAAGAAAGACTTGATACATACAAGTCCACGGCGTGGTCCTTGTTCAGAAATGCTAAAGTTTGTAATAAGCTGAGGCTGACAAAGGAAGCTAAGGGCAACAAAAGGGTTATGTTTGTTTGTTTAAAGTGATAATAGAGGAAAAGAAGAACCAGAGAAAGGATAAGGATTCTGCTTTGGGGAGATGGGATGGTGATAAATGACAACAGATAGTTGCAGAGCCGATGATTCCTTACCCTTTCTGTTTTCTTTTACAAAAAAGATAGCCTTGATATGGGTGGTGACAGAGTGAATATGTAGGACAGGAAGTAGATCCCCCAAGATAAGTAAGCAGGTAGTCAGTGTGTACTTAGCTGCCCTGGGTGATATCAAGAAACTTGCCCCCTTCTAATGACATCCTCAGGGTCCTGAAGGAACTGGCCAATGGGATGGCTGAGCCACCTCCAGTGATATTTGAAAGACTGGAAAACAGGAGAGGTAACGGCAATTTGGAGAAGGAAAATGTTGTTCTCATATTTAAAAAAGGAAACAGAATCTGCAAATTACAGGCCAGTGACTTTGATGTGGAAAAACTCACTAACAGATAACTAAAGATTTGTTTGGTTAGCATCTAGAAAGAGAAGTGGTAACAATTACAAACAGCTCATCAGGAAGGGATCATTTCCTTTTTTGACAGGTTACTAATCTAGAGATGAGGGCAGGCTCTTTGTCATTCGGTTGTTTTTTTAGTCATGTCCAACTTCATGAGCCCGTTGGGGGTTTTCTTGGCCAGAGGTACTGGAGTGATTTGCCTTTTCCCTCTCCAGCTGATTTGACAGATGAGGAAACTGAGACAAACAGGGTTGAGTGACTTGACCGGGGTCACACAGCTAGTGAATGTCTTAGGCTGGGTTTGAACCCAGGAAGATGAGTCGTCCTTACTCCAGATCTAGAGCTCTATCCACTGCTTCACTTAGCTGCTCCAGGAAGGCTATGGATATTTAAGTTGTGCACGCTCTGGAGCTGTCATACCAACTTCCATCATTGGCAGTTTGGGCCCCCAGAGGATGGCCCTTTGGTTTTACTTTCTACTCTCAGGGTTCTAGGAGTAACACTTAGGGGATGGGGTTTCTAGTGTGGTTACTCATCGGTCCCCATCAGCTGTATTCCCCAATATCATTTAGCTAGGGGGCAGCTAGGTGGTGCAGTGAGTGGAGTACCAGCCCTGGAGTCAGGAGGCCCTGAGTTCAAATGTGGCCTCAGACACTTGACATACTTACTAGCTGTGTGACCTTGGGCAAGTCACTTAACCCCAATTGCCCTGCCTTCCCCCCTGCAAAAAAATAAATTAAATATCATTTAGCTGGTTAATGTCACCCCAATATCAATTAGTGAATTACTGAATTAATTATGAAAAAATAATGAATTAATTATGAATAATAACATAATTAAGTTACTAAGTTTACAAAGTTACAAAGTGAAATTTACTAAGGTAGAGTTACCTTAGTATCAATTAATAAATTACCATAGATTAGCTTTTACAAAGGACTAAGAAGGTATGTTGTCCTCCCCAAATAAAGGCATATTCTCCCCTCTACATACCCACTTGGTCCCTAGGGGGAGTAGACTTAAAGTAGTTGCTACAAAACATTCCTCCTTCCTCCAACCCAAGGAGTGGGTACTTCTTGGTCCTGGGAAGTCCCCACCAAGTTCATTTATGGATGAAGAAAACACATCATATTCGATGGACCAATTGCTCCCTACTAATGCCAGTACATGGTGTCTTAGCTGCCAAGTTAATTAAATACTGGGCTGGGTGAAACACTTTGCTCCTCAGGGTTGGCTCCTCCCTGGACTTGGCTGCCATTGCTACAGAATCTGCTTGCTAAGGGCTCGCCTTTGATGGTTCTTCCAAACTTTCTGAAGCTCCTGAGACCATAACCTATTGCCACCTCTCCCCTCAACCAAAGGCTCTCAGAATTTCTTCTTCCTCAGTAGAAAGCCACTGGAGAGGAGAACAAGTGTTCCTACACGTGGGCTTTTATACACATACGGTTCCAGTTCGGCAGCCGGTTAAGAGGCATTTCATCATTACATAGTGAGCCAGTTGAAGGGAGTGGGGGGGACGGGGACGGCAAGCATTTATTATGCATCTGCTATGTTCTAGGCAGTGTGTTAACAGCTTTACAAATTTTATCTCATTTGACCCTCACCACAACCCTGGGAGGTAAGTGCTATTAATATCCCCATTTTATAGCTGCAGAAGCTGAGTCAGAGGTTAAGTGATAACTTGCCAGTGCTCTGAAGTGGGACAAATGCGACCCTCCAACACACATTTCTAGGAGTAAAGAAACTAAGTTTCCATGTGGTATAGTACAGGGAAGGACATATTATATATGCCTCAAGGACTGGGCTCTCATTGGCCAGTCCCTCTATCATGCTTGATTTAAGTAAAGCCTTTGATAAAGCATTTCATACTATTCTCTATGGAGAAATATGGACCAGAAAGTGGTATAATCAGATGATTTCAGAGCTGGTTGGATGACTAGACTGGAAGGTCTCTGGTGAAGTACCTCAGAGATCTTTGCTTAATATTTTTATCGATGACTTAGATAAGGACATAGGTGGTATACTCATCAGATTTGCAGATGATGCAAAGCTGGGAGGGATAGCTAACACGCTGGATAATCGTCTAGATCTAGAAGGGTTTCGACAGACTGGAGCATGGGTAGAATTTAGGGAGGATAAATGTTAAGATCTTGCCTTGGGTACCAAAAAAAATCAACTTTATACATAGAAAATCTAAGAGGCATGTTTAGAAAGTGAGGGTCTCAATGAACTGCAAGCTCAAAATGAGTCAATAGTGCACTAGGCAGCCAAAAAAGTTAATATGATTTTGGGTTGCTTTAAGAGGAGCACAGTAGGGGCAGCTAGGTGGCACAGTGAGTAGAGCACTGGCCCTGGAGTCACGAGAACCTGAGTTCAAATCTGGCCTCAAACACTTGACACACTAGCTGTGTGACCTTGGACAAGTCACTTAACTCCAATTGCCCTGCCTTCCCCCCTCCAAAAAAACAAAACAAAACAAAAGAGGAGCATAGCCTCCAGGGATAAGGAGGAAGCATAGTCTCACTGTCCTCAGCCCTTATTTGACCTCATTTGTTGGGTTATTGTGCTTACCATATTTCCCCATGTATAAGACACATCCCTTTTTGAAAAATTGGGGGTCTAAAAACTGAGTATGTCTTATACAGTGGTTGTAGATTTTTTTACTTGCATTTCCCACTTTTTCGCGCTTGTTATCTTTGGGCTCATTGTTTTGCATTTGTTACCAGTATATTAGGTTACATTTTGCCGTGTTCTGCCCAGAAGTGGCTCAGAAAAGATTTTCATACAGTGCTGAATTCAAGTTAAAAGTGATCCAGTTTGCAAAAGTGAATGGAAATCGTGCTGCTGAATGTAGGTTTGGTCCTCCTCCAACTGAGAAAACAATCTGAGACTGGCTACGGGAAGAAGAAACCCTACTGAAAATGCTAGGGCAGAAGAAGGCCATGAGAGGTAAGTCAGCAAAATGGCCTGATTTAGAGAGGGAGTTGAAGATATGGATTGAAGAGCAAAGGGCAATTGGAATTCCTGTGTCCACAAAGATGGTTCAGCATGAGGTAAGAAGAATTGCTGATGAAAAAGAAGTTACTGATTTCAAAGGAGGACACAATTGATGTTTCAGTTCGTGAAATGCAATGGACTCAGCATGCATACATGTACCAGACTTGCCCAAAAGATGCCTGAAAGCTATGAGCAGATGAATAAAACTTGATTTAAGTAAAGCTTTTGATAAAGCATTTCATACTATTCTCTTTTTCAAATTTCAGGCCCCAAAATTAAGGTGTGTCTTATATATGGGGAAATACAATAGTTTGGAGGTAACTGTTAAAGGTGGTCTCTGATAAACCAAAGAGTTATCAGTGGAACACAACCAACCAGAATGGCGAAAGACTGTGAGTCTGTGACTTATGGGGGTCAATTGAAGGAAAGGGGCATGTTTAACCCGGAGAAGAGAAGACTTGCAGCCAGGGGCAGAGATTCTTGGGGTAGGGCAGGGATGTCAGGAAGGAGGGATTAGATTCCTGCTGTTTAGCCCCAAAATGCCAGACCAAGGATTGAAAATGGGTTGAAGCTGAAAGAGGCAAATTTGGACTTGATGTTAGGAAAGAGGTCCTAACCAGCAGAGCTGCTCCACAGTAATATCCTGCCTGCCCAGGCGGCTTGTGGCTTCCTGCTCCCTGGAGATCTTCAAGCAGAAGCTAGATGACCATCGTCGGGTATAGCATAGAAGGAATTTCTTGAGTTTATTCCTACACTAGATGGCCTCTGACATAGATCCCTTCCAACTCTCAAATCTGTGGTTCTGTGAACTTCTTGCAGACCTTGCCTTGCTTCCATTTAGGGATATACTCCCACTCTAAGAGAATCTGCTTCTGTTATGGGGTGAGGAGGGAGAGGCATCCTCCTTTTTTTTTAACTGAGCCCATGATTTTGTTGAGTCATTTCTTCTTTCTGTAGTGGAGGACATTGGAGGAGCCTCTTCCAAAGGCTGAGTGTTCTCAGGCTACAGTCACCACATAGAAAAGAGAGAGAGGGAGCCTTCATTTATTCATAGTTAAACCCTAGCCCCATCTTGGGTCCTGAAGTCCTTCTTCTCACTCAGGAAATGTTCATTGTTGCTAAGCAACAAACCACTCCAGTTACCACCAGCTCAGACTGTTCATTATCCATTATGACGTTATGCCTTGATCTATCAGGCAAGGGGACAAATCAGACAGAAATATCCATCGTCGTGGGGAATCATGGTGACGTTGGTCCAGTCGGTTCAGCCTTCACAGCTGCTGGCTGGTGTGGAGTGTCCTACACATATCTTTGCTATGACCATTTTTGCAATCCTTCCATTTGTCCCACCAGGATATGTTGTCCTGCATCACCTGGCACAGGGGCAGGCCTAGCACTGATTCTGACTGGCCCTTTTCTAGCTGTGACTTTAAGCATTATAGCTGAGCTGTTTCTCTGTTCATGGACAAAGAGAAGGAACATTTGCTTAGCCTTTGTCAGGTAGAGAGAGAGAGAGGGAAAAACACAATAAGCCTTATTTATTTTAAGTTGGGGTTCTTAATCTTTTTTGTATCATAGATCCCTTCAGCAGCTAGCTGGTAGAGCTTATATATATATACATATGTATGTATGTATATATATATATTTAGAAAAATATTTTTAAATAATTGAGTTTCAGTTAGAGCCTAATGAAAATAAAGATGTAATTTTTCCCCCATCCAAGTTTACAGACCCCTTAAAATCTTAATTGTGGATCCCTGATCAATAGTTAAGAATCCCTGATTTAAAGAGTTTTGAGGCCCTTTACTTTTCATATGGAAATGGGTGGATGCTGGATTTGAAGGGTACCCTCATTTGGTTAGAGAGAAGCTGGTCTCTTTGTAGTACCTCTTTCTTGGTAAGGGGAGAAAACCTGGACATTGGCAAATTCATTGGAATCAAATGGTCTGGCAGGGCAAGATAGGGGCTGCTGAGGTCTGCTTTATTTCTCTGGGAGCTGGGGGATCAGGGCTGGGCAGCCCTAGTTTAGAGAAAAAAAAATTTAGGCTTGCCCAATCCACAAGACTCCTTGATTTAGGTATACAATGGCACAAGCAGACACACGACCACATATACGTTCTAGAACTTACAGGGTTTCACACATACACTCATGCTGGCACACACACACACACACACACACACACACATACACAGAAACATAGACCCACACATCCTTTCACACCCTCATTCACTCACTCTGACAACCTTGCTCTGGGTCTCTGACACAGCCCCTTTCAGCCTCCTGTCTATTTTCCAGGAGGTCCCTTCACTTTTCTTCTCTGCTCTGCTAATAGAAAGACAATGGGTCCTCAGGGAGAGAAGAGGCTCAAAGGTTGTGCTTGGGGTCCAGACTCTCATTAAGTCTTTTCCTTGTGGGAACGTGGGGAGACTTTCAAGGACCTAGCTCTTGAGTTTGGGGCCTGGGAAAGTGGCTGGATTGGCTGCAGGGGAGGCAGTGACTTTGGCCAGAGAGCAAAAGGGGAGGGGAGTTTGAGCCGTGGTCCTGGACCCACCCCTTTCAGGCTTCATTCCCCTGATTCATCCCCACCCCCAACCCCTTCTGTAACAGTCATTTCCATTTGGGCACTGCAGAGGCTCAGAGGCACCCAGATCCCGATCAGCAAGTAAGAGAGGGCTTTGAGCCCTAGTCACTGCATTCTCAGTCCAGAGTTCTCCCTATTGTGCCAAGATGTACCCAAGGGACCCAGCACAGGTGGCCATGACAGCAGGCACCATGAGCACGCCAACCCTTCCACTTGACTCAAGTCAAGCCTTGTTGACTTATGGTGGTCGAAGTGCTAAGGTACTGTCTCTCAGAACCAAGTCATGAGGCCAGTCTCTGAATCTGGGGCCTGCCTATGTGCTGGAATGGGAGGGGCTGGTATCACCCCCCCCACAGACTTGCCAAAAAGTGCTGGACCTCTTCTACAAGACCTGAAAGTCCCACCCTAGAGTCCTCTCAAGAAGGTATTGACATTATCTCCAGAAGGTACCCCATTCAATATATGTGTGACTTGGGACAAGGAGAGAGGGTGTTTTCTAGCTCTCTCCATGTTCTCTCCATGTCAGTACAGTTGCTCAAGTGTGTCTCCATTTGGGCTTGGACAGGCCCTGCCTGAGCTGCCTCAGAGATCAGTGGCCACCTGTCATAGTAGCCTCTGGATTCCTACTGAAGCTGAGCCAGCTTTTTAAAATGAATGCCAAAGACCCTTCCTGGGACTGAGAGCTCACACAGGAGAATGAAGACGTAGCCTGGGATAATGCTAAAACAGATTAGAAGTCAATAAACTCTATGATCCCAAGTGTATATGAGTATAAAATGCTATGAGATCAGGTGAGGGAGAAATGACTTTTAGCCAGGGGCATCAAGGGATACTTCAGGGAGAAGGGTAAGAATTCAACAGGTGGGGAGGAGAAGAATGAGCAAAGACAAAAAGATGGGAAAGGTTGAGACGCATACAAAGCATAGTGAGTCATATAGTGTAGAATGAATGGAGAAAGTCAGTGGGAATGAGGCTGACAAGTATGGAGGCGGGTGATTGAGTGCAACAAGAAGGGCCTTGGACTTTATTCAGTAAGCAGTGGGGTACACACTGCATGGTTTTGAACAGAGAAACAATGTGATTACAGCTGTACATGAGGACAGAAAGGCTAGGATTAAAAAAAACACTGAGAGAGCTAGACAGGACTTAGGGGATCACAGATCCACACTCCACAGTTTACCTGGTCCAACCTCATTTTATAGATAAGGCAATTGAGGTCTAGAGAAGTCAAATTACTTTCCCAGAGTCACCTGGGTAGTATCCTCTGTTGTGGGTTTGAACCCAGGTCCTCTGACTCTAGGACCAATGTGCTTTTTTGGTGTGCCACGCTGCCCTAAACAGTGGAGAAGAATGGACTTGGCTTCAGAAGGTCCGGGTTCAAATCCTAACTCTACTCTTGGCTATCTGCCTGCTGCGATACTCCATTAGATAGATAAAGCATTCATTAAGTCATATCGTGGACCAGGCTCTGTGCCCCTCTGCTTGCCACTTGCCCCTAAGGATCTTATATTCTAATAGCAGAAGATTGTACATAGAGGGAGCTGGGGAGGAGGAGGATGCATGCTTGGGAACTTGAGCAGCCTAGAAAATGGAGTGGAGGCCCTATTCTCCTGCAAGATAAAGGCAAAAGCAGAGGGACTTGGGGGAGAAGCTGCATTCTACCGGTTACTGGTGGGGAGAAAGTGGAGGCGATGGCTGCATGGATCTATCCCTCATCCATTTGTGGGTGGATCTGGGGATGTACATTAGAGTGCATTGTATATTCCTTATGGGCAAGGGCATGTTTTGCTTTTCCTCGTATATCCCCTTAGCACAGTGCTTGACACATAGTAAGGACTCCAAAAAATGCTCGGTGACGGACTTTGGGCAAGTCACAACTTCTTCAAGACTCAGTTTCTTTGTAAAAGAAGGTTAGACTAAATGATATCCTGGAGGGCCCTTCTAGCTCTACATTCATTATTCAATAAATATTTATTAGGTGTCTACTACGTGCCAGGCACTGTGTTAAGTGCTGGGGATACAAAAAGAGGCAAAAGACAGTCCTTGACCCCAGGGAGTTCACAATCTAATGAAGGAGCCAACCTACAAGTATATACTCTATATACACATATAAATAGGACATAATGAACAGAGGGAAGGCACTAGAATTGAGAGGCTGGGGAAGGCCTCCTGTAGAAGGTGGGATTTTAGTTGGGATTTAAAAGTCAGGGAGGTCAGTAGTCAGAGCAGAGGAGGTAGAGCATTCCAGGCACAGGGGACAAGCCAGAGATGCAATGTCTTGTTTGTGGTACAGCCAGGAGGCCAGTATCACTGGACCAAAGAATACAAAGCAGGATTTGATGTGTAAGAAGACTAGAAAATTAGGAGGGAGCTAGGTTATGAAGGACTTTGGATGTCAAACACAGCACTTTGCATTTGATCCTGGAGGCAATAGCCAATGGAGTTTATTGAGTAGGAGGATAGCCTGATCAGACCTTCAATTGAGGAGAATCAACTTAATGATTGAATGGAAGATGGATTGGAGTGGGAAGAGACTTGAGGAAGGCAGATCGACCAGCAGGCTACAGCAATAGTCCAGACATGAGGTAATGTGAGGGCCTGTGCTAGAGTGGTGGCAGTGGAGAGAAGGGGGCTTATAAGAGAGATGTTGCAAAGGTGAAATCAACAGGCCTTGCTAACAGCTTGGATATGGGGAGGCGGGGAGGGGGAGAGATAGTGAAGAATCCAGGATGACTCCTAGGTTGTGAGCCTGAGAGACTGGGAGGATGGGGTTGCCCTCTACAGTAATACAGAAGATAGGAGGAGGAGAAGGTTTAGAGGGAAAAATAATGAGTGTTGTTTTGGACATATTGACTACTGTCTACTGGACATCCAGTTTGAGGTGTGTGAAAGGCAGTTGGGCATCTATGACCAGGGTACCAGGATAGAAAAGAGATCAGAACAAGGGCAGAAGCTCTCAGTGGAGAGGTTGGCGGTCCTGTGTTGAAAGCTTTTCAGCAGGAGTTAGTTTAGCCCTTGGCTGAGAAAGTTATTGCCCCTGACTGCAGGGAGAAAGGCTAAAAACCCAAAGACCTAGGTGGGAAATGGTAACGATAGGAGGTGCCAGGGAGGCCCCCAGGTAAGACAGAGGAACAGCTACCCTTCCCCCCAATAAGGATTGTCAAGGCTGTTGATGCCACATAAAGCTATGACCAGTGACGTAATCAGATCACCCCCACTTAGTCCTGAGAGCAAAGCCCATCTGCCCAGTGATTCTGTCACAGTCTGACACAACCACTCTATATGATACCTGCATGACCTTGGGTGAGTCATTTAACCTGTGTATCTCAGTTTCCTCAATGGTAAAATGAAGGGGGTGAATTAGATGACCCCTCCAAGGTAACTTCCAACTCAAAATCTATGAATCTATCTTTCTTTGAAGCCCCACGGTGAAGGGCAGAGGTGTCAAATATGTGTTGGAGGCAGACAATACACGCCTGAGTGGCCTGAACCAGATTAAAATGTAATTGGGTAAAATTTAACAGAAACATTAAAATACAATAAAAAATAGATATATTACCTTTTAAGACTAAGTCAATATGTATCCCTGAGGGAATCCTTATGTATGGATTAGTGGATCCTATTTCTACGTGAGTTCGACAGATCTAAGGGAGTGAGGGGCAGGTTTCTAAAAGAAGACTCAGATAGCAAAGCTAGCTGTTGGGTTAACCCTTTACTTGCTGAATCCAACTCTAGGGAAGACTGAGCCCCTCTCACAGTCACTGTCAAACATCTAGGCCACCAACCTCCCTCCAGAGGGACCAGTCTATGGCTGATGGAGGTCAAGTGGAAAGAGCCCTGAATTTGGAATCAAGAAAGGGAAGACAGAGAATCTGGACATGGGGTAAAAGTCTGAGAAAAGGCACAGAGAGGCCAAATGGAATGCTGATATATCCTCTAGTTAGGTAGTAGCAAGTAGGCCAGTTTGGCTAAAAATGCTGTGTTTTCTGGGTGGGAGAGTGGGAGGGAGGGAAGAAGAACTGACCCAAAAAGATAGGTTGGAGCCAGGTTGTAAAGGGCTTTAGAAGTCAAATAGAAGAATTTCTGTTTTCCCCTAGAGGCCATAGGGAGACAGCCAAACTTGGTACAGGATAGCCATGGCCATGGTCAAGCCTGGCCTTCCGTCTATCATCCTGTTCTGTCATTAACTCCGTGACCTTGGCCAAGATCATCTCCTTCTCTGGTCATGTCTTTTGATTTGTAAAATTAGGGAGCAGGCTGGGAAGAGGGCCTTCCAAAGGGGATGGTCTTCGTTTTGCCGGCATTTATTTGAGGGTGGAGGTCAGTCCCCCTTTTCACCTTCCACTGGGGCATCCGAGCGCTTCCTCCAGCACCAACACGTAGCCAGTGCAGACCAACGCCAGGAGAACCCGCCCCGTCCAGTCCTGGGATCTGGGTCGGAGATCCGGTGGAAGGGAGAGAAAGGGGTGACTGGGATCCCTTTCTCTCCCGGCAGAGGGGCTGGGGGCGGAGTTGCGGCCGGGCCCTGTGCCCGGTGCCCGCGCTCCTGGGCTCCCCCGCGGTGCCCCCGGGCCGCCGGCGGGGCGGGGAGGGAGGGTAGAAAAGGGGCGGGGAGGGGCGGAGAGGGGGCCGGAGCGCTCGCTGGCCTGGCCGCTCGCTCGCTCGCTCGCTCCCTGGCTCCCTGGCGCTCTGGCTCCGAAGATGGCGGCGGGTAGGCGCTCCCCGAAGAGCGGGCTGCTGGAGCTGCGCGCTCCGGGTAGCGTGGGGCCCGGGCCCTGGCTGCGGGTCTTGGTCAGCCTGGCAGCGGACGTGGTGACGGTGAGCGCCGCGCCGGCTAGCGGCGAGCCTGAGCCGGGGCCGGGCTCGGGCTCGGAGCCTGCGTCCGCGTCCTTGCCCCAGCTCAACGGCGCGGATCCCGGGGCGCCCGCAGCCCCCGGAGCGCCCCCAACGCCGCCGCTGCCCCACGCGCTGCTCAACCAGAAGCGGACCGTGCGCGTGGTGAAGCAGGAGGCGGGCGGGCTGGGCATCAGCATCAAAGGTAGCGGCCCTGGGGGCACGGGCTGGGGGACACGGCGGGACGTGGGGCGGGCAGCCGAGCTGGGCTGAAGGTGAAGGAGCCCAGGATGGAAGAGCGACGGAGACGAGAGGGTGAGGGGCGCGCCGCCGGGGACTGCCCCGTCGGTCTGTCTGATTGACTGTCTGACTGTCGGGGTCCCCTGAGTAGGCGCAGCATTTACGGGAGGGTGACCACGGTGGGAGCCGATCAGGCCCTTGAAGATCTCGATCAGGCCACATGGAGACAAACGCAAGTTCTTACCCAGTTTCTCTTTCTGCAAACTTCACGGGACAGCGGGGCCTGGCAGGCTGAGCTGGTGGGCAGGGCCTCCGCGAGGAGGGCTGCCCAGTCTGGGGACTGGCTGGGAGCCTGGCTCCAACGGGAGCCTCATCGCTTCCTAGTCTGAGTCTGTGGGAGCTCCATGGAACCCCCACAGGGTAGTGCCTGTCCCTGTGGTCTTAACTCTCCAGCCCAGCCTGTTGGCCCTGGCTGGCAGTGAGGCAGGACTCCCTCTGCCCGCTGCTGTGCCAGTTCCCCGAGCCTGTGCCCCAGTACACAGCACTCCTTGACCCTCCCACCGATGCTCTCCATATGTTAGGCTCTAAAGCTTACAAAGCTTTTCTTATGGTGTCTCACTGGAGTCTTAAAACCACCCTATGGAGTAGGTTCTCCACCATTTTACATGTGAAGAAACCTCAGAGAAGTTAAAAAGCTTGCTAGGGAGTATCAGAGGCAGGATTGGAACCCAGGGCTCCCAGCTCCAAGACCAGTGCTGCTGCCATCTCCATCTGCCTTGTCCTTCAACTTTCCACAAAGGCAAGGTCTGGCTTCTAGGCTGACATCTCAGGGCCATTATAAGGGTGAGGGAATCTTAGCCCATGATCCCCACCCCCCACCTCAAGCCTCCTGGCATCATCTCCCCTAGTCTCCCCCCTCCCTTATTTTCCCACTTTCTTGTCTTTCTCCCATTTCTCTTTTTTCTAGACTCTCTTTTCCCTGACTTCTCTCTCCTAATTTCTCTCTCCCCCCAGAGCTATGTGGATGCACCTGGTTCTGGATAGGGAAACAATTCCCAGAGGGCTGAAGGCCCCTTTCTCCTGGGTCCCATACTAGGACATCTCTGGTCACAGATGGTTCTTGTAACAGAGAATAGACAAAACATTTCCAGGCATCACCAGTAAGAGCCATTAGAGGCAAAGTTAGAGTATTGTGTGTGAGGGGAAATCCCCTCTTCCTACTGATATGCGAATGGCAGGATAGAATGCCAACCTTGTCACAAAATAGAATTTCCCATCATAGAGCATCGGATGCAGCAAGGATCTTTTAAACTGACTCCTTTATCATTTTGTAGAGAATGAAAAGAGGGAAGGGCAGCTGGGTGGCACAGTAAGCAGAGCACTGGCCCTGGAGTCAGGAGGACCTGAGTTCAAATCCTGCCTCAGACACTTGGCACACCTATTAGCTATGTGACCTTGGGCAAGTCACAACCCCAATTGCTTTGCCTTCCCCCCTCCAAAAAAATAAAATAAAATACAAAAAAAGAGGGGAGATAAATTATCCTAGGTAACACAGGAAATTAATAGCAATCAAAGAAACTAGGACCAAGGTCTCCTGATCCTCAGCCCACAGCTCTTTAGGACCCCATAATCCTCCTCTACCTTTGCTCACTGCTGGGCAGCTAGATCTCCACTGAGAACAGAGCCCTGCCCTTTCCAAGTGGGAAGGACCCAATATTGATAGTTCTCTCATGGATTCGGGGATGGGTTCTTTTGGTCACCTCAGGGGAAGGCATTTCTCCTGAGTTTGGTTTGGAAGTCTGGCTATTGAAGGACCATGACAGCCTTGGCTAATACTCTGCTCAAAGTTCTACTTATTTCTCTTCTCTGCTTTTGGCTTTGGAGAACAGCTCATGAACCTGGAGCCATCCCTTCTGGTCTGGCCTGTGTTAGGAGGGATTCCTCCTACTGACAAAGTCTCAGGGTCCAAAGGCCATAAAACCTCTTAGCTAAGGCCACTCCCATTCTACCCTAACCACACACACCCTGTCCCCTAAATAAGTCTTTTGAATCTAATGTGCTCTCTGGGGTTGTGATAAATCCCTTCCTCTTCCTAGGCCACAGCCTTTCCATCCATAAAATGAGGAGAGAACTGTTAACACTGAATGAGTCAGGAGACCTGGGTTCTAGTCCCGGTTCTACCACTAACTTACTATGTGACCCTGGGCAGGTCACTCCCCCTTGCCAGCCTCGGCTTCCTCCTATGTAAAAGGAGAGGCTTGGACTGATGACTTCTGGGGTCTCTTCCAGCTCTAATGGGCTCTGGTTCCATTCTTAGGATCCTCCTGCCTCCTCCTATGCTTTCCCTAGTACAATGCTAGTAGGTACTTATTTAATACCTGTCACCCCGATTCCCTGACATTGGTGCCCATTTCCTTATCTCCAGTGTGTGCCTACATGTATATGTGTCTGTGTGTGCATCCTCAGGTGGCCGAGAGAACAAGATGCCCATTCTCATCTCCAAGATCTTTAAGGGGCTGGCAGCTGACCAGACGGAGGCTCTGTTTGTGGGTGATGCTATCCTGTCCGTGAATGGTGGGGACCTCTCCACTGCCACTCATGATGAGGCTGTGCAGGTGCTCAAGAAAACCGGCAAGGAGGTGGTTCTGGAGGGTAAGCGGTGGGAGGACGGGTTGGTGAGGAGATGTTAAGGAGGAGACAGCCCTATTGCCCACTCCTAGACATTCCTCACACCTTCCTCACCATGGACCTGGGAAAGTTTTCCTAGGATCTCAAGGTTTTTCATTGAATTGGTTGCATTTGTTTGTGAAAAACTACATATTTTTCATATTTAAATATTTCCCTTGGTTTCTGTTTTTAGAAAGTAAGATATTGGAGACCATGGCTGGGAGCCTGGGGTCTTGGGTTCTAGTCTCAGCTCTGTAACCAACTTGCTGTATGATGTTGGTCAAGTCCTTTCTTCTCTATGGACCTCAGTTTCTTTGTCTGTCAAATAAAGGGATTGAATTCAGTGGTCTCTAAGGCCCTCCAGCTGGGACATCCTATTATTCTAAGTCTTGGAATGGGTATTGGAGCAGCTCAGCAGAAGTCTTTTGATCCAAGGAATCAGTGTGAAGTGTAAGCAGTGCCCTTGGGAGAAGCAGGCACTTAGGTCCACTGGACTTCCCACTTCGGTAAGGGCTGTGGCTCCCCCATGTCTTCTGGCCTCAGTCAAACTGAGACCTGTTAAAGACCTTAGCATCTTTAACTGCATTCAGGGCACTGATCTATATCTCCAGTCCTGATCTATATCTTGCCACTGGACCCAGATAGCTCTTGAGGTGAAAGTGAGGCTGGTGACTTTGCACAGCCCTCCCTCACTTAAACCCAATTTACTTTAACGTCATGGCATCGTCTCCCTTATGTCACGGTCCTTTTTGAGAATGAAAGATAAACACAACAACAACCCCCATCTCCTAGGACCTACTTGTCAGTCATGGGCACGTAGAGCTAAGGGTAGGTTTGCTCAACAGTACCCAGGCTGATAGCTGAGACTATAGCCCCACTGGGAGCCTATAGCCTAATACCTCTGTTCTCTCTGACTTTAGGAAGCCAATCTTCCATCAAGTGACCCAACAGGTTAAGGCTTGATCTAAGGTCTGTTCTCTTAGCTTCCCTTAGAGAAACTATCACCCTGAGGAAAGTAGGATTGTCTACCTGTGGAGTAGGTAGAGAGAGGATCAGGTGTTCTCAGGGATCAGGCATGGTGGTGATAACAAATATCCCAAGATAGAGAAAGAGACTCTGGAGAGCCCTTCGAGATAGAGAAAACGGCTGGTTGGGGCAGGATCTGAAGCTTTAACTGTGTCTTGGTCCTTCTGTTTCAAATCTGGAAGCTTCTTCTAACCTGAGCAGCCTTAGGGAGTCGTATCATTCCTATGGACCCCTTTTTGCTCATGTCTCCTTGGATTCTCTTCCTTTCCACAGGGTGTGCAAGATCAGAGGCAAGCTTGGTTGGGCCTGCTGGGGTAAAGGGCTGTTGAGAGCTATAGGGTATATCTTGTGCCCATGGAAAATCTGGGGAGGAAGGGGTACCGCCTGGCATACTGCTGACCTTGGACTTGCTTTGGACTAGTCAGTCCTTATTCCATGATGTGGTAGCCCCTGCCCTAATATGGGGGTGGGGAGTGCACCTCTGACCCAGTAACACAGGCTCCCTGTCCTACTCTCCCACCTCTCCTGTCTCGTCCTTCCTGGTGCTCAGCCCTGTCTCCATGGGCCCTTGATGATCCCTCCCATCAGGGCAGGTTGCCAGGTGAGTCAGCCTGTCCTGTGGCCCCCAGCTGTGACTCCCAGAATTTTCCAATGCCTGTTCTCAAAAGACAAGGGCAGATGGGAGGAGTGGGCAGCTTGGCACTCTATTCAGGCCTAGGAGGGTGTGGAATGCCCAGACTGCAGTGTGTGCAGAAATCTCTGAATCTAACATCCCTAGGCCAACAAGATGATGGGTTTGTGGTGTGACAGTGGCATCCCGTGAGCATCAAGAGGGTGTGTGTGTGTGTGTGTGTGTGTGTGGGTGGGTGTGGGTGGGTATGGGTGTGTGTGTATGGACATCTCCCCTCTACCACCCTGGAGTGCCAGGCCATGCCACCCTGAAGGAGCTCATGGGGTCTCTCTGCTTAAGCCAGTTCTCTTGTCTGGTTGGCTCTGTGACTGGACCTGCTCTGTAGAAAGAGCTGTGAGTGACAGCCTAATAGGATGGGGATGATGCAGTCCTGGGTCCAGAATGGAAATAAAGAGCTTTCTTTGTCCAGAGAGCCCTCTGGGGGTATCAGACTTTGAGGAAGATGCCATTCCATTTCTAGCACCAGAGAAGACATAGAGCAGCCCCCAAAATATGGCAAAGACAGGAAATCCCTGGGCGAATGAGGCCATGGCTAGTGGTTTTAGAGCCGACATGTTGGACTGCTGCCAACATTCCTTAGCTGTAAATGTTCTGTGCCCTGAGGCCTGCCCCCACTCTGGTCCCACTAACATTTTGGTGGCAGTTAGGGAACACTGAACATTATGTACATGCACGGAACATTTGGGGGAAGAAGGGCAGGGCTCAAATCTAGGAAGGACGTGCCTTGAGCTCTGGCCTCTGTGTTATGGTTGGGGTAGGCCAGGCTCTGGGCACTGGACCTCCAGGAGTTCACATTGTTTGGAGAATTGAGGTGCCGGGGGTACTGAAACCAGTCCTGTCCCCCCTCAACCAATCTTTCATCAGAGTTCAAAAGTGTACTGAATGCCAACTATGCCTAGACTCAGGCTAATCATACTTAAAGACCCATACCTAAACAAGATAGAAATTCTTTCTCCCAGTTCTAGCCCCCCATTCCTTATTGGAGCTGTTGTCCTGGTAATGGGGTTAGAACTCAGCTGAAGCAAGGTAGAGCTGTTTTGGGCACTGTGACTGGTGTTTCCATGACCTCTTGGGTGCCTAGCATCCCCAAACGTGGATCTGTGGTATTTTCTTGCCCCTTGTGACTTTGGAAAAGTCACTTAACCTCTCCAAGCCTGTTTCCTCATCTAAACAAATGGATTGGATCAGATGCTTTTCAAGGTCCCTCTTGGCTTTGACATTCTAGGATTCTGTTAATTTTCCCATTCTGGTCCCCTGTTAGGTAAGCTGGGCTTGGATTATGCAGGTGTGGACCATGAACTGCAAAGTCCCTTCAGAGGAAGCATGGCTTGTCACCGTTGGGCAAATAGAGAAGGGAGTGTTTTCCTGCCTCCCCAACTTGGCTGCCCTGGAGCCTCCCCTGTTACTAGGCATTAGGAGGTCCTTTGCCTCTGTTGTAAGGTTCCACCCCTGCGCTAGGATGTCCATACCTCCTGACCCCTGCCCAGCCTGGCCCTATCTAGTCCTGAATTCTTTACTCTCTTTATTTGTTTTCTAATATAGAAAATTTGGGTTCTCTCTACCAGCACCCTAATTCAGTCACTTCGGGGAGGGGATACTTGCCATGAGGTTTCAACTGCCTGGTACTTGGCATAGAGTGTGGCCTGAGGGCATTCTGTGGAGTCAGGAATGTAGGAGAGCAAAAGAAACAGACTTTGTACCTACCTCTCTTGCCTTCCACAGCCAGCGTGCAAAGGGATCCACACTTCTAGTAATGGCCTGAGCTTCCAGAAAGCATTCATACTTGACCTCAGACTCAGCCCAGATTGGAAGAGAATAGCAATTGAAGTCAAGGGAAGAGCTGAGTTAAGGCCAAACCTCAGGAGATTCGATCCTTTGACCCATAGCCTGTCAGTTTTGGTACTGCCTGAGGGTTGAGGAAAGTGGAAAAGATGGTCCCCAGCTTGGCTTTGTGTCACCCCTGTGGCCCAGACTCATGAGCAGCCATAAGGCAGGATAGGGGATGTGCATTCCCTTGTGAGCAATAGGCTCTGTTGGAGGAGGTGAGAAAATTAGAGATTGGTGTGGACCAGAGTAGTCAGGGGAAGCTTGTTGGAGGAAGGGGTTCTCCAATGGGCAGGTTTGGAGGTGCTTTGAACTTCTGGGATTTGGTGATCATTGCCCTTGGATCAGGGTGGCAGCTTCCTGACCTGAAAACATGATGTGCTCCCAGAGACAGGAGGAGGCGGAGATTGGCAGGAAGAGAAGGTCTGTAGTTATGGGCCCACTCTGACCTTTCGGTGGCTAAGTGTTCTTTTTGTTGGGCCTAGGATTAGCATCCTAAGGTTGGTCGTGCCTCCATGTCTCCCCTGAGGAGGAAGCCCAAGGCAGAAATGCTTTACTTTGAATCTCACAGGCTCTGAGGCTAACTTCTTTTCACTAAGTGAGGGCTCATGATGATCTCATGAGGTCGCTTAGGAATGGGGTTGCCTCAAAGCTCCATCGACTGGGCTGTACCATATGTAGACCAAAGGAGAAGCCCCATTTATCTGCCTCAAAGATCTTGAGTCCCTGGGGAAGTATTTAGTGTTGGGGGTGACCAGGGATGATACTGCTTGGCAATAAGGTCAAGTAGTGATAGCATTATCCAGTAGCTATGTCCACTAGTCCTTGCCATCATGTGTATTGAGTGTTTGGGTGGGGACATTCCCTAGGAGCCTCATCATCTCTGCTGGGGCAGCAGAGATCTCAACCACAGCCCCTCCTGAGGGTGGACCCATCAGCTGCCCCTGGGGCTCCCTCGCTGCCAAGAATGATGACTCAGGAAGAAATGAGAGAGGGGAGGGAGGCTCAGAGCCAAATCTTTTTATAACTAGGCATTCAGGCCCAGGACACGTGTCTATGGGGTCTGCGTGTGTGTAACCCAAGACCCCAGCTCTGGAGCTGGTTGAAAGCCATTTATAGCATGTTCTACTTGTCCCACACTGTCAAGGCTGTGTGGGACACAGGGCACCTAGTGAGAAGGGATGGCCTGGCCCAGGGTGGGTTGCTTTCTATTTTTCTTCAGCTCTTTAAGGTTACTCAGTTAACAGAATAATTTTAGGGCATCTCCTATGGGCATAATATGGGCAAGGTACTTTGCCCATATTAGATACAGGCCTGTCTCGTGCAAGTATCAGGCATATATACACAGGTTTTCCATAGACTTGGGTTTCCCGTTGTTGATCAAACCCTGGGAATAGGCAAATGGAGCTCATGGCCTCTCTTTGGAACCTTCCCTTCTTGTTTATTGGCCTTGCCAGATGCTTCCTGCTAAGAATGGCCAGAAGTCTGGCCTGTTCGAAGGTTTGTGCACCAGCCACAGTATTGAGGCCAGGAGGTCGGTAAGCCTAGCAAAGGCCACCCCCACCCCCTCCCCTGGGCAGGCACTGTGGAATGGCCTCATTTCTCAACTGGAGATTTGCATGATTATAGAATGTCCAGTTACCCCATTTTACAGGTATAGAAACTGAAGTCCAGAGAGGACTAGCATAATTTACCCAAGGTTATATATGCAGTAAGTGGAACAGAATTGAAGCATCATTAGGATTAGAATTTGCCTGCTGACTCCCAGCCTTGGGTTCTTCCTGCTATTGACAGCCCTACATGGAATTGTTGGGGATTTAACATTTTCTCCTTAAAACCAAGATATTTCTTTCTCCCGGTGTGTGGCTTCTTGCCTTAAAAGTGAACCCTGGTCTTAGCTGACAAAGGGAAGGAAGGAGGGAAGGGGGGAGGGAGTCTGTATCTCTCTGAGTGAGTATGTGAGGATGTAGCTGTGCGTGTGTCTCTGTGTCTGTCCACATCTGTATGTGACCCTTTGAGATCTTTGACCCAACCCCCTCGTTTTACAGAGAGGAAGCAATTCCAGAATAGGGCATTGACTTGTCTGAGGTCACACAGCTAGTGAGCATCTGAGCTAGGACTAGAACACGGGTCTCCTGGCTCCCAGCCCAGAGCTCTGTCCCTGCCCTTTGTGTAGGACTGATTCCCTGCAGAGTCTTGTGCCCTTGGGTGGTAGCAGAGGCTGGGCTGGGTCAAGCTCAGAGTGATCTTGCTGTGGTAAGACTTGCAGCTCTGGAAACCAAGTCCCCAGATGTGGGGAAGCTCTATGTTGGTGTACCAGCTGAGCGTGACTCCATCTCCCCGGACAGTCAAGTACATGAAGGAGATCTCGCCATATTTCAAGAACTCTTCGTCAGGGGCTACCGTAAGCTGGGAGTCACCGACCGCCTCCTCCCCGACCCTCTGCCCCCGGGACCTCAAGGAGGGGAAAAATGTCTCCTTGAAGATGGCCTATGTCTCGAGAAGGTGTATGCCCCCTGATGCTGAGCGCAGGTGAGGACCAGCCCCAGGGTGGAACTGAACCCTGAGCCCAGGAGAGGGTGGGCTCCAGCGGGGAGTGAATGCTGAGTGCAGGGTGAGGATGGGCCCCAGGAAAGACTGGATGGCTGTGGTTAGGCTCTGCTGGGGAGTGTATGCTGAGTGTAGGTAAAGACAGGCTCCAGGTGGCCTGGAGCACAGAACCTGAGGCTGACTGACATCAAATGATTGTTAGTGTGAATTGACGTGGGGACTGAAGGAAGAGAAAAGAGCCATCACTGGGTGTGGCCTTTGGGATTATCAGATGGCTGGGAGGTTGAAGGGTGAGGGCACCAAGAGACCTGACATTCCCCTGACTAGTCAGGGCCTGAGAAATAATAGCTTTATGCCGCAGAAAGCACTTGGACCTGCATTCTAATCTAGACTCTGTCAATTAACTAGTTATGTGAGCCTGAACAAGTCCCATTCCTTCTCTTGGTTTTGGTCTCCTAATTTCTTAGATCACCTCAAAGGTCCTTCAAGCTCAGATGTTCCACAGCTCTGGGCCTTTGTCCTGAGTGGCTGTGTTAGCCTAGGAGGGGGGCAATAAGTCAGTAAGTCAATGAACATTATGTGTCTGGTACTGTGCTAAGAAGAGATGATACAAAGAAAGGCGAAAGACTGTCCCTGCCCTCAAGGAACTCACAATCTAACAGGGGAGACAACGCGTAAACAACTCCATACAAATAAGGAATACACAGCATAAATTGGAAATAATCAACAGAGGGAAGGTATTAGAGAGATTGGGAAAGGGTTTCTGCAGAAGGCAGGGTGTTAGCTGGGACCCAAAAGACCAGGAGGTGGTGATGAGGAGGGAGTACATTCTAGGCATTGGGAACAGCTGGAGAAAATTCTGAGAGCTGAGAAGCAGAGTTCCTTGTTTGGGGGTGCTCATGTATGTTAGAGACATGGGGCAGCTAGGTGGAGCAGGGCCTGGAGTCAGGAAGACCTGAGTTCAAATCCAGCCTCAGACACTTACTAGCTATATGACCTTGGGCGAATCATTTAACCTCTATTTGCCTCAGTTGCTCATCTGTAAAATAGGGATAATAATAGCACCTGTCTCCCACTGTGGTGAAGAGAAAATGAGATAATATTTGTAAAGCACTTGGCCCAGTGCCTGGCACATAGTAGGCACTATATACACGTTAGCGATTATTAGCTATTATATCTGTGCATGTGTGCAGGCCGGTGCGGTGCTGATGTGTGAGACGTGAAAGGTATGTGAGGTGGTCCATGTGTGTGGTCTGTGTGACGGGTGTTTGTCTGTAGTGTATTCAGCCCGTCATCCGTGTATCTGGGGGGCAGTGTGGTGTTGGCACCACAGTGTGTGTTCAGTGGCACGGTAATGTCCAACTTTCTCAAATGTTGTAGAGGGTGGTAAGTGCCTGGGCTGCTGATCAGCGACCTGGCTGTCCCTGAATCGGCCTCTGTCCGCAGGTATTTGGAACTGCGTTCTGCAGATGGTCGTGACACCCTCTTCCTGAGGGCCAAGGATGAGGCCGGTGCTCAGGCATGGTTGGCTGCCATCCAGGCTAACATCAGTGTCCTCGTGCCCTGGGTCACTGATGAACTGCAGGCCCTGCTCACAGGCGCTGGAGGTGTTGCTGGGAGCAAGGAAATCAAGCGGATAGGCTGGCTAACCGAGCAGGTGGCCTGCATGAGGCTGGGGGTGGGGGTCTGTCCCCTCCTGGCTCAGGCAGGGCATTCCCTTCCCCTGGGCCCCTCATCCTGTTTCCTCTCCTCCTTGCCACTCCCCTTCCCCACCCTCCCTTGTCCTTTTCCTTCTGGACCTTATCCTCCAAGTCACCTAAGCTCTTCCCTCTGTCCTATAGCTCCCAGGTGGGGGGACAGAGCCTGTTCTGGCTGTGCTGACAGAGAAGGACCTTCTGTTCTATAGCAATCTCCCCCAGAACCGAGATGCCCTCAACGCACCTGCCCGCAGCTCTTCGCTCATTGCCACAAGGTACCTCCTGCACCCAGGCCAGGGGCCCCATCCCTGTCCTGTGTCCTCCTGCTCTGTCCATCTAAGCTTAGAGCTCCAGTCAGTCATTCCATCAGCCAGCATTATGAAGTGGCCACCATGTGCCAGGCACTGTGCCAATGAAGATGAACCAGCTTCTGGCTTCAAAGAACTTACATTCTACTGGGGATAGACAACGTGAATATTGCTAAGTCTACACAAAACATGTACATGTGAGATATGAGGTTAATTTTGGGTATAGGGAAATGGTCTCTATCACTGGAGGGATCAGGAAAGGCTTTGTGTAGAGGGTGCTATTTAAGCAGAGTTTTGTAGAAAATAAGCTGCAGACGAGAGATGGGAATTCATTCCTGGAGTAGATGATGGCCAGCGCAGAGGGGCAGAGACATGCCTGGCCCAGGGGAGCTGGCCATTGTCACAAAGATTGTGTTGTTGGAGATGCTGACGCCTCAGACCAGAGGATGGGGACCCGGACAAGGTTGTCCAGGACTGTAGGAGGGGGAGAAAACATGGACGGCAATAGAGATAGCCAGCCCCTGCCGAGTGGGCTTCAGAGCGGGAACACAGGCCATGGTAAGGCTAATAGAGTCGATGGATGCAGGGTCGGAGGAGCTGGTTCAAGTTCCCTTCATGGTGCCATGGTGCAGTGGAAAGATAGCTAGCCTCAAAGCCAGGAAGATCCGAGTTCAAACCTTGCTTCTGATACTTCTACTACCTGTGTGACGTTAGGCAAATCTCTTCACCTCCCTGGGCCTCAGTCTCTTCTGTGAAATGAAGGGGTTGGGCTAGATGGCTGCTGAGGGCTTTTACAGCTTTAGATCTCTGATCCCTTGGCAGCTGTATTGGGTACAGCAGGACTCTTTACCTGTCCCAGGTAGAGCAGGCAGAAAGGTGGGGTGGGGGGAATGCCTATTCTTAAGGTGTCTTACCTCCCTCCTTCTCAGGCTGGTGCATTCAGGCCCCTCCAAGGGCTCTGTTCTCTATGACCCAGAGCTATCCTTCGTGCTGCGCTCAGGGACCCATCAAGGTGTGGAGACACACCTGTTCAGCGTGGAGTCACCCCGGGACTTGGCCACCTGGACCCGCCTGCTGGTGGATGGTTGCCACAGTTCTGCAGAGGTTGTCCAGGAGGTGTCCACAGGTCAGAACCTGAGAGGGTGCCTGGGGAGAGGGCTGTGTATTCTGGTGAGTGGTGGGCAGCCTCTGGGGCAGGGGAGCTGTGAGGAACATGCCCTGACCTTTGTCCTGGATGCTAGAGTGGGAGCTGTGCTTGAGTTGGCCTCTGGAGTGTGCCTATACCTCATCCCCTCCTGTCCCCAACGCAGCCTGCACGTGGAATGGGCGCTCCTGTAGCCTCTCAGTGCACATTGACAAGGGGTTCACCCTCTGGGCGGTGGAGCCAGGTCTGGCCAAGGCTCTGTTGCTGCAGGAACCTTTCGAGAAGCTGCAGATGTCATCCGACGATGGCTCCAGTCTGCTCTTCCTGGACTTTGGGGGTGCTGAGGGCGAGATTGTGAGTGGCCTCCACTTACTGGGGCTTGCAGGGAGAGGGGAGGAGACTGAAGAGAGGGTGGGCCATAGGGACTGGGGGTAGGGGTATTGAGGAGACCAAAAGGGGGAGGGGGATGATTACCTGAGGCTGTTTCCCCAAGGCCCAGGAGCTTCCTGGCATCATCTTGCCTGGAGCTTCCTTTGCCCCTTACTCCCCCTTCCCCTTCCCCTTCCCCTCTTCAGTTCCTGTGTCCTACCTAGAAGATTGGCTAGATTCTAGCTCTGATTGGGGAGCCTTGGAGCATTGACCGCCTTATTAGCAGCATCAAACAGTTATTGGTCACCTATTGTGTGCCTGATGGTGGGTTTGGAAACAGAAATGAATCAGATAAGGCTCAGGAGGACCTGAGTTCAAATCCTGACTTCTTCCTGTTGTTCAGGCATTTCAGTTATGTCGGAATCTTCATGACCCCATTTTTTGAGGATTATTTTTTGGCAAAGATACTGGAGTGGTTTGCCATTTTCTTTTCCAGCTCATTTTACAGATGAGGAAACTGAGGCAAACAGCATTAAGTGACGTGCCCAAGGTCACACAGCTGAGGCTAGATTTGAACTCAATGTTCAGGAGTAGATGATGGCCAGCGCAGAGGGGCAGAGACATGCCTGGCCCAGGGGAGCTGGCCATTGTCTTCCTGCCTTCAGGTTCAGTGCCCTATTCACTGTACCCCCTAGCTGCCCTACTTATTAGCTGTGTGACCTTGGTCAAGTCACATAAATAAAATACGTACATCTGAAGGAATATGTACATATGACATGACAGTGGGTTGAGTGCTTATGTCACTTTACTGGGAAAGGAATATGTACATTTGTACTCTCTGTGCTTTAACTTCCTCATCTGCAAAAATGGCAGTGGTGAGTAGGGGAGGTTTGAATTTGAAGGCCTTGAAATCTATTATCCTGTGATCCCTCTCTAAGCTCTTGGGCAAGAAGGAAAGCCAAGGAATATAAAGAAAGATAAAAGCATAAGACTGTAAGGACGCAAAGGAGGACTCACAGGGTCACAGGACCTCAGTAGAGGTAGATATCATTATGGGATGGGTGGTTCAGGGAAGGCTTCCTGGAGGAGGTGGGACTTGTATAGGCCTTGAAAAGCAGTTGGACTTCATGGGGACTCTGGGGGTAGGGATGAGCCTGTTTGGTTTGGGGAATCCGGGAGGAGACTTCTAGCTTGAGCAGAGGGGTCACGTTAGGAAGCTATGGGAGAGAAGGCTGGGGCCTGGTCATGAGAGACTTCAGATTGCAGCTGGAGGAGCCTGGTCCTGTGCAGGGAAGACGGCTCCTCACTACACCTTCCTGTGACATGTCCGTCCACGTGTGCTGGGTGACTTTCAGAAGGGCACTGTTCTGGCTTTTCCTATCTTCTCCTAGAGGGCACAATGATCATTTTTCTACAAGGTGGTCTTGGGGTCTGATGGGTGCACACCTGGAGCTTCGGTGCCCGGGCAGAGAAGCATAACAAGATAAATTCTTGCCTGGTGGGATAGGGGGCCACTGCAGAAGGATTTCCTCCGCCTCTCTGGCTCTGACTCTTCCCTAACGTCCATTGCCTTTGCTGAGAGGGCAAAATGTAGATACTCCCTGTTAATTTAGAGGATTTGGTCACAGTGGGAATTGTGCATAGTTAAAAGGTTTAGCTTCAGTGGATGTAATATTTAAGTTTTACCTTTAAGAGAACCCTGGGAGACAGCTAATGGATAAAATGCTGGACGCAGTCAGGAAGACCCGAGTTCTAATCCTGCCACAGATACTGGTTAGCTGTGTGACTACGGGCAAATTATTTAATTTCCTTCAACTTTAGTTTTGTCATCTATAAAATGAAGAAGGCGTACTCTCTGTCCTCCAAAGTGCTTTCCAGTCGTAAATCTATAATCCTATTTAGTGGAGTTGACGTCAAAGTTCTAAGTCCCTAAGGTTGGTCCCAGATTGAGTAAGCTGTGCCTGGGCTACTTGGGAAAGCTTGTAGTTTTTCCTTTGGGTTTCCTCCTATAACTAAATGCCCAAATGAAGGGAATCGTCCTGATCTTCAGGGACTTGTGCAAGCTTCGGATGAGCCACCAGTGTGACAGGGTAGACACAAAAGCTTGTACACTTTTAGGGTTACGTTAGCATAGAGTTTAAGCGACTTGACCAGAGTCAGACACTTAGTAAGTGTCAGAGGCAGGATCTGAACCCAGCTTTTTCTAATCCCAAGTCCTACACCTTATCTAGTATGGATGCCATGGTGAGTATGATACATAGTGGACAGTAATGGCTCGAAGGGAGATCGTGATCTGATAAAATTTGATGAGGGACAGAAGACTTTGAGGCAGATCTGGGAGTGGGGCACAGAAGGGGAGACCGGGGAAGATTTTGTGGAAGAGGTCATACTTAAGTTGAGCCTTGAAGGAAGAGAATGTCAACAGACATAGACCAGGGTGGGGGCACCCATTGCTGGTATGGGGGACACACTGAGCCTATGCACAGGGATAGGAGAGGATAAGACCATTTCTCTAAACAGCTGGATCCTATTTGGGAAGTAGACCACTTGAAAGAGAGAAATGTAAAATAAACCTGTAATAGTAGTTTGGACTCATATTATAGAGGGACTTTAATGGGGAGTCACTGAAGGTTTCTGAGACACCTGGTCAGAATTGTGCTTTAGGGGGATTATTTTGGAAGTTGTATGAAGGATGGATTAGAAGGGAAGAAAGTGGAGACAGGCTATTTAGGAGACTAGGTAGACCAGCAGACCCAGTAAGATGTTGGTGATGAATGTCTGAGAGAGGTGGCCTCACTGAGTAGAGAGAGGCATGCAGGAGAAAGATAGGGAGGAAGCAAAATCAGTGGAACTTGGGTTCTGGGTGAAGAGGTAGGAGGCAAAGATTTTGAGTCTGGGTGACTGGAAAGACAGTGCCCAATGGGGTAGTTGGGAAGTGAGGAGTGGGCTTGGCTCTCAGAGCTGGCGCCCCCCTCCCTGGGAACGGATAAACTCAGTTTTTCGGCATGTTGAATTGGAGATGCTTTGGCTCCTCTTTTGCCCAGACCCAAAGTTTTCCATCTACTTCTGGGCCCCACGTTTTAGGAATGATATCGATAAGCTGGAGCACCTTCCAAGGAGAAAGTAACTGAGATAGGGAGGGAATGCAAGACCGTATCATGAGAATTGCTAAACTGGGAATGTTTCTCTTGGAATAAAAGACTTAAAGAGAATATGATGGCTGTCTTCAGAGACATTAGAAGGGCTGATTTTGGATGCTGAAGAAGAATTTGTTTTACTCAGTCTCAGAGGGTAGAACTAGGGGAGCAACGGGTAGAAGTTACAAGAAGTCAAATTTCGGTTCAATATGGGGAAGAATTAGCTTCCTTTTTTTTTAAATGAAAACTTAAAAAAACTTTTTAAACATTTACAAAATTTTTGAGTTCCAAATTCTTTCCCTCCAGCCCACCTCCCACCCATTGAGAAGGCAAGCAATGTGGTAACCATTATACATGTGAGGTCATGCAAAATATATTTCCATATTAACAATGTTGCAACTTTTAAAAAAAGTTCCTTTATTTTTACCTGCCATTCATTTCTGAGTATATTCTTCTCCTTCCCTTTACCCAAGGAGCCATCCCTTGTAACAAAGAATAAAAAAGAAAGAAAAAAAAGCAGTTTAGCAAAGCCAACCAACACAACACTTGTTTCTGATGGCATATGGAGTGTTCCACACCCATCTCTTCCACCTCTTCCGCACCATTCCAATCTCTCATCTCTGCCAAGAAAGGGAGGGAGATGCATTTTCATAAGGACTTTCTACCACTCAGTTATTTAACAACAGGACTGGTTGTGGGGAGTGAGCTCATCATGGGAGGTGTTTGAGTAGAGGTTGGATGATCCCCCTTTAGGGTGGGAGATTAAAGTAAATGCCCTTGAGGTCCTTTACTTCTTTGGACTTCCTCCCCTCTGTGGGATATCTCTGCTCTGCTCCTAGGAACCGTGCCTATAGGGGTAAGGGTGTGTGTGTGCGCGCCCAGGCTTCCTTGTTGCAGGGCTGGCAAGTCTGCAAGGGGCTCGCTCTGACTCTGGTTCCTTTGGCCTCTATAGCAGCTGGATCTTCACTCCTGCCCCAAAACCATCGTTTTCATCATCCACTCCTTCCTTTCCGCCAAAGTCACCCGCCTGGGGCTACTGGCCTAAGGGCTCCAGGGTAGGAGCTTGGGGGCCACAAGCCCGGGAAGAGAGGCCCACACAGCTCACTGACTGACAGAAGGCAGGAAGAGGAGAGCAGAGCGTCAACAGAACAGAGCCAGGAAATCAGTGGTGCCGGCGCGGGGTTGCCAGAAACCACTGTCTGATGAGGGCTTACAGGGGGTGACCTCCTGAGATACAGTGACCCTGTGAAGGAGCAGCTGACCCCGAGGCTGTTCCCATACCAGTGCCTTGCAGAGTGCTATTTTGTGTACAAATAAGCCATTCCTTATTTGATACTTTCGTGCCCAGGGCCAAGAAGGAGCCAGGAGGATGGGAGGACAAGGAGGTCTGCTCCCAGCTCCAGGCAGGAGAGAGCCCCTAGGGACAGGTTGGCATTTGGCATAGCCAGGTCACAAGGACACAAGCAGTGAGCCATGCCTTAGCCTGACCTGACCCATCCCCAGAACCATGGCTCTTTTTACGGAGGGAGAGAAGCCACTATGCCCACTTGAGGCCCTTGGGCTTCCTCCAGATGTGTCCCTTCCTGGGGCAATGAGAAGGAGGAAGACACTTCCTATTTCCTCTGCCCGAATTCCACTATGGAATCTTTTCTCCCCCTTTTGTGTTCTCTTTTTTTGCATTCTCTTGGTGAAATAAACAGCCCAACCTCTCCACGGTCCAGCTGTATGTTGTTTCTGTCACAGTTCTTTCTTCTTTTTCTGTCCATACCAGGGGACATTTGGGGAAGCAGGGCACCTATCGTCAGTCCTGCTGCCACTGACTGAGACACATTTCTTACAGCTCTCAGACCATCTGTGTTGGGGGTGGGGTGGGAGGAGGTGAAGTAGAGCTCTACCTGGGCCCAGAAATAGCCTCCCTTCCTCCAGACCATGTGATCAGGACTCCTGGCCTACAGAAGCCTTGAGCCAATGTGGCAACTTTGGGGGTGTAACAGGAGGGCGAAAAAGAATCGCTTCATTCTGGGCCCATTTCCTCATCTATAAAATGAGTAGGTTGAAATAGATGGCATCTAAGGTGCATGTCAACTTTAAATCCTATGATCCTATGATTTAGAATCTTATCAGGCCAGAAACCCAAGGACCCCACCTTCTCCTGGGCTTCCAGGTGATAGGAGAGACCCATCCTCAGCTCGAGGAGCAGTGTTCTGGGTTGGGTCTGACTCAGGCTGGTGCCCTGGTCAATATTGGAACAAAAATGAGAAACTCACAGATTACTTGGTAGTAAGCAAAAGAAGATTGACTTAGCCATAGCAGGAGTGGTATATTCAACAAGCACATGCATTGAGGACGTGCATCTTTTGAAGAAGCTCTCCTGCTGCCTCGAATTGTCCATCATGGTCTACCAGCCAAGCATCAGTTTCCAGTGGTTCTTCTGGACTTAGTCTCTAGGAAATGACATCAGTAACCTGACTCCTCATTAGTACAAGTCTCAAAGATGGTTTCTTTACCTTTAAAAGAACCACCCACCATTTTCCACTCGTATGGGGGAAGAGAAGGGAAAAGTTAGGATTCTAGTGTTCTTACCATAAGAGAAGAAGATTGCTCCCCTTCTTTCCTCTAGCAGGGCCCAGGTTGAGGATCAAAATGAAGGTAAAGAGTCTCTACTCTTCACTACAAACCCCAGCTTGTCCTTGAGCTTAACTGACCTATCCTGTTTGCTGCGTAAGAGCTCTCCTGCTAGCTCAACAATGAATGAATGCCTGGTCAATCTGAGCCCCTGGCCTGGGGGGCAGTACCCATTCCATGGAGAGGTTGGAAGGCCTTCCAATATACATGCAGAGAGGAGGACTATAGGGATGAGGAGAGAATGGGATTTCCTTAAACCCAGATTTGGCTGAAATAAGAGAACTTTCCTCCCAAGGGGAACAAGGAGGAGGAAACAAAACCACATCAAAACAGAATGTTTTATTGAGGGTTTTTGCTTTTAAGTTCAATCGTTTGTCTTCCTATCCCAAACCCATCTTCATGGCTTAGTTAGTCAATAAACATTTATTAAGTGCTTGCTCTGTGCCAAGTATTATGCTAGGCACTAAGGATACAAAGAAAAGTAAAAGGCAGTCCTTGTTCTCAAAGAATTCACAATCTAAATAACTGCCTACATTTTGGGGCATGGCCAATGTGGAGAATTTGCTTTACCTAACTATGTACATTCGTTATGAGATTTTGCCGTGTGTGTGTGTGTGTGTGTGTGTGTGTGTGTGTGTGTGTGTGTGTGTAGGAGGGATGATAGAACAGAGAGAAAATAAATGCTTACTAATAAAAAAATATTTCAATTTGTGCCCTGAGTCTACTATCTCTCTCTCAAAAGATTGGTAGGATACTTAATCCTTGGTCCTTTGGAATCATGGTTGGTTAGAATTTGTAAGTATTTCAAAATTGTCTTTACAATGTTGCTTTTATTGTATAAATTGTTCTCCTGGTTCTGCTCACTTCACTTTGTATCAGTTCATATAAGTCTGTCCAGGCTTTCCTGAGACATTTCTTATCTTTTTCTTATCTTTATCTATATCATTATCTTTATCTTTATCTATATCTTTATCTATATCATTGTCTTATCTTATCATTTCTTACAGCACAATAGTATTCCACTGCATCTATATTCCATAACGTGTTCAGCTATTTCCCAGTCGATGGATACTGTTGGCCTCTTTCTTTGTAGCACAGAATAGCTAGGGAAGACCAACCAAGGACTTGCTGGGGGAGGGGCACATCCAGCTCGAGCTCTATGGCTGCCTATGTTCTTCTTATTTCTCCAAGCTCAGCATTGACCTCTAGATTCTAATTCAATCTAACTTATTAAGCATTTATATGTGCAAAACACTGGGGTTGGTGCTAGGGATACAAAGTCAAAATGAGAGCCAAGATGGCAGAATATCAGAGAACATACAGCAACACCTCACCCCCTAAACAAACAAACTATTCCTCCAAACGGATCTAGAAAAGCACCAGACTAAGTCCTGATTGGGAAATTCAAAGCAAAGTCGCAGGAAGTCGTTTTCCTAGCTCAGATTAGCATATGGAGACAGACTAAGAAGTCCGAAGACACTGGGGACACATTCTTGTCAGCCATAGTCACGTGGAGGCTTCTATTGCCCAAGAAGAGGATGTACACCAGAATAAGTGGAGGTCTCAGACCAGTGCTTCTTTGCCCGCTACTCAGTTCCGGGTCACATATCCATGGTGGCCTGAAAAGTGAATCTGTTCCCTACTCTGCCCCAGCATAAGCCCTTGGCATTGTACTGAGAGGAACAGGTACAAAGAAGTGGAAATTGCATGGATGCCCCTCAGTTGGGGAATGGCTAAACAAGATGGAGTGTATGATTGTGATGGAATACCACTGTTCTATAAGAAATGTTGAGCTCAAGGATCTTAGAAAAACATGGAAAGACTTGCAAGAAATAATGAGGAGCATTGAAATGAACAGAACCAGGAGAACATTGTACATAGTAACAGCAATACTGTTTCAAGAAAGACTTTGAGTGAATAAGTAATTTTTACTATTATAAATGACCAATTTAGTTATAAATGACATATGAAGAAAGACACTATCTGCTTCCAGAGAAAGAACTGATAGATAGATGTAAAGAATAATTTACATACATATATACACACATACATATATACATATATGTATGTATGTGTGTATATGTATATTTTATACATATATATGTGTATGTATATATGTTTGTGTCTAAGGTAGCCATCTCTAGGGAGGGGAGAGGGAAGGAAAAAAAGAAATTTTCATGAAAACTTTATTATATATTTAAAAGGAATAGCAAGTTGTACATAGTAGATTTGCAGCTTCATGTGCAATCATCTTTTTATTATATTATGTTATAGAAATGCTTTTTTTATTCCATTAAAAAAAGAAGCAAGTAGCAATGGTGTGGCTCAGATCCCAGGCGCAGAACAAGGTCTCAGCTCTAGCTTTTAGCCCAGTTGGAAGCCTGCATAAGAATAAAAAGGGCAAGAATACCAGACTGAAGAAGAACAGGTCTCCAGAATTATATTCAATATCCAAAGAAAGCAGCAACAGGACCAGCTCAGACCTTCCCTCCAGAAGTGCACAGAGCCTGGCCCTAACATCAAGTCTAAAGTCAGGAAGTAGGCTGGAAGGATGAGCAAACAAACAAAAGGAATCCTACCATAAAAAGCTATCATAGTAACAAAGATTCTCAAGATACAAACCTGGAAGAAGAGAAAGACTCTAAAACACCTATAAGCAAAGCCTCAACAAAAAACAGAGCATGGACACAAATTGAACTCGAATTCCCAGAACAGATGAAGGAAGAGTTAAAATGTGTTTTTGTCAAAGAAATGAGAGTGTTATAGGAAAAATTATAAAAGAAATGAGAGCTATGGAAGAAAGAATTGGAAAGGGAATTAACAGCTTGGAAAAAAGGTATAAAACCTTGCCTTAGCAACAAACTCCTTGAAAATTAAAATGGAACAAACAGAAACCAGCAGATTTTTATTAATTTTAAAAAAGACAACATGATAAATAATCCCTGCCCCGAAACAGCTTACATTCTATTGGAGGTGATGGTAAAACACAGGTGGAAGATAATCTAAAGAAGAGGGAGAGGGCACTAACAATCGAGGGGTTCAGGGAAGGTTTCTTGTAGATCTGAAACATGAACTGAGACTCCTTAAGGTGTCAAAAAAAGCAGAGATGTGAAGGGGTGGCTTCTGGATACTCACTCCCTCTCATAATTGGTCGCCAAATACTGTGACTATAATATCTCTTACATCTAGCTCTTTCTCTCTATTCCCACTCTCACCGTTTTTTGTAGGCTCATATCACCTCCCCTGAATGATTTTAATAGTCTTCTATTATTTTCTACATATTTTTCTATATTATTCTTCTATTTATTATTCTGGTCTCCTTGACTCCAGTCTCTTCCCCTCAAGTCCATTTTTGCGCCTCTTAGATAAATCTTCCTAACGTACCAGCTATGTAAGGTTGGCTTAGCTCCACTTCTCTTCTGTGGACCTCACTTGTCTCATATGTAAAATGAGAGGGTTGGACTAGAAGGTCTCTATGGTCTCAGCACTGAAAAAACCACATTTTTAAAATTCTTGCTTCCTGTCTTCTCAGAATTCTAGTTGAATTTGTGCCCACGCTCTGTTTTTCTTTGAGGCTTTGCTTATAGATGTTTTAGAGTTTTTTTGTGTATCTGATCATGCCACCCTCTGCTTACAGCCTCTAAATGGTTCTGGATTACCTACCAAGTAAAGTCTAAACTCCTAAGCTTGGCATTGAAGGCCATCCACATCTGGCGCCACCCTTCCTTTCCAGTCTTATCGCATGCTACTCCCTCCATCATACTTGATGCCTAGGCCAAAATGGACACCTTGCCACCTGCAATTTACCCCCTGCCCTTTCTCATCTCTTTGTCTTTGATCACACTATCCCGTCTTGTTTGGATTGCCCTCCTCCAATATCATCTTACCCATTCTTCATGATCCAGGTCTAATGTCATCTCCTCTAGGAAGATTCCCCTGGTGTGTTCTCCATCCTACCAGTCAGAAATTATCTTTGCTTTTCTTTCACTTATGATATAATAATGTATATTACAATTGTCTATGCATATGTGTCATCCTCTTCCTAGATTGTCAGTTCCACAAGGGCAGGAACTATGCTTAATGCAAACAAAAAATATTTGTTGTATTGAACTAAATATGAAAATGTTTTTAAGTTCTTACTGAAAGAAATTATGGCCTGTTCTTCTCTCTCTGCTTTCTCTCTCTTTCTCTCTCTTAGAGAACTTATCTATTTCCATGGGTTTATAACTTGGAAAAATTATCTTGGAAACTGAAAAAAACATTTCCTACAAAAATAGGCAACCAGAAATCATATTTCTTAATATGATTTCTCCTTAAGCTCCCATGTGTAGCAAGGTTGTAGCCTTGGGGTAGCATGTAGCATGGAGGTGTCATGGCATGACTCAGAAGGAGGCCAAATAGACATCTCAAGCTTAGTCTTCCCCCACTCTTCTCGAAGGGAGACTAATTCTTGCTGAGAGAGGAAGCAAGAGGTTGGGGCCAGAAGCTTGGCCACTCTGCTGTCTTCAGAGAGAGATATTACCAGGTTAGAATTATATCTCTCTGCTCTCTTAAAATTATTGGTCTAGGGGATCTGACTTTTCAAGTTAAATCTAAAATTCTTGCTGCTACTTCTTTATTGGAGAAAAGAGGACCCAAGCTTTATATCTAAGGCTTGACCCCTTCCCCACCCACAGATTCTGTAATGAATATATATGACATATATAAAATTAAATATATATATTATAAATACATACTATATCTATACATATACATACATACATACCCTTTTATCCAAGTTAATAGCAAAACAGATATTGGAGAAAGTATACATAAGAGAGTACCTAACACACAATACAGAGTGAAGGAGCTCTCTCATTGGGAGCAAGGTAACTCAGCTCAACCAAGAGAGATAGTCCTAGATCTCACCCAAAGGAAAATTCCCTAAAGTCTCTAGTGTAGCAAGCTGAGGATTAGAGATAGAATGGAGATGGCCAGCTCCTCTCACATTGTCTTTTTCTCCCCATCTTTTCCTTTCAACAAGTGAAGTTGACTCTAAAGTTGAGTTGACATCATCCCTCTTATCTCTTGAAGCTGTGCCCAAAGTGATTGTAAGACCTGAAGAAGACCAAAGGGATTCAAACTGGAGACTCCAAAGGAAGACTATCTGAAGGGAGCAGAGTTCTCTCCTTGGCTATCTACATCTCCTCCCCTTACGCAGGTGCAGGGCGTTGATATCCACCAATGAGGAGAGTCCCCCATACCACTGGACTTTGGGACTCAGGTTACAGGTTCAAATATCATCTCTATGCAGATGACTCCCAAATCTATAGCCCTAGACCATCATTTCCAGTCCTGAATCCTCCAGATTGGCTTCTCTGTTTCCAGGCTCTCCCTTCTCTGATTCATCCTGCATGTGGCCTCCAAAATCATCTCCTTAATTAATGCACAAATCTGATCATGTCACACCCTTGCTTTAAAAAAAATACAACCCATACTAGCTGTGTGACCTTGGGCAAGTCACTTTACCCCCAATTGCCCTGCCTTCCCTCCTCCAAAAAAAAAAAACCCAAATCCAACTTTCCTGGCTTTCTAGGATCAGATGAGACTCCTAGGTCTGGCATTTAAAACCTGTCACAATTAGACCTCCTAGCTAGCTTTGCTACCTTACCATACTTATTTCCTATCAGCCTCAAACACTCTACTTTCCGGCAAAACTAGTCTATTTGCAGTTCTCCAAACTCAACATGTCATCTCCTTTCTTTGGGCCTTTGTTCAGGCTGTTCCTCATGCCTCTTAGAAATCCGGACTTTGTTTTAGGCCTGATCGGCTCAGGAACCATCACTTGAACAAAGCCTGCCTCCTCCTATAGGATGTAAGCTCCTTGAGATGAACAATTGTTTCATTTTTTGGTCTTTGTGCTGGAGCCTGGCACAGCTAGGTTCCCTCTCCTTCCCAGCACTCCCTCATGAAATCCCTTTTTTTTCATACTTTGTGGATATTATATCTTCCCACAGAATGGAAAATTGAGAGCAAGGTCTAGCCCTATTTCTGTCTTTGTGACTTCTGCATTTAGTACAGTGACTCAAACATAGTAGGCCCTGAAAAAAGTGTTTGTTGAGTCCTTGAAGATTTCTTTAGGAAGGATTCGGATTGACAAATGGAAGGAGGACCTGGAGTGATAACATGGGAGTTCCATAGAAAGATCAGGGAATTGACTTGAATGGACCACGCCAGGAAGGACATCTCCATCCTGGAGATCTCTCAAGATCAAGGACATCTATCCCATGGGGAGGTTTAATCATTAAGCATTGCTGGAAACAGGGCAGATGAGCCCTCCTATTTCCTTGCAGAGCAGAGACTGCCACGTCTATGTTGTGGACCCTGGCTCCCTCTGGTGGCCCTTTGGGGAAAAGACATCCTCTTTTCTTCCATGTATTTTCATAGAATTATAGTTTAAAGTGGAGGGTGGCTCCTTGCAGGGTTCATAACTTTACTTTGGCCTATAGGATCTCAGATCTAGAGCTGTAAAGGACCTTAGAGCGATCTAGTCCAAGTTCCACATTTTAGAGACAAGGAGCTAGCCCTCAAACTTAGAGACCACTTGCATTTTTAAATTTTTTATTTTAATTTCAAACAATTTTTATTTTTATTTTATTTTTACAAATGTATTTATTTTTAGTTTTCAACATTCACTTCCGTATGCCTTAAATTTTCTCTGCTTCCCTCTCCTCCCCCTCCCCAAGACGGTGTGGAATCCAGTAAAGGCTCTACATATGCATTCTTATTAAACATATTTTCACATCGGCCATGTTGTATAGAAGAATTAGAATGAATGAGAGGGACCATGAGAAAGACAAAAACAAAACAAAACAAAACAGGGAGCAAACAATCTGCTTTGATCTGCATTCAGACTCCATAGTTCTTTCTCTGGATGTGGATGGCATTTTCCATCACAAGTCTTTTGGAGTTGTTTTAGGGTCCTTGCATTGCTGAAAAGAGATAAAGTCAATCATTGCACAATGTGAATTTTTTAACCTTTGAGGGGAAAATAGACAAACAAAAAAGACTCAAGCGAACAAAGATAACAGGTCCTAAGTGTGTGATGAAAAGACTCTTCCCTCACTTTTAGTGTATAATCATATAACTAGGAGGGACCTAAGAGATTACCTAGCCCAACCAACTCATTTTACTGATGAGGACACTCAGGCTCACAGTAGGGAAGGGTCTTGCCCCAGGTCATTAAAGGTCATGGGCAGGTACCTGGGAATGGAACTTACCTCCGATATGTCTGGTTTTCCACCAAGCTAGTGGGAATGGTATGCTATATTTGTGGTTTAAATGATTTCTGGCTTGTAAAAAGGTGGGTTTCTTGAAAGAGATCACATTCCTGAAAAGAAAAATAAGAAAGTTCTCTGTAGAGAAAAGAAATAAGCTCCCTGAGGGTAGAAACTGTATTATTTTTGTCTTTTATGCCCAGGGCCCAAGATGTTGTCGACTGTTTTCCTAATATATGGGGTACTTCATAAATGCTTATTAGCTGAAGAGAATAATCAATCATTCATCTGGAAAGAACAGAACAGAAACAGAGTTAAAATTCACAACAAATAGGGATATAGAAAGAGGGCAGGTGACTTGGTGCCCTCAATGAGTTCAAGCCTCCAGACTTGGATCAGCTGCATTCTAGAGTACAGAAGGAGCTGGAAGGTGGGATTGCTGAGTGGCAGCCAGTGGTATTTCATATATTTTATTTCATTATTTCAATCAATTCAATTTTGTTTTATTTTTAGATATTATTCTTTCTCTCCCATCTCTCCATTGAGAAATAAAGAAAAAACAAAACCTCAGTTAAAAGTGTGGATATTCAAGCAATTTGGTTCTGCTGGTTCAGTCCACTTCATAAGTCTTCTCCAGCTTCTCTGAAACTACACCTTTTATAATTTCTTACAGCACAATGGCATCCCATCATATTAATACTCTATAACTTCTTCAGCCATTCCCCAACTGAAATGAACCCCCCTATGTTTCCAGTTCTTTGTCACCACAAAAGAGGGTAGTCAGTAGTCTTTGAAAGATTGTGAAGAACCAGAGACATGTCATAGAGATTGAATTTCAATTTTTTTCCGTAAGTTTCCTGATTTTCAAAAGGAGGAGAAAGGTCAATTCTCGGCAACATTCTAGGATGTTATTAGCCCCATATCAGGTTCCCTCCTGACACAAAGTCAACCAGTCAACAAGCATGTGCTATGTGCTTACTATGTTTGAGGTACCATGCTAAAGGTGCCTACAAAGAAAGGCAAAACCATGGTCCCTACTCTCAAGGAGCTCACATTCTTTTTTAAATTTAATTTATTTAATATATTTAGTTTTCAGCATTGATTTTCACAAGAGTTTGAATTACAAATTTTCTCCCCATTTCTACCCTCCCCCCCACTCCAAGATGGTGTATATTCTGGTTGCCCTGTTCCCCTGTCTGCCCTCCCATCTGTCACCCCACTACCCTCCCATCCCCTTTTCCCTTCCTTTCTTATAGGGCAAGATAAATTTCTAAGTCCCGTTGCCTGT
>CM053625.1:69617117-69640019 GCA_028646595.1 Phalanger gymnotis | reverse complement strand
TCTTTAACTTGCTTTTCCAAATCCTTTTTGAGCTCTTCCATGGCCTGAGACCAGTTCATGTTTTTCTTGGAGGCTTTGTTGTAGGCTCTTTGACTTTGTTGACTTCTTCTGGCTCTATGTTTTGGTCTTCTTTGTCACCAAAGAAGGATTCCAGAGTCTGAGACTGAATCTGGGTGCGTTTTCGCTGCCTGGCCATGTTCCCAGCCAATTTACTTGACCCTTGAGTTTTTCAGCGGGGTATGACTGCTCGTAGACTAAAGAATTCTATGTTTCAAGCCTGGAAGGATGTGCCAGTTCTGCCACACCAGCACTCCTCCTTCCCCAAGAACCCCCAACCTGGACTGGACTTAGATCTTTAGCAGGCTTTTCACTCCTGCTCTGATCCTCCACTTAATTCCTCCCACCAGGTGGGCCTGAGGCCAGAAGCAACTGCTGTTGTAGTTCTAAAGCTGCCCCACCTCCACTGGCCCCAGGGCAGTGGCCAAACTGCAAACTCTATCCCAGTCCCCAGCAGCTTTTCTCACTAACCTACTCTGTTGTCATTGGTGTTTGTGGGTTGAGAAGTCTGGTAACTGCTGCAGCTCACTGATTCAGGGTGCTAGGGCACGCTCTGCCCGGCTCCCGGTCTCGTTGGTCCACGCCACCCACGTTGGGCTCTGCTCCACTCAGCTCTGCTCCCTTCTGCTCCCAGCTCCATGCAGGATAGACCTTACCCAGAGACTATCCAGGCTGTCCTGGGCTAGAGCCCCGCTTCCCTGTGCTATTTTGTGGGTTCTGCAGTTCTAGAATTGGTTCAGAGCCATTTTTATAGGTTTTTGGAGGGACTTGGCGGGGAGCTCATGCTAGTCCCTGCTTTCCAGCCGCCATCTTGGCTCCACCCCCATATGTTTGCTATTTTTGACAAATAAAGGCCACCTTGTTTGTACCAGGCTCTCTGCCCTTGACAGTACTTCTGAGCATTCAGTAGAGAAGAGCAGCTTGAGACCTGGTTAGGCATTCATGGCCATCCCTGGAGCAATCTCCAGACATTTCTGATGAGAAAACATTCATAACAACTTCATGTTTCAATGCCCATCAACAGAGTATGGCCTGCCAAACACTGCTCATGTCAATAAATCTTGGTGTTCAACAAAACCAAATCCCACATCTCTTTAATACCAGGCTGTCTGTGAGCTGTACTGGTGGAGAGATGGGAGAGTATCACGGGGGAGGGAAGTGGGGAGAATTTCATTTATGAACGGATTAAGCTTCATGGTCTGGTCGAGGTTACAAAATCATTGATTACTATTCCTTTATGTGTGCATGGTCTTATTACTGTTTCTTTTGTCCTTTGGGAGGTGAAGTGGATTTTCTGTCTTAATAGACTCAGTATTAAATCTTCAAAACATTTCTCTTTTTCAGTTTGGCTGATGTTTACTGAAGGCTGGGCAGCCCTGTGCTGGGATTCAATTTAATTTAATTCAAGCCATTCATTAGTGGTTAATTTCATGGACATCTCTGTGCTAAGCTCTGAGACTATTAAGATGAAAAAATGATGGAGTTCCTGTCCTCGAGAAGTCTATAAGCAACCGGGGGACTATGGCATGTGCACGCATAAATGTAGTACGCATAGTGTGTACATATGCAGATACAGTATATAGTAGAGGGTGATGGGACAAATAAGTCTTTCCTAGAGATGAAATGCTTTAAGAAAAATTTGGGGATACTCTTTAAATCAGGACTGGCTTCAGGGAGGAGGTGAGCCTGGAAAGACTTTGGGAAGATTATAAAAGGCAATATGGTAGGGAGGTGGACTGGGGCTGGGAACACCTCTGAAAGGAGGCGGTTCGTGGAAGAATATCTTCCTCTAGGAATGCAGAAAAGCAGAAAATGGCATGTGGAGTTTGGAGAAGCTGGAGTTTGAGAAGGGGAGAGGGCTGGAAAGGGAGAGGGGGCAGCCAGATTGCAGAAGATCTTAATAGTTCTTGCTTTCACTGATCTCACTGTCTTATAGTGATGATGAGGCAAATCTAGAAATAGATACAATATAAGAAAAGATGTGATAAAGAGGAATCATGAGAAGCTTAAAAACAAAGTACAGGGTTTGGGGATAGGTGAGCTCTGGCTGAGAGCAATCACAAAAGACTTCCTGGAGGAGGTGCAGTGCTTTATCTGACTCCTGAAGGATAGGTGAAATTTGGACAAATGGAGATAGGCATTCCAGGAGGAAAGAATGAAGTTGGAAACCCCCCAAACACATCCTGGGTACAGTGCAAGGGTATTTGGAAGGGAGTCGGGAAGGGAGAGTGGAGCCAGAGCGCCAAGGTGGGCTTAGGAGCATGACTTTTGGGGTAGCACAGTGAGTGCTAGATTTGGAGTCAGAAAGACCTTGTTCGAATCCCGCCTCTGACACTTACTGACCATGTGACCTCAGAGAAATCAATCTCTCTGATCCTCAGTTTCCTCATCTGCCGAAAGGGGGATACTGTTATACTTGCATACCTACTTACATGAAATAATGTGTGTAAAGCTCTTTGTAAACTTCAACTTAAAGAATTAGGTAAATGTTGGAGAAGCAGCATTACATAGTATATAGAAAGCTGGTCTTGAAGACAAGAAGACCCTGAGATCTTCAAATCCTCCATCTGACACATATTGGTGTGACATTTGGCAAAACCCCACAACTTCTCAGGGCCCAGGCAGCTGTCTAAGACAGTTAAGTTGCAGAGAAGGTACTGACATGCGTTGATAGAGGAAGTACTCATCAGGAGCTCCCTACACCAAAAAAAAAATAGCAGATCTAGTTAAAAAGAGTCATTGTATGTTCTGAAAGCAAAGGGGAGCCATCGAAGACTTTTGAAGGAGAGAGGGAAATGATCAGATTGATGCATTAAGATTAGTCTGCTGAATGTAAGATTGATCAGAAGGGATGGATGGGTCAGAGGGCCACTCATTAGGTGTCACCAGTCCATTTTATTTTAACGAACACTGATTAAACACCTCTTGTGCTGGATAATGGGAGCACAAAGATAAGATGTCGACTCCATTCTCAAGAAGCTTTGAGCCTTATGGGGGAAGGATAAGTATCATAAATCCCCATGACTCCAGGTCAGGTAAAATAAGTGCAAAGGGGAGATCAAGGCAAAGTGATCAGAGAAACCTGAGGAATCACGGAATGACAGTTTGAGAGATAGAAGAGACCTCAGCGGCTATTGAGGAGAAAGAGAACCCTGACTTGAGGACACCAAAGGTGTCTTCCGGCAGTAAGTAGCACCTCAACTGCGCATTTCTTCTCTGTTTATTAGCTTAACCTCTTTCTTATTGTTGGCAATAATCTGGGGAAAGGTGATAAGGGATGGTGGCTTCAGGATGGTAAGTAGGGAGGACTCTGATGGCACAGATATTGGGTGGTAGCTTACGTCTTGGCAAATAGGAAGCTATTTTAATAACTCTCTTTGGACTCTTGGCCAAAAGCCGCGCCATAATCACCACTGGTACCAAGAAAGTGCTTTTGTTTTTGTTTTGAATAGGGGGCATGGATTTACAAGTACTTTTTATAAATTACGTGATTAGTTTGTGTTGTTTACCCAAACTTGCTGATAAAAAGTGGTTCAACAGCTCATTAAGCCAAATTAATCGGGTACTTGCTGGATAAATGCTCATTAAATCTGTTTTCAAATTTTATTTTTCTAAAACAAATACACAATAAGAATAGTTTTTTTCCTCCTTTACAAATTTGATTTAGAAAAATGCAATTAGAAACACTTGCCTGTTATTCTCATCTAGGCCACCAGGTGGCGGAAGAAGCACGTGACAATGGCAATGTCCCTAATTGACAGATTCTGTCAATTAGATGGTATGGCTTCTATTTTATCTTTCAATGTTTTTCTCCTCCCTCCTCGACCTCCTCTCCCTCCAACCTCCATTTTCCTCTACCGGCTTTTCTCTGGGGGACAGCAAGGAATAGTAGAGAGAGCCTGAATTTGGTGAGTGGCGCCCTGGCTTTGAATCCTGCCTCCAACACTTAGAAGTCTATGTTGACTGTGGAGGAGCCTCAGTATTCTCATCTGCAGAATGGGGACAACACCTTCAGCACATACACTGAAGGGTTGCTCTGAGGCTCAAATGAGATAATGCACATAAAGTGCTTTGCAAACGTCGAAGCAGGTTACAGACCTGTCGGTTATCTTGTTTCTGACCTCACAGGGTTGTTGTAATCTTTAAGGCACCACAGAAATTTGAGCTTGGATTATAATCATGTTTTTTTTGGCAGGGGGGAAGGCTGGGTTGGGGTTAAGTGACTTGCTCAAGGTCACACAGCTAGTAAGTGTGTCAAGTGTCTGAGGCTGCATTTGAACTCAGGTCCTCCTGAGGACCTCAGGACTCCTGAGGGCTCTACTCACTGCACCATTTAGCTGCCCCAGATTATAACCATGTTATCCAAGTCCCATTTTTTACAGGTGGGAAAACTGAGGTCCACAAAGAGGAACACATTTGTTTAGGTCCCAGAGTGAGTCAGGAGCAGAGCCAGGCTGTAAGTCCAGCCTCCTACTTGGGGATTCTCTGGCCCTCTTACTGGGCTACCCCTCCTTATATTCTTAGGGCTTATTCCCAAAGTGTTCAGTTTGGAAACTGTTTTAGAGGCGATGCCCAGGAACATTCGACAGGTCATATTAGGTGGGTCTCTAATAATAATAATAATAATAATAATAATAATGATAAAGCATTTCTGTTGTGTTTATAAGATTTACAAAATCAAACTTTATATACATTAGGCCCTCTGGTCATTACTACAACTTGTGATGTAGAATGTATTGTGGGCATTTTTATGACTATTCTGCAGATGGGCAAATGGAGAATCAAAGAGGTTTTGTGACTCGCCCAGGGTCATGCAGTCATTTTATATGCATAGCTACACTTGCTGTGGCTATGGATAGGCCACATTTGCTACCCATAGACTGCTTTTAGCATTAATGTTCATGAATGACAAATCAACAAATACTATAAACTAGGACCATGTTACAATAGGAGTTCTATACCTGTTTTCGTCATGGACCCCTTGGGCAGTCTGGTGAAACCTATGCATTCCATCTCAGAATAATGTTTTTAAATGCATAAGATAAAATATCTAGGATTACCAAGGAAACTAGTTTTATCAAAATACAGCAGTGATCTATTATATTAAAAAACCCAACAACCACAAGTTCATGGACTCCAGGTTAAGAACATAGATGATTATAGGCTTCTGGGTTGTATGACTTAGGGCTAAGTCCTTTATGCCTTCTGAGCTTCAGTTTCCTTCTTTGTCAAATCGGGCTGATAATGGCATCTACCTTGGATGCTGGGGTCCCTGCTGGCACTGAGCTCTATGTTTTGGTCTTTTCAATCAGGCCTCTCTGATGTTGCCTCTCAAAGTAAAGACCCTTGAAGATGTCATGCCAATGGCTTGGATTAAGGGTCAATTCCCTGACTCAAAGCCTGGGGCAGGCCTTCCCTCTGTCACAAACTTTTGACTTGAAAAGACCAAGATCTATCTGAGGCTTTGCCCCAGTACAGCACAGTAAAACCCCCTGCCAAGTCCCTGGCCCAGATTCACCTCCTCAAGGAACCAAAGGGTTCTTCTGTTAGGCCAACTCTGTCCTGACTTCCAGAAATGCTCCAGGAGCAACCACGGTGGGGCTTCTTGGGAGTCTGGTGTCACCATGGTAACCTGTAGCCATTGGGGAGGAAGGAAAGGTGAGGAGAGAATCAGATTTGCAGCCCCCCTTAAGGTGCTTGTTGGTCCTTCCTTCAGGTTAGCCAGTGCCTGACCAAGAAGAGGGGTCTGGGATTCTCAGTTCATGTGCCTCAGATTTAACTGAGGGCCCTGGAGAGCTCACCACCTATTTGGGTGAAGGACACCCAAATAGATCCAGGAATTTTTGCTTTTTCATTCTACCATCCTTCAGGGCCTAATGGACAGAAGAGTTGGGAAGCCTGGGTTTGCGTTATAGCTTTCTGATTGGGGCAATCCGTGCCCCAGACTATTGCCAGGAATTTTTGTGCTGAAGGCAAGTACGCCCCTGTGCAACTGAACAGATGGCACACAGTGGGCCCTTGACTGAGGGGTGGGGATAGATACCTCCTCGTAGGGTAGAGTCAGAGACACTGGGAGTCAGAGACTGTTGCTAAGGAGGCATTGTAGGAGGGAGTGAGCAGGCACAGTGGAAGAAGAGTCCTCCCTTCAGGTTAAAATCACTACTTATATCTATCACTGTTCTTCAGTCCCTCATCACCTCTTGACTGGACTTTTTCAATCATCTCCTAATTGGTCCCCTTGTCTTTTCCCTTCTCCTTCTTCCATACATTTTCCACAGTGATTTTCCAAAAATACGTGTCTCATTCCCCTGATCAAAGAACTCAATTGGTTCCGTACTGGTGTTGAGTCCTGTCTGACTCTTCATGACCCCATTTGGGGTTTTCTTGGCAAAGATACTGGAGGGATTTGTCATTTCCTTCTGTAGCTCACTTTCAGATGAGGAAACTGAGACAAACAGGGTTAAGTGACTTGCCCGGCGTCACATAGCTACTAAGTGTCTGAGGCCAGATTAGAACTCAGGAAAATAAATCTTCCTGACTCCAGGCCCAGAACTCTGTGCCACCTAGCTGCCCTAGCTGGCTCCTTATTACTTCTAGGCTAAGTCAGAAATGTCTCTTGGGCACTTAAAGCCCTTGACAGTATGGTTCCACCCTATTTTTAGATTTAGATAGACACACTCTGGGGTCCAGGCACACTGGACTTCTTTTGTTTTCTCACATACGACTTTTCGTCTGCCATCCAACCTTTGAACAGGCTGTCCTCCAAGCCTGGGATGTATTCCTTCAATTGTACCTTTTAGAATCACTCACTTCCTTCAACGTTCAGCTCAGACATCATCTTCTACATGATTCCCACCTCCTCCCAGCAGTTAGTTCCTTCGTCCCCAATTACCGCATATTTACTTTGCCTATATTTTGTTGTGCAGCTCTCTGTGGTATGTGGGTGTGATGAAAGTTGTGAGTGGTGCTTCTTGGATGTACTCAGGGAAAATTAGACCTACTCCCACCCTTCTGCAGTACTGGCTTATTTTCTCATCTCCTCTCTCCAGGTTCAAAGGTAGTCTAGTGGGCATTGCTCTGGAATAGACTTAGAAATGAACAAAAATGTAGAAACTCTCTAAGCAGCATGGCCCCCACTTTGTGGGAAATCTCTTCTCTCATGGAGTACTGACCCCTTCTTAGTCTTGAGCCTCAAATGTATTGGCTTAGTTAAAATCCCTGTTAATGGTCATGTATTTTATTAGCAATATCAAGTAATATAAAAACAGATGCAGGCATTTCCCTCGTGTAATACTCTGGGTTTGAAAAAACAGAGGGAAGAAAAAAATTATTGACTTTTGCTCTTACCAACTGCCACAATTGCTATAATTGCCTTCCCCCCCCACCTGCCTCAGTTCTGGGCTGTTCTTATTGTGATTCTGTCTCCCTCCTCTTGCTTTTTACTTCCCGTGCTTATCTCCTTGTGTCTTTCTCTTGTTTCTCCAACTCTTCTGTCTAGTGTCCCAAAACTTGGATCCTTCCTTAAGGCCATTGGAGCCTCAAAATGGTGCTCGGTGGTCCTGAATGAGTGTAAACAGTCTAGTTCCAAGGACTTTCTCTCTTAGGGAGTTTCTGTCTTTTTGGGAAGGTCTTCCTGTGATTCTGAGGTCTTCCAAAGTCTGTCTTAGCAACCTGGTTCTACATTCCTATTTATGTCTTCAGTCCTTGCTCCAAGGAGGCTAATCTAAGCGGATCCAAGTGAATTAGGGAGCTCTGAGCTTCAAGAGAGCTGAAGGTGGTTGTGTCCACACTAAATCCGATACCAAAATGGCAAGCCCCTGGAAGTGGAGGGTCCACCAGGCTGCCCAGAGAACAGCAAACTGACCCAGGTCAGAAAACTGGAACAAGTTAAAGCTCCTATGGCCGTCAGTGTCAGGACTGGGACTATGAGCAGCTGTTGAACTTCTAGCCTGGATAAAACTGGGAGATCTAGTCTCAACATTCCTCTCCCTTGCCTCAAACTCAAATAAAAAATCTTAAAAGTTTATGTTCTATCTCCTTTTATAGAATCCTTGAAGAGAGGGATTATTTCATTTTTGTCTTCAAATTCCCAGCATTAGCATGGTCTGTGGCACACAGTAGGTGCTTAATAAATGCTTATAATATATCTGAATGAGATCATAGATGAGAAGCTTTCTGTAGCATTAGACAAAGTAACTGAAAGAATTTCTCTCTTAAATTTCAGGAAGAGGCTTGGTTCCCACATCATGATTTCAGGAGACTCTGTGGATTCCTCCCCACTTCCCCACCCCCACCTCCCAGCTTTCGTTCTAGGCTTCCCTCTCTACCTAGATGCTTCACATTTTGACTCTTTATGTGGATGCCTCTCCTGGCAGGGAGAGGGGTTTTATTAGAAATAGTGCTAGATTCAGAGTCATAGAGACTTGGCTGTGAACCCCATCACTAATACTTCCCAGCAATTTGATCTTGGCGAGTCTTAGTTCTCTCGCCTAAAAAAAAGAAGATACAAATACCTATAGTGTCCTATTTCCTTGGGTTGTTGGAAGCATGTAACGAAACAATACAAGGTGTCCCAAAAGTCTTAGTGCCAATTTTAAGTAGGTTAAATTGTAGCTTAAATTTAAACTACTTAAACAGGCACTCAGACTTTTGGGACACTTGACTGAGGAAGTGAATTCTCCAGGTTTCTCCCTTCGGGTGGGTATTGACAAACACCTTTGTAAATGAAGGCACTTACAGGAGGAATGGGCTCCGCTGGAGACAAACAAACTCTCAGGGAAGGCTTATTTGTCTCGCCCACTTTCGTTGCCGTAGAGTCAGCTCTTAATAAATCCTTGTTGATTGATGATAGAAAGTAACCTTATCCACCAGGGAAGCTCTGCTTTTCTCTTGCCTTTCTCTCTTCCCTTTCTCTCTTCCCTCATCTGCTCTCTCTTACCTTCTTCCTCTTCCTGCTTTTCCTTCCTTTTCACATACAGGGAAAGGAGGAGTGAGCTCCATGGGGGCACAGGGGCGAGAGGAAGGGGTAGGGGCTAAAAGGAAGCAACAGCCCTTTCTCTTATGCGGAAGCAGCTTTCCCTTTAAGGGCAGCACCCCAAAAACCAGATCGAGGTCGATAATAGGTATTTGGGGCTGGCTAGTAGTAGTATCCGGCCTTGAGGTGGACGGAGTTTTCCTTTCTGCAAAGTCCAGATCCAGGGGCACTTCAGAGAAGCTGCCCTGCACCCTGGCCCATCCAGAGCCTCAGACCCCTAAATCTCATTTGCGAACATGTCCTTATTCCCTTTTTGTAGGTAGGTCACACTTTGGAGAAACATTCTCCCGGGGCAGCTTTGGAGACATGTACCGCCTTTCTCCCATTATCTTGTTTTACTTAGGCCTGGGGAGGGAGAAGCTTCATTCAACTTGACCCTTAGCTCCAGGCTTCCCTCCCTTAGCCTTGCTTCAGTAAAACTCCTGATTCTATCGGGCTCTAAACCTGAATAAGTTAGACTGAGAGCAGCAGCAGCAGCAGGAGCCAACATCTATACTGTGCTAAGCGTTTTAAAGTTATTGTCTCATTTAATTCTCACAACAACCCTGGGAGGCAGGTGCTAATATTATCCCTATTTTTACAGTTAAAAAAGAACTGAGGCAAACAGAGCATAAATGACTTGCCCAGAGTCACACAGCTAGTTAGTGACCAAGGCCAGATCTGAGTCAAGTCCTCCTGACGCCAAGCCCAGTGTTCCATCCACTGCACCACCCAGTTGACCCATTCTGCCTTAGGCCAACTTAAATATTATTTTTTTGCCTTTTGACTGGCTGTCTTCCATGTCTGGAGTTTTCTCCCCCTCTATCCACACCTCTCGACTTCTCTGGCTTCCTTTAAAACTCAGATCACCTTCTTCAAGAGACCTTTTGCTATCCTCCCTTCCCTTTCCCTTAGTGCCTTTCCTCTGAGATTTCCTCTCATCTATACCAGAACTTGAATGCACATGGCTGTTTGCATGTTATCTCTCCCTTTAGAATGTGACCTCTTTGAGGGCAGGGATCGTGATTTTTGCTTTTCTTTGTATACTTTTCTTAGCACAGTGCCTGGCACACAGTAAACTGTTAATAAATGCTTGTTGACTGACTAAGGCAGAGGTTCCCAAACTTATTTGGCTTAATTTTTAAAAAAATTACTCAGCAACCCCCTGGAAATCTTTATTTAACCCGTTAATGGTTTTTTTTTTGAAATTTGCATCATTTCAAAAAATGTAATATTTTTTTAAGATCACACATTTAAAATTTAATGATTTATTGTAAATTTGTGGGTTTTTTCCTGCATCGAAATTTTGATGATTCGATAGTGAGTCATGTAACCACATAGTATCGTATTGTAAACAAGTCATTACACATACATATTCCTGCTGCTGCATACTGGACTTGCTGGACAATGCACTAAACTTGCTTGCCAACACTTGCTTGTTAAGACTTGTTGGTGGACTTGACCACAGATCCATTATAACTTGCATTTTGTGTGCTTATTTGGTAAACAATGTAATCACCACGACTTTAACTAGGTTACACAACAGATGAAACACGTATGAACGGTTTTTCAAAATTTTCTTCTCTTCTTTCCTTATATTTCCACTGCCCCCCTTTGTTTTTATTCTACACCCCCCAGTTGTACCCAAAGCTACAACCCTCCCTTCATCTTGGATTGGTCCAGCGCCCCCAGCGGGGCAGTATGGCCCACTTTGGAAACCTATAGACCAGGGCTGTCCAAAATACAGACTGGGGGCTGCAAGGCGCCCACAGTGTAATTTATGTGGCCTGCCTACAAGCATAAATATTTACATAAATGCTTTAGTAAACGAAGCCGAACTACCGCAGAGCTCTCACTAAAATGACAAATCAAAATAAATTGTCTATTGTTTCAATAAAAACCTAAGGTTAGACAGCCCTGCTATAGACTGAGGTGTTACAGCCCCATCTGGCTCTGTTAGAGCCCTCTGGTGAGGGCGCCTCACCAGCACAGCCCCAGGTGCATGTTGACCACTCAAAGTCACTTCCTTTTTAAAATTTTTTTTCCTTTTTTATTATTATGAGCTTGACAAACATTAAAAAATGCTCATTTCCTTAGAATAGAAAAAAGAGAACTATGATACTGTGGATACTTATGATGTACAGTTTTTAAAAAAGTATGTAAGCTGTGCATGGTTTCCATGTAATATATGTATGTCCACATTGCCTGTCAAAATGTATAGACAATTAGTAGATATAAATTTCTCTGGAATCTGGTCCTCCTACCCCTCTTAAAATGGGACTATGATTTCTGTCTCGAGGGGAGCAGGAGAAAGGCAGTGGCCGGGGCTTCCTCCTTCCCTCATTTATCTTTGAGAGGGTTATCATGTGTAGAATTATGTCTCTTTACTCTATTCAGATATAGGAGGATGATCATTTCAGAGCAAAAGCTGCTTCCTTGGTTGCTCTTAAGAGGGTGGGTAGTCGTCCTTAGCCTATACTTGCTATCATAATGTCTTTTTACCAAACTGGTTACACAAAAGACCATCACAGAGAGACATAGAGAGCAAACTCATTTAACTAAGAAAAAAGAGCAAAACGTAATCAGAGAAGTTAACAGATTAGACTATACTAAATATTACACAAGAGAAAATGAGCTTTTCAGATGGGAATAAGATCAGATCTCAGCTACACCTAAGATAGAGGGTCTGATTTCACGCAGGAAGAAACTCTCTTTCTGAAGTCTCTACAGGCACACTGGAAATCAGGGAGGTACTGAAGGGTCAGTTTCCCCTACATGCCTACAGCTTCTTTCTCTTTCTCCACCCTGGAGTGTGCTCTAACCACCATACATCTCCCTGAAGAAGGTCTAGCACTAATCGGTAAAACCTTTGTGCATGTACACAGTGTCACACTCAGCTTTCTCCTGCATCTTCCTCAGAATACATAGTAGCGTGCAAAACTTCCAAGGTTTGAGTGGAAAGTCAGGTTACATGTATATTAAACTTAACATGGTGTTCCAATGCAGCCCTGCTTGTATGTGTTTCCTCCTGAGCTTTCTGCTCCCTTCAGGGCATTTTATAATGTTTCTAAGCAATGTCACCCCCTTACTCATTAAGTTCCTATGGCTCCCTATTGCCTCCAGGAGCAAACACAAAATGCTCTGTTTGGCATCAAAGACCTTCATAACCTAACCCCCTCCCACCTTTCCAGTTTTCTTATACCTTACTGCCTAGGATATACTCTTCAGTCCTAGCCTCCTGGTTATTCCACAAACAAGACACTCCATCTCTTGGCTCTGGCATTTTCTCTGGCTGTGCCTCGTGCCTGGAACATTTTCCCTCCTCTGCTCCAATTATTGACCTCCCTGGCTTCCTTTAAGTACCAACTAAAACCCCATCTTTTTACAGAAGTCTTCTCTGACTCCTCTTTATTCTACTGCTTTCTCTCTGTTAATTATTTCCAATTTATCTTGTATATAGCTTGTTTGTGCATTATTTATTTACTTGTTGTTTCTTCTGTTAGATAGTAAGCTCCTTGGGGGCAGAGACTGTGTTTTGCTTCTTTTTGTATCCCCAGCATTTAGCATAGTGCCTGGCACATAGTAGGAGCTTAATAAATGTTTATTACTGTTTCGCTGACACTTTTCTTTCTTTTCTTTTTTGGTTTCATTATCACTACCTTACCCTGTATTCCCTGCTACAGCTCTCCCCACCCCCAAAGTCCTCTCTTGTAACAATTAAATATATCAGACAAAACAAATCTTCATATTGGCCATATATCTCATTATGCAGCTCCAGGCAATAGTATCTCTGCATAAACACAGACCTGCAGAGATGAGGGAGTGGAGAGGAGTTGTAGAGGGTAATAAGGCATGGGGTAGTGATAACGATCCCCCCCCCCCAAAAGACAGAAAAGTGTCACTGAAACAGTCAAGACATGGGAAGTACGATTTTTCATAATTTTTCTGGCATCATTATCGATCATTGAATTGATCAGAATTCTTAAGCCTTTCACGGTTGTTTTCTTTTACGAAGTTGCTGTTACACACGTGTAAATTATTTTTCTTGTTCTCACTTCACTCTGAATCAGTTCATACAAATCTCCCCAGGTTTTCTCTGAGAAATAATTGTTTCACGGAGCAATAACATTCTATTACATTCATAAACCATAATTTCTTTAGCTAGTTCCCGACTGAAGAGCACCCACTTAAATTCTAGTTCTTTGCTGCCATAAAAAGGAGCTGCTACAAATACTTTTGTACTTCATGATCCTTTCCATCTTTCTCTGGTCTGTCTGAGAATATGAGCCTCACAGTGTTATCACTAGGTCAAAAGGTACGCACAGTGTAGTCGATTTTTGGTTATGGTTTCAAATTGCTTTTCAGAATGGTTGGCTTAGTTCACTAGGCACCTTCTTTACTGGGCCCACATATTCAGGCTAGGGAATCTGGCACAGGGAACAGAAGTAGAGATATCCAATGTGTGTATGTTGGGGCCCCTCTCAGAATTAAAATGCCTCTCAACCCAAACAAGCTACTTCTCTTTTTTTTGGATCTAGGCATTAGGGCTCTTTGTGCCCTTCCCCCAAGAAACCAAGAACAAACTGCTCCGACCCTCTATCCCCTCCCCCCTCCAGTTCCAGGTCTGTGGTTCCAGGAGGCTCTCACCCCCTTACTTTCTTAGTCTCACCTCCCTTCCTTCATCAGGAAATCTGAGGTAGCTGCTTGTGTAACTCTAGCCCACCTCAAGCAGTAACCCAGCCAGAAAATGGTCTGCAAAGGTCAGATGTATTGGGGTAACTTCTAAACCTCCTCCCTTACTGTGAGGAGAGAAAGGCTCCTCTATTTATGCACACATCTGTGAGCATGTGTGCACATATATGATTGTGTTTTGGGGCATGCTTGTGTATGTACACACATAGGAGAGTGTACACAACTGTATAGGTGTGCGTGTGTCTGTCTGTCTGTCTGTCTTTAAGGCCATCTCTGCAAGTCTGTTCTTTGTGGGTATATGAATAAGTCTCTGTCCCCAGGGGAGTGTCTACACTGATGGCTTAATGAGCCCTCAGCCCTCTTGGGAAAGCAGCAGAGGTGAGTTCAGCACTGGACAAGAGGCTGGAGGACATGATCTCTACAATCCTCTCCCAACCCTAAGATCCTTAGCTAAGATGGCACTACACTTAAACAGTACCCACTTTGCTCGACTTTACCAGAGGGTGGGGAATAAGTGAGTTGCGGCCTGGTGCCCTGAGGATACCGCTTCCGGCTTGCTTCCCAAACTCCCAAGGTGAGTCATTGGGTCTGGGAAAGATGGCAGTCTCGGGGCCACAGTGGAACAGAAGGGGACACTGGCTTCCTCATTGGTGGAGGTGCTGAATCTGTTCCGGAAAAAACCAAACCAAAACAAAAGTTCTTGCTGTTGACACGTTGGTGGCAGAGCTTCATATGTGGCCTCAATGTTTCCTGTGGTTTTCATTTCCGTTCAAAGGCCCAGCTTGTCAGGAAAGGGGAGGGGGGGTGGTGGATTCATTATTTGCCCTTCGCTTGTGCAGCTACTGGGCTTCATTCCTCTAGTTCCCAAAATGGGGAAATTAATGAGTGGCATCATTGCTGTCCTCCGGTCTGGGCAAAGCACCTTTTACTCCCTTCTCCCTCCTTCTCTGCAGTCTCCTACCTAGGACAAAGTGCTATTGGGTAGTGGTCGGGCCTAGGCTGGTTAAACCCCTCATAGCTAAGAGGGATACAGGTCACAAGTGGTAGGCAGAAACCTTGGAATTGGAAGCAACCTGTCTGAAAATGAGAGAGAGAGAGAGAGAGAGAGAGAGAGAGAGAGAGAGAGAAAGAGAGAGAAGAAGGAGGGAATGAGGGAGGGAGAGGGAGAAGGAGAGGGAAAGAAGAAAGAGAGAGAGGAAGAGAGAGAGGGAAAGAGAGAGAGGGAGAGGGAGAGGGAGATGGGGAGGGAAAGAGAGAGGGAGAGAAGAAAGAGAGAGAGGAAGAAAGGGAGGGAAAGAGAGAGAGGGAGAGGGAGAGAAGAAAGAGAGAGAGGAAGAGAGGGAGAGAAAGAGAGAGGGAGAGGGATAGAAGAAAGAGAGAGAGGAAGAGAGAGAGGGAAAGAGAGAGAGGGAGAGAAGAAAGAGAGAGAGAAAGAGAGAGAGATGGAAAGAGAGAGAGAGAGGGAGAGAGAGAAAAAGGGGGGAAGAGACAGAGGAAAAGAGTGAGAGGGAGAGAGAGAGGGAGAGGGAGAAGGAGAGAGGGAGAGAGAGAGAGAGAGAAAGAGAGAGAGAGAGAGAGAGAGAGAGAGAGAGAGAGAGAGAGAGAGAGAGTAGCCTGAGGGTAGAGCTAAGACCCATGGTGGAAAGGACAAGGAAGAAGATTTGGGTTCTTCCTGAGGAAGGGCTCTCTAATATTCCAATAGTCAGTCAACTAGCATTTATAAAGCACCTCCTTTGTGTACTAAGTGCTGATTAGGCCAGGATATGAACTAAAACTATGGCTTCATTGTTTTGAAGAACTTCTCAATGAAGAAACTGTCTCTACTAAAGCCAACACCCTCCTGGAAAAGTCTAGTCTTAGAGAATTACTTTGAGCCCTGAGAGGTTAAGTGAATTGCCCAGGGTCACAGCTGGTATGTGTCAGAGGCAGGACTTGAACCCGGGTCTTCCTGTATCCAAGGCTGGTTTTCTACCCACTGTGACACAGGCGGCCTTTCAGTAAACAGAGCTATTAAGAAAATGGAGTGGGTTGTTCACGTATGAGTGAACTCTTTGCACCTGGAAGTATTTAAGTTGGAGCTGGATAACTATTTGCCTGTGACGCTATTGAAGATGCATAGGGAACTGACCAATTGACTTAGGTTTAGAAAAATCAGAAAATGGAAGCAAAGTCAGATAATGGGGATGAATGAATATAAGGGAATGGCATGGTCCTGTCAAAATGTCGTCAAGAATGTTAGAGTTCAATAGGACAGAAAGGATAGATACAAATGTTGGAGGGGATGTGGGAAAATGAAACTTTAATGCACTGTTAGTGGAGTTGTGAACTGATTCAGCCTTGGAACTATGCCCGAAGGGCGATAAAACCATGTATACCCTTTGACTTAGCAATACTACTACTAGTTCTGTATCCCCAAAGAGATAAAAAGCAAAAAGGAAAAGGACCCATACGCGGAAAAATATTAACAACAGTTCTTTTCTGGAGACAAAGAATTAGAAATTAAGGGGCTGCCCATCAACTGAGGAATGGTTGAACAAGTCGTGTTACAGGATTGTGACGGAATATTGTTGTACTTAAGAAATGATGAGCAGGATGCTCTCAGAAAAATCTGGAAAGTCTTACATGGGCTGATGCAAAGTGAAATATGCTGTGTATGAAGTAACCACAATATTGTAAGATGATGAGCTGTGAATGACTTAGCTATTCTCAGCAATACAATGATCCAAGACAACTCTGAAGGACTTAGGACGAAGGATGCTATCCAATCCCAGAGAAAGAATTAATGGTGTCTGAATACAGACTGAAGAATATTTTTTTTACTTTGTTTTTATTGAGGTTTTTTTGTCAATGTTTTCTTTTACAACGTGACTATTATGAATATGTTTTGCATGACTACACATGTATAATCTATATCAAATTGTTTGCCTTCTCCATTAGGGGGTTGGGAGGCAGGGAGAGAATTTGGAACTCAAAGTTTTAAAAACAAATGCTAAAAATTGTTTTTACATGTAACTGGGGAAAAATAAAACACTAAATTAGGATGGAAAAAGTGCCAGAGTTCAGGATGAACTGAAGCTGGCAAGGTAAGCTAAGGACAACTAGTGAGATTAAAAAAAACTGTACTGGTAGAGAAAGAAGGATCAAAGAAGAGAAAAGACTTTTGCTTGGGGTACACAGAATACTGATAATTCACAGCAGAGAGATGGCAGAGTTCCTCAACTCTAATTCCCATGGTTTTCTCCCTCAAGGGAGACCTTTACACTGGAGATGAAATAACAAAGTTGACTAATAGAGAGTGGATACCAAAGGTAAATAAGGAGATAGTAAGAGTGGACCTCTGGGTCCTTGATAAATTTAAGTCACCTGGATCAGATGAACTATCTCCTAAAGTCTTGAAAAAACTGATGGATAGGATGGCTCAGCCACTGAGAGTAACACACACACACACACACACACATTTTAGATCACAGGAAATAGGAGAAGTTGGAAAAGAGCAAATGTCCCAGGTCTTTTTTAAAGGAAGAAAACTGAATCTGAAAACTATAGAGCATCGAGCTTGACTTTGATTCCTGGGAAAATGTTAGATCATTAAAGGGATGGTCGCTAAACATTTAGAAAAGTAAGCAGTGATTCCAAAGAGTTGGCATGACTTCATCAAGAACAGGTCCCCCCTGACTAACCTCATTTAACAGGATTGCTCAGCAGTAGATTAAGGGGATAATGTGGGTAGAATTTACCAAGATTTTAGCAGCAGGATCTCCTATAATTCTTGTGGAGAAGATGAAGAGGTATGGATCAGACAATAATATTATCAGATGGATTTAGAACTAGTTGAATGGCTGAGTGTTGATAGCAATTCAGTGTAGACGTGGAGAGAGGGCTCTGGAAGAGTGCCCCAAGGAGATGTGCTTGGAGCCATGATCAACATCCGTATCAAATTTGTAGGTGACACCACACTGGGAGGAATAGCTAACACGTTGGATAACAGAGTCAGGGTCTCATCTGGAATATCGTGTTGGGTTCTGGGCTCCACAGCATAAGAAGGACATTGACCAGATGGAGAGTGTCCAGAGAAGGGCAATCAGCATGGCAAAGGACCTTGACTCCATGACCTATGAGCTTTGGCTGGAGGAACCAAACCTGTTTTGCTTGGAGAAGAGGAGGCTTGAGAGGACCTGATAGCTGTCTTCAAGTACTTGGAGGGGTGTTAAGAGGAGGCCGGATTAGATTTGTTCTGTGTGGCTCCAGAGGGCAGAATGAGTAGCAATGGATGGAAGCTGCAAAGAGGCAAATTCAAACTGATGTCAGAAAACATCTCTTGCAGCCAGATATGGAACGAGCTGGCTGCCCAGAGAGGGGTTTCGCTTTTGTGGAAGTCTAACTTCCAAGTAGAAGCTTATTGGGTATGTGAGGAAGGGGATTCTTCTAGTGCACGGGTTGGACCCAATGGCCTCTGAGCTCCTTGCACATTCTCCAATCCTGTGATTCCACAGGAAAGTTACACAGCTTTACTGAAGCTCTCAACATCTGAACTGAATCCTCTTTGTTATTTGGTTATGTCTGACACTTCATGACCCCATCTGCAGTTTTCTTGGCAAAAACACTGGAGTGGTTTCCCATTTCTTGCTCTAGCTCTTTTTGCAGGTGAGGAAACTGAGGCAGACATGGTTAAGTGACTTGCCCAGGGTCACCCAGCTAATAAGTATCTGAGACTGGATTTGAACTCATGAGGATGAGTCTTCCTGACTCCAGGCTTGGCACTCTATCCACTGTGCCACCTAGCTGCCCTTTACCAGGGATTAATTCCATGAAAGATTCTGATGTTCGCGGTGCTGACTTACTGGAGAGAAGTGGCGGGTTATTGTTTTTTTTTAAAAGCAAACCTGGATTCTTATATTTCTTCTCTGCATCAAAAGGGATCCATTCTGCTGGTGTTGAACCTTCTCTGCTATGAGCCTAGAGGGCCAGGCTGGGGTTCAGGTGTATACACTTCCTAGCCTTCAGACTTCCTGGAATTCACCTGAGAAGCAGTGACAATACAGTGTGTATATTCATGATCCATGGAGAAATAGTGAAGATATAATCCCAATATTTCCTCTGATGTCTTGGGAGGCTAAGGGTATGACTTTTAGGAACTGGGTAGCACTGATTTATGGTGCTGGTGGATTCTGGAGGGATAGAAACCAAGAGAAGGAACCCAAATGTAATTGCCAGCTATGGAGGCCTGCTTCGTGTTCTGATTGAGGTCCTCCAAACCAATAATACTTATTAGTCTGTCCCAGTGTCAGGTTAATTTCAGAATCTACCCCTGTGTAAGAAGAGCAGAAATCTTCCAGTTGCATACAACTGGTTCTTGTCAGTCATTAATCAACTGCTCTGGTCTTTCCCAGAGGTGACTGCTCTGGTGTCAGGACTGTGTGCTTTGGGGGTTAGCAGAGGAAGGACATAGGAGCCACTGGATTTAGCAACGGAGCGTGTCACCTCTCCGATGAGCCCGTGTGTGGAAAAAAGCAGGCCTTGCATATGTGGCTTCTTCCCTCCTGCTCATCTCAGAACCATGGGCCGGGGGAAATGGAGGCCAGTTAGGCTTATACATTGGCCTACCTTGGGAAGGCCCACTCCCTTGCCAAAGTACTTATTGCATAGTCTTTCATGGGATCTGGAATTCCTACCATACTTATTCCTCTCAGCAAAGACATCGAAGGCCCTTTCCGAATATGAGTTTCCAAGGAACTCTGAACCTCCAAGCCTGCCTTTTTCTTATGAAAAAATACATTTTATTTTTGTTTTTAGTTCCAAATTTTATTTCTTTTCTCCCTCCCTAATCTATTGAGAAGGCAAGAAATACAATCCTCCTTATACATGTGAAGTCATATAAAACTTTTCCACATTAGCCATGTTTAGGAAAAAAAAGAAACTAAGAAAAAGAAAGAGAAAAAATATGCCTAAATCAGTGCTCTTGAGTCTATCAGTTCTCTATCTGAAGGTGGATAGCATTTTTCATCATGGGTCCTTTGAAATGTTGGTGAGTCATTGAACTGATCAGAGTTATTGAGTCTTTCACAATTGATCATAGTTACGGTATTGCTGTTACTACATACCATGTTCTCCTGGTTCTTTTCACCTCAGTTTGTCTCAGTTCATATGTCTTCTAGGTTTTTCTAAAACTATCCCCTTCATCATTTTTTAAAAAAATTTGTCAACATTTTTATTTAAAGTTTTGGGTCCAAATTTTATCCCTTCCTTCCTTTCCCACTCCCTGAGACAATATGTAATCAAATATAGGTTATGCATGTACATTAAAGTGAAAAATAGCATGCCTCAGGCTGTATTCAGACAATGTCAGTTCTTTCTATGAAGAAGGATAATATTCCTCATTAGTCCTTTGGGATTGTCTTGGATCACTGTATTGCTGAGAATAGCTAAGTCATTCACAGTTCTTCATCAAATGATATTGTTGTTACTATGTACAATGTTCTCCTGATTCTGTTCACTTCATTATGCATCAGTTCATGTAAGACTTTTCAGGTTTTGCTGAAATCATCCTACTTGTCATTTCTTACAGCACAATAATATTCTACCACTTTCACATACCATAACTTATTCAGTTATTTCCCAATTGACGAGCATTTTCTCAGTTTCCAATTCTTTGCCACCACAAAAGACCTGCTATAAATATTTTGCCCATATATGTCCTTTTCCATTTCTTTTATCTCTTTGTGGGCATGGACTAAGTAGTGGAATTTCTGGGTCAAAGGCTAAGCACAGTTTAATAGTTTTTTTGGGCATAGTTCCAAATTACTTTCCAGAATGGCTGAACTAGTTCATAGTTCCACCAGCAGTGCATTGGGGTGCGTATTTTCCCACGTCGCCTTCAACATTTGTCATTTTTCTTTTCTATAGTCTTAGCCGATCTGGTGGATATAAGGTGGTACCTCAGAGCTGTCTTGCTTTGTATTTCTCTAATTATGAATGAATTAGAGCATTTTTTTCATATCACTATTGAAGGCTTTGATTTTCTCCTCTGAAAATGGAAAAATTTCCCTTGATTGAAATTATTATTTTGGGAATGGCTCCTACTCTTAAAAATTTGGCTCAGTGACCTATATTTGAAATGAGACCTTTAACAGAGAAATTTGCTGCTAAGATTTTTTTTCCTCCAGTGTCTTACTTTTCTTCTAATTTTGGCTACATTGGTTTTGTTTGTGCAATTTTTTAATATTATGTAATCAAAATTATCCTTTTTATCTCATGTGAACCTCTCTATCTCTTGTTTGGTCATGAACTAATCCCCTATCCATAGATCTGTCAGGTAAATTCTTCCATGCTCCTGCAATTTGCTCATGATATTACCCTTTATATTCAAATCCTGTACCTACTTTGAGTTTATCTTGGTATATGGTATAAGATGTTGCTCTATACCTAATTTCTGCCAGAAAATTTTCCAGTTTTTTTCCAATAGTTGGGATCTTTGAGTTTATCAAATACTAGGTTATTGTGTTCATTTGTTTCTGTGTAATACATACCTAATCTGTTCCATTGATCAGCCACTCTATTTCTTATTCTACTAAATTGTTTTGATGATTACAGCTTTGTGATATAGTTTGATAACTAGTACTCATAGGCCCCCTTCCTTCACATTTTTTTCATTGATCCCCTTGGTATTCTTCACCTTTTGTTCCTCCAGATGAATTTTGTTATTATTTTTCCCAGCTTTACAAAGTAATTCTTTGGTAGCTTGGTATGGCACTGAATAAGTAAATTAATTTAAGTACTATTGTCATTTTTATTGTATTGGCCTGGCCTGCCAGTGAGCAAATAATATGTCTCCAGTTGTTTAGATCTATATTTGTGTGGGAAGTATTTTGTAATTTTATTTGTATGGCTCCTATGTGTGTCTTGGCAGACAGACTCTCAAGTATTTAATACCGTCTGTAGTTATTTTAAACAGAATTTCTCTTTCTATCTCTTCCTGCTGGGTTTTGTGGGTAATATATAGAAATGATGGTGATTTGTGTGGGTTTATCTTATATTCTGCAACTTTGATGAAATTGTTAATTGTTTGAACTAGTCAAAACAATTAGGTTGAACAACTAGTTGAAACTAATTTTTTGGTTGACTCCCTAGGATTCTGTAAGTAGACCATCATATCATCTGCAAAAAGTGAAAGTTTTATTTCCTCATTGCCTATGTTTATTCCTTCAAATTATTTTTCTTGTCTTATTGCTATAGGTAGCATTTCTGATATAATATTGAATAGTAGTAGTGACAATGGACTTCCTTTCTTCACCCCTGATCTTATTGGAAAAGCTCCTAGTTTATCCCTATTGGCTTTGAACCAATTCTAGAACTGCAGAACCCAGAAAATAGTAGAGAGAAGCAGGGCTCCAGCCCAGGACAGCCTGGATTGTTGCTGGGTGAGGTCTTTCACACATGGAGCTGGAAGTGGAGTGGAGCAGAGCAGAGCCCAGCATGGGCCATGCGGACCAACCAGACCGGGAGCTGGGTGCCACCCTGAATCAGTGAGCTGTGGCAGTTGCTTAGACTTCTCAACCCACAAACACCAAAGACAACAGAGAAGGTTAGTGGGAAAAGCTGCTGGGGAAAGGGAGTTTGCGGTTCGGCCACTGCCCCGGGGGCAGCAGAGGTGAGGCCGCTTTAGAACTACAACAGCAGTTGCTTCTGGCCCCAGGCCCACCTGGTGGGAGGAATTAAGTGGCAGATCAGAGCAGGAGTGAAGAGCCTGCTGAAGGTCTAAGTCCAGTCCAGGTCGGGGGTTCTTGGGGAAGGAGGAGTGCTGGTGCGGCAGAGCTGACACAGCCCCCCAAGCATGGAACGTAGAACTCTTTAGTCTACAAGCAGTCATACCCCGCTGAAAAACTCAAGGGTCAAGTTAGTTGGTTGGAAATATGACCAGGCAGCAAAAAATGCACCCAGATTCAGTCTCAGACTCTGGAATCTTTCTTTGGTGACAAAGAAGACCAAAACATAGAGCCAGAAGAAGTCAACAAAGTCAAAGAGCCTACAACAAAAGCCTCCAAGAAAAACATGAACTGGTCTCAGGCCATGGAAGAGCTCAAAAAGGATTTGGAAAAGCAAGTTAGAGAAGTAGAGGAAAAATTGGGAAGAGAAATGAGAAG
>CM053625.1:69555376-69610637 GCA_028646595.1 Phalanger gymnotis | reverse complement strand
GTCTTCTTTGTCACCAAAGAAAGATTCCAAAGTCTGAGACTGAATCTGGGTGCATTTTTACTGCCTGGCCATGTTCCCAGATGACTTACTTGACCCTTGAGTTTTTCAGTGTGGTATGACTGCTTGTAGAGTAAAGAGTACTTTGTTCCAAGCTTAAGGGGATACACTGTTGTTTTCAGAGCTATTACAGCCAGCTTTGCCACACCAGTACTCCTCCTTCCCCAAGAACCCCCAACCTGGACTGGACTTGGATCTTCAGCAGGCTCTGCACTCCTGCTCTGATCTGCCACTTAATTCCTCTCACCAGGTGGGCCTGGTGTCAGAAGCAACTGCAGCTGTAGTTCTGTAGCTGCCCCACCTCCACTGCTCTGGGGGCAGCAGCTTTTCCCACCAACCTTCTCTGTTGTCTTTGGTGTTTGTGGGTTGAGAAGTCTGGCAACTGCCGCAGGTCACTGATTAAGGGCCCTAGTGCTTGTTCCACCTGGCTCCTGGTCTGGTTGGTTTGTGCAGCCCATGCTGGGCTCTGCTCTGCTCTGCTCCCAGCTCCGTGCACGATAGACCTCACCCAGCAACTATCCAGGCTGTCCTGGGCTGGAGCCCTGCTTCCCTCTGCTATTTTGTGGGTTTTGCAGTTCTAGAACTGGTTCAGAGACATTTTTATAGGTTTTTGGAGGGACTTGGTGGGGACCTCACGCTAGTCCCTGCTTTCCAGCCGCCATCTTGGCTCTGCCCTGCCCTTTACCTATTTTTCAAACAGTTTATATAATATTGCCATTAATTGTTCTTTAATGCTTGCTAGAATTTACTTTTAAATCCATCTGATCCTGGGGCATTTTTCTTAGGGAACTCATGGATTTTTCAAAATTTTTTTATGAGATGAGGTAATTTAAATATTCCATGTCTCTTTTTGTTAATCTAGACAACATACATGCATATATATGTATATACACATATATTTAAACACATTTACCCCTCTCATTTACCCAGTTTTATTGGCACATAGTTGGGTAAAGTTACTCCTAATAATTGCATCTTCATTGGTTGCACATTCATCTTTCTCATTTTTGACAGTAGTAACTTGGTTTTCTTTTCTTTTTTTTAAAATTGAACTAGCCAATAGTTTATCCATTTTTTTAAATTTTTTTCTTCCTAATACCATTTCCTAATTTTATTTATTAGCTCAATGGCTTTTTTTTCTTTCAACTTCATTAATCTCTCCTTTGATTTTCAGGATTTCTATTTCTGTGTTTGCTGGAGTTTTTACTTTGTTGGCTTTCTAGTTTTTCAGTTGCATGCCCAATTCATTGGTCTGATCTTTTTCTCTTTTATTGATGTAAACATTTAGAGATAAAGATTTCCCCTTAAGTACTGCTTTGGCTGCATTCTGAAAATTTTGGTATGTTGTCTCATTACTGTCGTTATCTTTAATGAAATTATTTCTTGTTTCTATGACACACCCATTCTTTAGATTATGTTATTATTTTCCAATTAATTTTAACTCTATGCTTCAAAGGCCTTTTATTGAATGTAATTTTTATTGCATTAGGAGAAAGATACACTTAATATTTCTTCTTTTCTTCATTTGTTTGTGAAGTTTTTGTATCCTAATACATGATTAATTTTTTTCTAGAGGTGCCATGCACAGTTTAGAAATAGGTATGCTCCTTTATTCCCATTCAATATTTTTGAAAGTTTTATCATATCTAGATTCTAAAATTCCATTCATCTCCCTAAATTCCTTCGTTGTTTATTTTATGGTTACCTAGGTCTTAGAAAGGGATAAAATTGAGGTCTTCCACTATTATAGTTTTACTTTCTTAACTTTCCCTTCATAAATTTGGATGCTAGGACATTTGGTGCATATATATTCAGTATTGATATTAATTTATCATCTATAGTGCCTTTTAGCAAAATGTAGTTTTTCTAATTGTCTCTTTTAATTAAGTGTATTTTTGCTTTTGCTTTTTCTGAGATCATGATTGCTACCCTTGCCTTTTTTACTTCAGCTAAGGCATAATAGATTGTGCTCCAGCTGTTGATTTTAACCTAGTGTGTATGTTTCTGTTTCAAGTGTGTTTGTCCAACATATTGTTGGATTCTGGTTTCTAATCCATTTTGCCATCCTCTTCCATTTTGGGGTGAATTTATTCCATTTACAATCACAGTTATGATTACTAATTATGTATTTCCCTCTATCCTATTCATTTGTACTTATCCTTCTATTTTTTACCCCGTCCCTTCTTCAAGAATCTGTTTTGTTTTTGACCACTGCCTCCCTTAATTTATCTTCTCTCTTATTCCCCACCTCTGGACTGGCCCCTTTCCTTAGTCCCTTTCTCATCTACTTTCTTCTTGGGTATGATGAATTTCTGTACCCAATTGCATGTGTATGCAAATTCCTCCTTCTTTGAACCACTTTAGATGAGAGTGAGGTTAAAGCATTGCTTGCTCCCCAACTCCTCATTCCCCCTTCCATTGTATAAACTGTTCTTCGTGCTCTTCATTTTGTGAATTGTCCATATTCTTCCCTTTCCTTCTCGCTTCTCCCAGTACATCCCTCTTTCTCACTCTTCCAGCCTCCTTTTGAGATAATTCCAATATAATAGACTCACACTCATGCCTTCAGTAGACTGCCCCTAAGAGCCCTGGTGATGATAAAGTTCTTAGGGGTTACATGTATCATTATCTCATAGTAATGTAAATATAGTAATGTAAATAATTGTCTTGTTTAATCCCTTATAATTTGTCTTATGTTTACCCTTTTATGCTTCTCTTGAATATTGTGTTTTAATGTCAAATTTTCTATTCAGTTCTGGTCTTCTATTCAGGAATGCTTCAAAGTACTCTTTTTCATTAAATATCCATTTTCCCTCTACAGGATTATACTCAGTTTTGTTGGGTAGGTTATTCTTGGTAATATAGATAATCCTAGCTCCTTTGCCTTCTGAAAAATCACATTCTAAGTCCTCTACTTCTATATAGTGGTAGCTGTTAAATCTTACTTCATCCTGACTATGGCTTCATGGTATTTGAATTATTCATTTCTGGCTGATTGCAGTATATTCTCCCTGACCTGGGAGCTCTGGACTTTGGCTGTAATATTTCTAGGAGTTCGCATTTGAGGATTTCTTTCAGATTGGTGGATTTTGCCCTCTAGTTCTAAGATGTGTGGCAAATTTTCTTTTATAATTTCTTGACACAAGATTTCTAGGCTTTTTGTTGCTGTTGTGGTTGTTCATGGCTTTCAGGCAGTCTAATAATTTTAAAATGACCTCTCTTTGAGATTGTTTTTCCTATAAGATATTTCACGTTTTCTTCAGATTTTTGACTTTGTTTTATTGTTTCTTGGTGTCTCTTAGAGTCATTAGCACCTATTTGACCCGTTTTACTTTTTTAGAAGTAATTTTCTTCAGTAATTTTTTTGGTACCACTTTTATCATTTGGCCAAGTCATTTTTTTAAGAAGTTACTTTATTCAGTATTTTTTTTTTGCCTTTTACCAAGCTATTAACTCTGTTCTTTTTTAAAACATAATTTTTAAAATTAATTTTGAACTTAAATACAAAAGGAGAAGAAAAGAACATTCCCATTTACATGACACAGCATAAAGAGAATATTCAACATAAAGCCATGGATTTCCATTTCATACTGTTAATTTTTTTTGTGTTGGAGCAACCATGTAATAAATACTACACAATGTTTTCAAAACTGCCCTGCTTTTCTGTACTTCCTTCTGAATTTTCTTTTGTTCTCTATTGTGCACTTTTAATTTTTTTCTCCCTCCCTCCTCGCCCCACTCTAAAGAAGGTTACAATTAAATACACATATATGTGTGTATGTATGTGTATACATGTATATGTACATATGTATACACATGTATCATATATTCTATTTGCCAGTTCTTTCTCTGGAGGTGGATAGCATCTTCCTTCATAGGCCCATTGTAGTTGATTTGAATATTTATGATACTCAAGATGAATTAGTAATTCCAAGTTGTTTAAGGACAATATTTCTGTTACTATATACAATGTTCTCTTGGTACTTCTCATGGTACTTTTCATTTCACTTTTCATTATTTCATACAAGTTTTTCCATGCTTTTCTAAAATCAAACAACTCATTATTTCTTATAGCACAGTAGTATTACATCACAATCATATAATACCACAACTTGTTTAGCCATTCCCTAATTGAAAGGCATCTATCATTTTAGCCAGTCTGATAGGTATAAGATTTCTAAGTTTCTTTACTTTATTTTTCTCTGAATTAATAATGATTTAGAGCATTTTTATATGAGTATATATATGGTTTTGATTTCTTCACCAAAAAACTACCTGTTCATATCCTTTGACCATTTATCAATTGGGGAATGACTCGCATTCTTATGAATTTGACAAAGTTCTTTTTACATTTGAGAAATAAGACCTTTATCTGAGAGACTGTAAAAAAATTTCCCCCCGTTTTTCCGCTTCCCTTCTAATATCGGCTACATTTTTTTTTCATAGAAAACCTTTTAAAATAGTCAGAATTATCCATTTTACATCCTGCAATGCTCTCTATTTCTTATTTCTTCATAAATTTTTCTCCTATCCTTAAATTTGGTAGGTAATATATTCCATGTTCTTCTAGTTTTCTTGGATATTATTAACTATCTTTTCATAATTTTCTTGCAAAACTCATTTTTTCCTCAAATTTTCATCTACTCCTCTTATTTGGGTTTTACTTCATTCATTTATTTATTTACAAAATCTATTTATTTATATTATTTGTAATTATATTTATTAAATTTTAGTTTTTATTCTTTTAAAAAATCTCCTTGTTAAGCTCTTCTAGGAATTATTGTTGGGGTTGTGTCCAATCTGCATTTTTCTTAGAGGCTTTGCTTGTAGATGTTTTCAAACCATTGCCTTCTGTGTTTGTGTCTTAAAACTTTCCTGTTACTTTTTATAGTCAGGTTCTTTCTTTGTTGTTTATTCATTCTTTCCAGACTATTTCTTGACTTTGGATTTTATATTAATATTGGGCTCTGCTCACCTCTGGCAAATGGGGGGACTACTGGCCTAAGCTTGTCTTTTATGTCTTTTTGCTCCCTTCAATATAGGAGCCTGTACATTTTTGGTGCTTCCAAAGTAGCATGCTTTTAGGAGAGGTCTGCTCACTGCTCCTCCGTCCTGTGCTCTGCTCCTTATGCAGGTAGGGGTCCTGCTCCCTTGTGCCTGTGATCATTGCTCCTCTTTATCCTCAAAGTATCTGCTAGAACTGAGTAATGAGCAGCAGAGCTGCCAGATGGTACCTTTTCCTGTTCCCCATGGTAATACAGGGGTATCCTGGGATCTTTTTCTGCCTAGGTTTTCATTCCCTTTACTGTCCTTGAGTGCTGGGCTGCTCTCTGTCACTGCCGCCACCCCACAACCTAGGGCTGCTTCTGCTGCTACACCCCTGGCCAACCCTCACCCCAGTGTCCGAAGACCTCTCTTTCTGTATTCTCAAGTTGCCCTGGGCTGGAAAAATAACTCATTGTGACTTTCTTGTCTTTCCTTTTCAGAATTTGGTTTGGCGTGTTTCTAATAAAGCTGTAGAACAGGTTTTGGGAGAGCTGAAGTTGCTGACTTCTTACTCTGCCATTTTGACTGCTTTGCCATGCCTTTCTTTCTCCCACAGTCAGTGCCTCTCATTCTCCAGTTCTCTCTCCCTGGATAATGGTTGCATCAGAGGTTTGCTCCAGTTTCCTTGATTCAGTAACTGTCTCCTACATCAAAGATTAATGAAGAAAATAATATTCATGGTCCATGGAAGAAAAAGAAAAAAGCCTGCACTCTAGTTTCTATGGAAGCTTGTGCTTATCCTTTTGGGGTTTTCTCCTTCTTTGTTTCTTTGCCCCAACTCTCATTGTCTGAGAATTTTTTGTCTGTTTCTGCCCATCACAATTATTGATTCCCTCGTAAACAGCTTGTTCACAAGGTTCAAAGAAGAATCAAGTTTATTTATAAATCAATAGAAACAAAAAGTAGCCACAGAGAAAATGGTACCCTCCAATAAACAGCCCTTCCCAGAGGTCCTTATAACTGCAGCCCCTTACAGCATAAATTAACAGAGATTCCATTGCTTCTGTCTCTTCAGTATGTGCTATCTAAGGAGACCATTATGCTCTCTCAGACCTTGTCCCATCAGCTTCATCACTCTATCTGTAACTCTCCTCAGTTCCCAGCAGATGGTGCCTGCATATTTTCCTTTATAGTTACCAGCCACTGAAATTCCATCTCAGGTTATCTGTGAAGACCTCTCCTATTGTCTTCAATATCCCACTCAGGTCACCCCACCTTTCCTCAGAGGGAAGAGCTACTAGAACTCCTATATTTAGTCTGGGGTCTCAGGGTCTATTAGCTCCTATGCATTGTCCAAAAGGAACCCATAATGGATTTTTTCCCCTTGTGCTTAAAACTTCTGTCAACCTCTCACTTCTGGGAAATGAGCCCAGCCTTAGCAATACCTTGTTCTCCCACTGTTTGGACCCCAGGACTCAGAAGTCCCGACCATGCAATTACACCTGTTCCTTCCTCCTATCAATCTCTCTCCTACCCTCCACCCTGCAGGGAAGGAAGGCTCACACAGTCCTCAATGGCTTCCCCTGATAATTGGAGTAGAGGAAATAGGTAGGGAAATGTAATTTCCTTATTCTCATATCCCATGACATGTGCTGAGCCTTCCAGACTTTGGGGCTGTTGTATGGATGGCAGGCTTCAGGGCTGCAAAGTTGTCAGTCTACAAAGATTCAGGACTACATTGTTGTAGGTCTTATAGGCTGGGAGGCTGGAAATCCAGAAGTTATGCATACAGGGCTGAGTATTTGAGAAATAAGGCCGAGTAACCCTGGGCCTGCAATTTAGGCCCATGCTGCCCATAGTACCAGATCCCAGGAGACAGACTGGTTTCCTTTTTTCCTTCCTTCCTTCCTTCCTTGCTTCCTTCCTTCCTTCCTTCCTTCCTTCCTTCCTTCCTTCCCTCCCTCCCTCCCTTCTTCCCTTCCTTTCCTCCCTTCCTTCCTTCCTTTTTTTTGCTTTTTTTTTGGGGGGGGCAGGGCAATTGGGGTTAAACAACTTGCCCAAAGTCACACAGCTAGTACACGTGTCAAGCGTCTGAGGCCGGATTTGAACTCAGGTCCTCCTGACTCCAGGGCTGGTGCTCTACTCACTGCACCACCTAGCTGCCCTTTTTCTTTTTTTTAATTAATAAAAATTTTCTCTCTCTTTCCTATCTCCTGTCATTGGAAAAGAAAAAAAAGCCAAAATCCTCCTAACAAATCTGTCCAGTCAAGCAAAAACAAATCCCCATGTTGTCCACGTTCAAGAAATATGTCTTGATCTGTAATCTGACTCTACCATCTCACTGTGAAGAGGTAGGTAGCATGTTTCACCCTGGGTCTCAAAATTTTTAAGTCTTTCAAAATTATTTGGGGATAGACTGGTTTTCCTTCCGGAAGCCCTGTGGTGGGTTTCATCTGAGTATTGTCTTTCATGTGAATGATTGCATGTTTGGGAAAGAGTCTCAGGGCCCTGACACCAGGAATTCATTTGCTTGACAGGAGAGATGAGAATTGTCTGAGATAGCTTCTGCAGGAAATTTTATTACTTTCTCAGATTTCATTTAAAAACTGATTTGAGCTTGATCTGGCATAGTTGGGGCCGTTGGCGGCAGCAGGTTCCACGGATAGGGTGGCCCAGGGGTCTCCTCCTTAGTTGGAGCTCTGTGGGCCCCTGGCAAGTCCAGGCCACAGCTCCCTGGAGCTTTTTGAGTGAAGGTGGCCTGACTGCTTGTGTTGGGGATTTCAGTGAGTGGATTTTTGCTCAGGCAGGGGTCAGAGCACAAATCCTGCCCCAAAGACAGGAAACTCTGCTTTTCAGGAATCATCATTCTTTCTCAGCTTGGAGGCTCTTCATTGTCTGTGGCCTGGAGAAGGTCACCTTCTCCTGCTGTTAACATATGCTCAGGCCACCTGTCATACGCATAACCGCGAGTCCTTCACTCCCTGTGTGAGGTGGGATCAAGACAAACTATATTTGGGTCAGAGGTTCCAGGAGCATCAAGACTTTAGAAGACATGCTTTCTATGGGGAAGAATGGAGAGGTGTTTGTACCAGTACTGGGAATTCACTCTACCAATGCAGAATAGGTCAGAGCACTGAGAATGCAATCTGCAATGCCTGGAGCATTGAGAAATTAATTGAATCGATGAGGTCATACAACAAATATTTGTTAGAGACAGGACTTGAACCCAGGTTTGCCTGGAGGCTGCCTCTGTCTACAAGGTGAATTTTATGGAGAGATTCTATTGGTGCTAGTAGCTGTGGCGTAGTAGAAAGAAACTTGGCATTGGAATTATATGATCTGAGTTAGAATCTCAGACTGCCCACTTACTAGCCATGTGGCCTTGGGCCAGTCACTTAACCTCTGAGTTTCCACATCTATAAAAAGAGAGAATTGGAATTTATGATGTCTAGGAAGGCTCCTTCTTGCTCCATGATCCTGTGATTACTTCCCAGAAAGGTACAGACCCTTTCTCCCTGAGGGAACTGAGGGGATTAGGACAGCAAGCAGTTAATTGTGGGGACTGAGTGAACCACCTTGACTCCATCTTGTGACCCACTTCTGGAGCTAGCTCAGTTCCCTTTCTATTCGATTATGAATCTAGTCCAAATTCTGCATTGTGAGAAACTTTATTTGATTGTGGGAATTGGGAAAAAACTTTATTGCATTGTTTGAACCTAGTCCTGCATTATTGGATACTGGACCACCAGTACCTGCTTTTCAGAGACCTTTAACCAAGGATCTGGGTTATGCTGACCAGAAACTCAGTCAGAGCCAAAGATTAATGCAAGGAGTTTTCTCACAATTGTACATCTCAAGCAAGCAACCCATGTCTTATCTGAAAACTGACCCCATACTGCTCAGTCAGTTATTGTTTGCATGTTTCTTTGTTTACAGACACTTGGGGGGAATGGGACACTGCCTTTTTTGATTCAGGGAATTATATCTGCTCCCTCTTCCCCTCTCAACTTGAAAAATCTCTAATCTTTCATCCAAATATAAATCAGATTACTAAATGTTGTTGTATGTTTCCTTTTAATTAATTGGTCTTATCTGATTAATTATTTTTAATGTATAAAAGTCTGTCTCTTCATATATTTGAAGTCCAGGTCTAAGCTAAGGACGCCCTGCTTTGTTAGGCAATTGGCATGCATTGCCTTTTCTAAGGGTGGGGGAGGCAATTGGGGTGGAGCGACTTGCCCAGGGTTACAACAGCTAGTAAATGTCTGAGGGTGGATTTGATCTCGGATCCTCCTGATTCTAGGACCAGTGCTCTATCTACCGTGCCACCTAGGGGCCCTGGCATACATTGCCTAATAAACAGATAACGTTCAGAAGATCCAACCTTTGTTTTCCTCACTCATTTCATCTTTCACTTGCTGCATCCCTCATATCAGAGAAGGCTTCGTTCTCATTTTCCTTCTATCCTTTTTAACCCAATCAAGTTGAACTGTCCAGAAATAATAGTAGCTCTTGTCTGCTCCTTAATCTGGGACATTGGTGCAGTGGGTAGAGTCTTGGACTGGGTGTCAGGAGATCTGGGTTCTGGCCCTAGATCTGCCACTGACTCACTTTGTGGTTTTGGGCAAATTACTTCCCTTCTCCTGGTCTCAGTTTTTTCTTCTGCAAAACAGGGAGATTGGACAATGATAACGGAGAAAAACTGGCACTACTCAACTCTAGTTTGACTTCTATTCTTTGTCCCAAGGAGAATTTTTGTCCTGGAAAGAACAGAATAAAAATGGCTGTTCAGGGGGAATTGAAATCGAAGACAAGTGAGGCGATATTAAGAGAAAACTTCATTAAGTTAAGAGGGCGACTCATTGAAAGAAATGAGTTCAAAGTTCATAATTGGGGAATGCCTGAGCGAGGTGTGGTATACGATTGTGATAGAATACTATCGTGCCGTAAGAAATGACTAAAGGGGTGGGTTCAGAAAAACCTAGGAAGACTTAGAGAAAACTTATAGACGTAAAAAAAACTGGGAAGAACTGATGGAAAGTGAAATGAGCAGAACCGAGAGAATGCTGTACACAGCAATAACGATATTGTATGATGACCAATTGTGAATGACTTAGCTATTCTCAGCAATACAGTGATCTAAGACTATTCCAAAGGACACATGATGAAGAACATCTGCCTCTGGACAAAGAACTAATGGTGTCTGAGTGCAGATTGAAGTGTGTATTTTTTTACTTTACTCCCCAACATGGATAATATGGAAATGTATTATGTTGGTGTATATTTTACATTTGGTATATATTTTATGTATCATCCCCATAGTCATTTCTTATAGCACAGTAGTACTCATCATGATCATATACCATGCCTTATTCAGGCATTCCGCAATTTTGAATTTTGAACTCATTTCTTTAAATGAGTTGCTCTTAACTTAATGAGGTTTTCTCTTATATGATTTCATATGTGTAATGGGTGTCACATTGCTTGCCTAGGGGAGGGGCTGGAGAAAGGGAGAGAATTTGGAACTGAAAACAAAAATTAAGAAAAAAATGAATTCAAGTCGCCAGATCTGGATAAATGTCTCTCAGGCAGCTGAAAGAAGCGGCAGATAGGATTGCTGAACTGTGGGGGATGTTTGAAAAGGAGAGAGAATGAGAGTGATATAACAGGACGGAAGAAGGGTGAATGGCCTGATTTTTTTTTCCAAAGGGGAATGAGGTAGGTTCTGCAAACCATTGACCTGTGTGAGCTTGACTTGAATTCTTGGCAAAATTCTAGAATATGCTATGAAAGGAATAGTTAGTGGACATCCAGGAAAAGCGGCAGTACCCAGAGAGATCTGGCATTGGCTTCGTCTAGAACGAGTCATGGCAGATCGACCTCATTCCCTTTTTGGGAAGGGTTATTAGACTGCTACATCGGGGCGACACTACCATGACAGGATACCTGAATTTCAGCAAGGTATTTGACACAGTCTTTTATACTATCCTTGTGAACAGCTTAGAAAGATGTTGGCCGAGTCATACATAGAACAGTTAAGTGGATTTGGACCTGTATGAATGGCTAGGCTACAGTGTCATTACTCTTTGGGTGATCAATGGGACAATGCCAACTTGGCTGTATGGCAAGTGGGATACTCCAGTGGGATATCCCAGGGAGCTGTCCTTGGTCTTGTTTGGTTCAATTTTTTTGTAATCAATGACTTGTACATTATGTCATTGTATGAAGGCTTAGATGCCATGCTTATCAAATTTGCTGATGCCAAAAAACTTGGAGGAATTGCTAACACATTGGATCCAAATTAGGATTCCAAAAGATCTCAACGGGTTAGAATTACACTAAGTTAAATTAAACTAAAGTAAATTAAATTAAGACAATTAAATTAAATGAAATTAAAGAGAGATAAATGTAAAGCCCCATATTTGGGTTAATATGCTCAACTGTAACATTACGAGATGGCTAGGCAACGTTGTGGGACAATGGCGTGACATGGCAGATAGAGAAGCCAGTGGGATCTTTGGCTACGTGGAAAGAGACGTAATCTCCAGACTTAAGGAGGTTATACTCTAATAATATTCTATCCTGGTCAGACTACATCTGAAGTATTGTGTTCATCTCAAAGATGAACATTGACAAATTGGAGGAAAACCAGTTCAGTAAGGGGCTTTGAGATCATTTTATATGAGGATTGGTCGGAGAACAGAGGACTTTCGGAGAAATATGACAGGTTTCTTGAAATAAATGAAGGGTTTTCATAGCAGGGAAGGGTCAAATTTGTCATGTGTGTGTCTCCCCTCCCCACCCCACCCTGGCCTGGAATGCCCTCTTTCCCTACCTCTGCCTCATAGAATGATTGATGTGGGGTCAGAGGTCTTGAGTTTGAATCCTGACTCTGTTCATACTACTTGTGAAACCTTGGGCCTCAGTTTCCTCATTTGCAAAATGATCCCTAAGATCCCTTCCAGCTCTAAGTCTCTTTTCCTTAACCCCTGATATAGACCTGATCTTAGTGTTAGGGCCATAAATAACTTCTGGGACCTAGGGAAAGATGGGTCACATGTGGGTCATAGCCATAGTGTAGTCTGGGGTGTACAGAGATGTGTGAGTATCTTGCTTACGAGAGAATAATGGACCAGTGGTTTGCGTTCTACTTTTCAGAAGTTTTATTATAAAGAAAGTTTGAGCTAAGCATTGTGAACCAAAACAAACATGTCAGGGCCAAGGGAGCCCCTTAACAAAGAAAGTCAGAGCAAAACCAAATGGAAATAAACGTCCCTTCCGAGAAACTGTAATTCTGATGTTTTTTTCCTTCCTTTTCCATAAATAGACAAAATCATCATCAGCAATTTTAAATAGATGGACATATGGCTGAAAAAAATAACAATGCCAGGCAACATGGCTAGAAACTGTCCATTTCTTGCTGTAGAAATCATAGAAACAGGTTTGGCAGGCTTTTTATACACATCTTCTGTCTATGTATAACTAAAAAAATGTGCTACAGTTAATATAAAATGCTTTTTACTAGAAAGTAAACTACTATTTTTCTTCCACAAAAAAATCTTAAAGATGTCTTCAGCACAGGTCTAACACACTTAGTAATCTACTGACGTGGAGCCAACACACTCACACCCAGGACGGTGGGCATGTTTGTAAAACTGGGTTTGCGTTTCTACCAGCCCTCTGGCTGGCCACCCGCCCCCCCTCCCTGTGAGGCATGCCAGTGGGGTCTTTGTGGATTTTGGGATTTACTTTGCTGGATATCCAAGGCCTTTGCATGTACACTATTCACACATACTTCACATTTACTTGCACGGATTGAATGCCGTTAGCAAGTCAGAAGGCGCAGTTTGCTATAGGGCTGGCCCAGCAGGGGAGCCTGGTGCAGAAACTTGGCGCTGTGTCTAAGAGTAGGTCACCAGGGAAAAAAGTTTGGAGCTAAGCTAAGCAAATAAACAAAAAAGGGGGTCTTGTTTGTTCTTTGGGGTTGGGGGTGGGGAGGGACCTAGCGAGCTCTCTGCCTTCAGAAGTTGGCTTTGGAGTTGGAAAGGAGGAACTGCTCCCCAGCTGAGCAATGTACAGGTGCCTTGGAACAGCCCTCCAGTCCGCCGAGACTTGCTCGATGCTTCCTCCCAGTGTCCAGGCCCACATCCCCGTGTCCTTCCTCTGAGCCTCGGAGGGGAGAATCGGCCAGTTTAGGTGAGGTAGAGAGACTTATCCCTTGGGAGCATGCTGGAAGGGAAAAGAGCAGAAGGCAGTCAGGAGGATGGCCCAAAGTGGGGAAATCAATATCCTCTGGGGGGTCTTTGACCATGCCCCCATGCCAGCCCCCCTATACTCAAATCTGGCTTCACCCTGACAATAATTCTCCATCTCTGGCTTATATATCACTTCACCGGATCTTCAACATTCAGTGAGATAGGCAGGTGGTAGTGTCTTCATCTTACAAGTGAGGAAACTGAGGCAGAAGTAAATAACTCAGAGAAGTGACAACCCTATTGTCCTCTGCCCTTATCAGACCTCTACCCGAAGTAGTGAGACTGACCGATTACTGCACAAATTCTAGGACAGATGTCTTAGTAGGAACGGTGACAAGCTTGAGTGTTCAGAGAATGGCAACCACTACTGTGAGGGGACTCAAAGCCACGTCACACAAGTTTAAGGAAATGGAAACATTTAGCCACAAGAAAGGACATGGGGAGGAGGCTACCGTAACTGCTTATTTCAAATATCTGACAGACCATTGGGTGATGAAGGATTAGTTTTGTTCTGTTTGGCCCATTCTAGGACAGAACTAGGACCCATGGGGGGCATTATAGGAGTCAGATTTCAGCTCCACTTCCAGCTTCTACTCTCTGGAAAGATGGTGATCTTTTCTCTATCACGGGAAGTGGCCACAGTGCAAGGGAGAGACCAGATGACCTGTAGAAGGGGTTTGCATGCTGTGTAGGCAGCTGAACAAGATGTCTCATGTGATTCCTCTTAGCTTTAAGAGTCTGTGACACAATAGAGTGATACTGGGTCAAGACAGGGAAGGAGAATGGAAAGGAAGTGGTAAAGAGGCAGGGTCCTGAGGAGATGGGCTTTGGGAAACCTGGCTGGCCTGGGGACCCTACTATAGGCTACAACATTCCATCACATGGGCCCTCATCTGAAGTAGTGATGGCTTGGACACTTGGAAATGGTTCAGCCTCTTGATCACTGACACCTCCCTTTTTGGAAAACTGTCTTTGGTAACCAATGGCCAAAATTCTATGTTAAAGTTAGTTTTAATATCATTTTTTTTGGGGTAGGAATTTCAAAGGCAGAAATTTGATAGTGTAACTATCCCGTGACACAGCTCCATAGGACCATCTCCGGGGCCTGGACTCTAAACCTAGAATTTAATAGAACTTTAAATGACACACTACCTATTGCAAAGCTTCATGGGCTTTGGAATGATGGTTGGGATCTCTGGGATTAGATGGTCAAATTTAAAGAAGCCCCATGACTCTATAGGTAGGTTTGGATTTAGAAGGAAGAGATTTCATCCCCTGGTGAAAGCTCATTCATTTTATAGAAGAGAACAGTGGGGCCCAGAGAAGGGAAAGGACTTTGACCAATGTTACCCACTGAGTCAGTGGTAGGGCCAGGATGAAGACCCAGTTCTCCTGACTCCTGGTCCAGGCCTCCTTTCTTGCCCCCTTCCCTCTTAATCCTGGGGAGCTAGACTTGCCTTATAAAATAAACAGTAAAATCACATTGGCCTTAATGTAAAAGGAGATTCTGGTATTTCAGAATTCATGTTTACACTTCAGAGTTGAAACATCTGTGTTATTGTTGGTTAATTCTGGAGATTGGTTTGGATTTTACAGGATTTTAATGGTTTCATTACTTCTTGAAGAATGAAACTTAGACTAGTCTCAAAGGCTTGACTCATTAGTACGTAGATTTAGAGCTGAGACTGATTTAGTGGTCATCTACATTGGAACCTCAGGGATTAGGAAAGGCTGCCTCGAGTGAATCAGCTTCCCAATGACCCAACTGCCTTTCTTAGCACTCCAGCTGGTGCGGCTGTGTAGGCTAAAGAGGGTGTTCCAGGCCTACTTCAGCCTGACCTGAACTTGGGTATCTGGTCTCATAAAGACACAGCTTCAGGCTCTACCTAATTAAGATATGCTATGACAATGGGAAGGTTCACAGAGTTTGAGTTAGTCAGTGTCTTTTAATGGTCAGATTTCCCAAACCAACTTCCAAACAACGGATCTTTTAGGTCAAGACTAACCTTGAACAACTGTCTATAACAGAAAAGAGCAATGAACAGACACATGAGTGGTGTGCCTGTTTATATTCTTCTCCAAGGCTAATTATTTGAGTAAGCCTGCCTGCCTTCAACCTATGTGGTGCAGTAGATGGAACACTGGGCCTGGAATCAGGAAGATTCATCTCCATGGAAGAGTCGGATGTGACTGAAAAATGTCTGAACAGCAAAACCTGCCTCAAATCTAAAGCATTATTGTAGAAAGTGATGAGATTAGTTTATGAGACTCGTGGAATTGAGGTCATAAAAGGCAATTGCACGTTAATTTACAAACATCCCAATTACGGCTGAATAGCTTTAAGTTTAAACAAATTGTTAGCTTTGCTGATTCCTGGGTTCAAGACAATCACTTGGCAGCTGAAGCCAGGTGAAAACAAATGGAAGGTTTTTCTTTTTGTTGTGAGCTGCAAACTCAGTATGGGCCAATCGGTGGGGCAGAGCATCAAAAAAAAAACTAATATGAGGGGGTCCCTTCATTAGAGAGCTTCAAGAGAAGGCCTGATAATCACTTGTTGGGGATGGTAGGTATTCTTGGTCAAACATGGACTGGACCAGATGCTCACTGACGTCCCGGTTATCAATTAAATCTTAGGACGTTGATAGATGCACAGTGTCTCTGGCGGGTGGGAGAGGGTGTTCCCACTGTTCTTTCCCTGTTCAGATTGCATCTGGAGTATTATATATATTATATATACATATTACATATATATATGCAAGTCATATTTGACCTTGACAAAGTGGAGCATGCCTAATAGGGGCTGACCAGGATGGTGGGAAGACCGCAACCCTATCACACAAGGATCCACTCAAGGAGCTGGGAAAGTTTAAACCGGAGAAATATGAGAGCTGTCAAGTCATCAGAACTGTCTCATGGGGAAAGGGGATAAGGGAAGAGATGTGTTTTGCTTGGCTCTAGAGTGATGGAGAGAAGTTGCAAAGCAACAGGCTGTGGCTTGATATAAAGGAGAATGTCCTGATAATTAGAAAAGTGGAATAGGAAGTAGGAAGTGGAGGGTTCCCACTCATGGGAGGTCTTCCAGGAGAGTATGGATGACTACTGGCCATCTTATAGGTGACCCTGGAGGAGCCTTTTGGCTCTGTGAGTTGTGGCAGAAAGAGTTCTGGGTTTGGAGTTGAATACTGACTCTGCCACTTATGCCTTGGGCAAGTCACTCTCTCTGGGCCTCAGTCTCCTCATCTGTAACAGGGGGTGTTGGGTTAGAGGGTCTCTAAGCTACCTTCTCATGTTAAATCCCACACTCCCAGGTGATTCTATGAATGTGTTCAGCATACTTCTTTGCCACAGACTCACCTGGATTTTGTTGACATAGACATGGAGGGACTGACTGTCATATGGAGTAGAGGGCTTAAAAAAACAACCACATAACCCAAAGGGCAGAGACTGGGTTAGGTGAGCAGAGACCATTGGATAAAGGGCTTTTTCCTATCTTAACCAGGACACTGCTTGGTCTATGCTCACTTAGGAAGCAGAGGATAAGCTTTGACCATTGTCTTTTGTCCACACATTCATACCTATCAAGGAGTATTTTATACAAGTTCCTGTTGAGATTAGCCTGCACAGAAGGTACAATTTCATGAGTTCATTTACATTAGCAGAGCAACAAGCTGTCAGGCTCCCCCCTGCACCCCCTTTAACATGTGCCAATTAAAGCTCTGCTCAAAGGAGATGGAAGGCTTCCCGGCAGAAGTGGCTTCTGGGCTAAGAGAACATGACTTGCTTTTGAAAAGCAGGAGTGAAAGAAGTCTCCTCTTTGGGGGCTCGCTCTCCTGCGAACTGGAACGATTTCAGGGGGAACAAGGAAACCGCCTCTCCACGTTTACTAGACCATCGTGAGGAACACGATCGCCCATCTCAGGACAGCAGAGTGTGCAGAGTGAGAGGCTCTAGGACAGCAGCTACAGAACGAGCCTCCTGCCAAAGGGACCCAAGGACCAGTGAGCTCCCTTGTGCCTTCCCTGACACGCACTACCCAGCGCTCCCCTCTCAACAACATGAATGAGATTTTGGAAAGCAAATGAATGACTGGAAGGACATCTTGGATTGAACAGAATCACAGAACGTCAAAGCTGGAAGGGACCTTAAAGATTATATAGAATTAAATTCATTATTATTATTATTATTAAAAAATAACCATAATAGCTTCGAAGTACTTTAGATATGCTATCTCATTTGATTCTTTCAATAGCCTTCTGAGTTGGCAGCTATTTTCGTACCAATTTTAGAGATCAAGAAACTGAGGCTCAGAGAGCCTTTCCCAGGGTCATTTGATCAGGATGTGGCCATTATGGGATTCATATCCAGATCCTCCTGATTTCTAAATCCAACATGCTATCCATTACATTATGCTAACACTATTTTACAGATAAGAAGACGGAGAGGGGAAGGGATTTGACCAAGGTCACAGGGGGAGTTGGCAGCAAAGTAGGGGTAGACCCTCAGTCTCCTGCATCTCAGGGCAATGCCCACCTCACCCTGTAGCCTTCTCATTGTACCAGTCATCTCTAGCATTGGAGGAAGTTAAAATGAATTGGGTTCTCCCTGGCCCAGGAGAAGAAGTACAAAGTTGCTGACCTGCAGTGGTTAATGCCACACTCTCGGCTGGGGTAATCACCGTCCCAGTCACTGTTTCCTGGGGTGTTTGATGTGCCCGGGGAGCAGGAGCCAACGCTGCTTTGGAACTCAGGTGAGATGTGTGAGAAATCCTGCAGAGAAATGAGGCAGAGAGGGAAAAAACCATAGAAACATTACAAACCTCAGCAGGCAGGAACACAGGTAGGGGGCAAGTGAAGGTGCCCTGCCCAGAAGCATGTAAGCAATTTTATAGGAAGGGGAGGGAGAGGGGAAACTGAGGCAGGACACTGTGAGTGTTGCTAGCTGGACCTGTTTCTCACCCCCTCTCTGGTTTTGGGGACTCTGTCTCAGGACAATCCTTTAAAGAACATTATTATATTTAGTTTTCATTTTACAAATGAAGAAACTGAAGCCCAGAGATGAAAAAAATGACTTGTTCCACACAGGAAGCAAAAGGATTCTAACCCAGTTCCTCTGATCCCAAAGCCAGTGCTTTTCCCACTCTAATAGTCAGCAAGCACTTATGCAGCACCTACTATGTGCCAGGCACTGTGCTAAGCTCTGGAGATAGATGCTCAACACCAGCCTGACCTCTTCATAGCTGCCCTTTGGGGTTCACATCCAGGTGACAGGAGGAAGGCTGGACTCAAATGCTTTACAAAGAGAATTTCAGCGAGAGTCTTGGGGATATCTGTGGAATACCACATTCCTATCTAGTCACTGGGGATTTCAGGAGCATGTTTTTCTTTAAGATGCAGAGGTAGAGTGTGTGTACGGAAGGCACATCAATAAGCCTGCTGTTTGCTTTTACCAGGGAAACAGAGAAACCCAGAAAGGAGAAACAGAATGGGTGGAAGTTCTCATGCCCACCCGCCCTTGAAGCTTCTCTGCTAGTGGTCTGTTCAAAGGTAGGCTCCTTGTGAGGAAGCGATGGTTTCATTCTTTGTACTTGTATCTCTGTGCCTAGCATTATGCCTGGCACAGAGTAGGTGCCTAATAAATGCTTGTTGATTAATTGCTGGACTCTAACTCTTTCTCTCTGTCTCTCTGTCTCTGTCTCTCTCTCTGTCTCTCTCTCTCTCTGTTTATGTAATAAGTCATTTAACTGCATTTCAGCCATTCAGCTCCTCCTTTTGGGTCTCTTCTTCACTGCACATATTGGCAGCAGGTTCTTGGCCTCAGGTAAGAGCTGCCTCACATCTTGGTGACTGGGGAAAAGGATTATTACTGTGGAGTCTGACATGGCATAGACTAGAGCAGTTTCTTCTACGGTACTGATGGGACTGGCAGTTAAAGCCCCACGTCTATGATCTAGGATGTGGCATAACTGAAATCGCCTTTATCGCTACTTTAGAAAATTCAGTCTCTTGTTACTGAGCAATTCCTGGAAGCAGTGCGATACAGTGGAAAGACTAGAGAATTTGGAGTGGGTGGATCTGGGTTCAAATCTCATCTCTGCCATTTACGACGCACTTGACCTTGGATAAATGATTTAACTTCTCTGGGTTTCAGTTTCTTCATCTGTACAATGGGAGGGTTGGACTACATGGCCTGTAAATCTAGATTAGATCTTAAACTGAAATAGTTAAAGGAGGAAAGGTCCATTGATGTTTTCCTGATCTAACTGGCACTTCAAAGTCTGTTTTTAACATTACGACAAATCTCAGAGATAATGTCCCTGAACAAAAAGGATATTTTAGTTCTGTTGGGAAATCCACAGCTGATTGAAGGTAGTCACACATCTGTTGGCTAGCAGAGGGAGGAGGCTTGACCACAGTTAGACACTCGCTCTCCTTCTTTAGAAAGAAAAACCATTGTGACCCACAGGAGGATGAAGGCTTGTGACGAAGCCAGAGTGACCCCAAGCTGCCGAGCACATCTACCCAGCAAAGGGTAATATGCTATACCGAGTGATATAGGCCAAAGTCTCTGCCAATCCAGTGGCCAATGTGTGACCACTGCCTCAGCAACTACCCTCCACAAAACCTATAGCATGTTTCAGCACCCCAGGAACGGACAGCCAAAGCCTACAGGAACCTCCCTCTTCTGCTTCTCTCCTCCCTTTACCTCTGGCCTGCCTTGTCCCCACTTTCCATTACGGAAAACGTCAAATCAAGATCACCACCACTACAGGAGAGGGTATGTCTATTTATTCCCTTCACCATCCCTGTAACTTTCTTGAATGCCAAAGGTATGTTTGACAAAAAGACTGCTTTATGGAGAACTCGTGCAGGGCAAGCACTCACAGGTTGGTCAGAAGAAACGCTACAAGGACACACTCTCAAGGTCTCTCTTAAGGACTTTGGAATTGATTGTGAGACATGGGAGACACTGGCACAGGACTGCCCATCATGGCATGCCCTCATCAGAGAGGGTGCTGTGCATTAAGAGCAAAGCAGAATTGAAATAGCTCAAGAGATACACTGGAAAATTTAGGGAATCCACCCCAAATGTTCACATGGACTATTTGTGCCCAACCTGTGGTGGAGCCTTCCGAGATCATACTGGTCTGATCAGTCACAGTTGGACTCATTATAACTTGACTCCGACATAGTGATGTCATTTTGGTCCTCTTTGAGAACTAAGGACAACTTTCTAAACCAAAATACCCCTCCCTGGCCATCACTTCTCTAGAGCTGACTCTTCTGATTTTTTAAAATGTGAATCTCTTGAGGGTAGGGACTAAATCTGCTTTTGTATTTGTATCCCTAACACTTTAAAGTCGCTGGCACGTAGGAAGCACTTAAACAGATATTTATTGATTGACCAGCACAACTGGGCACATAGTAAGAGTTTAACAAGTGACCTTTCATTCATCCATTCCTCTGTTCTAGTCTAGTCTAATCCCTGGATTTCAATGGATGATGTGAAAATGCCATGCCCATGATAAATAATATTCAATGCAGGTCATTTTTACCTAAGAACATCATGCAAATCTGTATATTTTCCTTCTAATCATTTGTTTCTCTCTCTTTTTTAGTCTTCTGTTTTCATTTATAAAGGTAGAACTTTTGATCTACCATCAATCGAAACTGTGTTCTGAGTTCAAACCCCATAGTATGGATGGGGTGGAATGAAACCATTCACATTCTTCCAACTGAGGAAATGTAAACACCTTGGAAGGAGGAATTATTTCATTTTTGTTTGTGTATCTCCAGTGCCTAGCCCCAGGGGTGTTGGGAGGGGACTGGCCCTTTAACTCATATCTCCCTCTTTCTCTCTTCCCAAATATTATAGACCCCTGCCCTGGGATGATGAGAGATGAAGGCAGGAATTCTTCCCTCTCCCCCCTCCCCCCAATCTCCCGAGGCCTTAGATGGCTGGAGGAGAGGTTGCTGCCCAGCTGACTCCCCTTTTCCTGGTAGGTCCTGAGGGCATGTTGAGAGGATGTTGACACTTTATAGATTCTTAATAAATATTTGTTGGATGAATTGAAGGGAAGAACAAACATTTGGGAAACATTTGGGGGCTACAGAAGCGAGATTTTTCTTTTTTAGAAGCCAAGAGGCAAGTTTCTGAGATTAGACACAAAGCCCTTGGCGTCAGCAGACCTGTGTTTTACACAATTGCATACCTTGGATCTTTGAATTCTTCCATTTGGTCTCCTAAGGGGCTGCTGGGGTTCCTTTGCCATTCCAGCTAAGCGAGGTGTGAGACTGGAACTGGACTAAGGCAGGAAGCCATGTGATTTGGGTGCCTCACTCACCTGCTGCCCTGGAGGCGAGGTACTCATCGGGGGCTGGACCTGTAGTGCCATGGGCGGAGGAGACAAAATGGACTGCTGGGGGACTGGCTGCATGCTGAGGGATTGGTTGAGGATGGCGCTCTGGGGGTGATGCAGAGCCAGCTGCTGGTGGAGAGGAGGGCTGATCTGGAACGATGGCGGCGGCGGCGGCGGCGAGGCACTGATGCTGGGCAGCATGGATTTGGAGTTTAGGGTCCTGGAGAGGCTGGGGTGAGGGTGGCCACGGTAGCCCTGGAGGTCAGATGGGGACAGGAACGAGCCGAGGCCCGGGTAGGGCGATGAGGCCTGGGGTGGTATGGTATACATGGGCTGCTTGGGGGGAATCATTTTAGAAGATGGATTGGGTGGGGTGGTCTTGGCCTCACTCTGTTCAGCAGAGCTCTGGAAGGGAAGCATAGGACTTGATAAGAAAACAGTAATAAGCAGAAGAAAGTTCAGTCGTATGCTTTCTTCCACCCTATAGGATAGGACCTCTCTCTTGGGCTCTCCTTACTCCATTGGCTCTTCTCTAGAAAGTTAATTTAGGTTATGGGACAAGAAGGAAAGCCTACTCCCTAATCCTTCTCTGATGATTTGCCTACCCCACATCCAATTAGATTAATCCATTGTGAAGAAATGAAGCAGTCTAGTTACATTCCAAGGAACTCTGGGAACTGGAAGGGTCAAGAAAAGAACATTGTGACCCACCGATAGGTCATTGGCTTAAGGGTGAGCCTTGTTATGGAGAATATAGTCCTATTTTCTGGTCCTGTAGCAAGCAATAGTCCACAAGTGGATATGAACTAGATTTGTCATTTCCTTGGCATAGGGAGCTGCCAGTGAAGAATTTCCTCTTCCAGTGCAGATTGGCACACTCTTTACAACCATTCTCAGAGAGTTGCCTAGATCATTGAGAAGTTAAGTGACTTGCCCTGGGTCACAGTCAATATATGTCAGAGACAGGACTTGAACCCAAGTCTTCCTGGCTCTGAGGCCAGCTCTCTATCGACTAGACCACACCGATTTTCAGTGTGTGAGGAGCTGACAAAATGGAAGCCACTAAAAATGCTGATACTGAAGATTTTGTCTTGCTCCCCAGGCCCATCTGTCCCCAGCACTAACTGTCACTTAACCCTGAGAGTCTACCTTGAATATCTATCAGACTTGACACAGGCTCCCATGTCCTTTCTCTACTTTTCTTCTCTTCCCAAAGGCTTAGTCCTGGCCCTAAGTTCCTGGGACTCTTAATTGGTCTGCCTGTCTCAAGTCATTCTTGCTACTGGACTTCCATGATTCTGAGAGGAGAGAGTGAGGTTTGCAACTTTGCTCAGCCCTATCTCACTTAAATCCAATTCATTCAACGGTCACAACCTCATGACGTCATTGGTCCTATTTGAGAGTGAAGGGTGACCAACAACAACATTCTCTACCCTGTCCAATCCATCTTCCACTCAGCTGCCAATGTGATTTTTCTAAAGTGTGGGCCTAACCATGTTACTCCTCTATTCAATTAAACTTCAATGGCTCCAAATTTCCTCAAAGTTCACATATACATTCCTCTCTTGGCATTTAAATCCTTTCATGACCTGGCTACCACTTACCTTTCCAGACTTATATGCTACTCTCCCTTACCCACTCTTTGGTCCAGCTAAACTGGCCTCCTTGCTCTTGGCCTCCTGCAGGGAGCTCTATCTTCTGTCTCTGCAGAGGCCATTCTCCATGCTTGGAATCCCCTCATTCCTGCCCCTTAGAATTCTAGTTTCCTTCAAAGCATGGCTTGACCAGTGCCTCCTACATGAGGCCTTTGAGGATTTCCCAAAGCCATCAATACTTTCCCTCTAGAAATTACTTTGTATTTAATTTTCAATTCACATGTTATTCCTTGCCCCCCTCACCCTGAAATGTAGCCTCCTTGAGGGCTTGTACTATTTTGGTTTTGTCATTATATCCTCAGTGACTAGTGTAGTTCTAGGCATAGGAGATACTAGAATTCAGAGTCTGCAGATATTAGCCATAGTCTGCCTTAAAACTTGGAAACTGTGGCTCAGAGAATGGCTAAGAACTTGCCTGGTTCTCGTAGCTCCCATCAGTGGAGCTTTTCTCCTCAAGGGAAATACTGCCAAGCAACAGGGATGGGAGTTGGGTGGTCAACTAGTTTGGAGAACTGACAGGATGTTAGGGGACCTGAGTTCTAGTTTCTTCTCTGCCACTAACTCCTTGTGTGGTCTTGGATAAGTCGCTTTTTCTCTCCAAGCCTCAGTTTCTTCATCTGTAAACTAAGGGCACTGGATCAGACAAACCGTAAGGTCCTGTTCACCTCGGGCTGTTGATGTTCTCTGAGTATGGGAGTCAGGACTATGCTATCCAAGTGCCTATTTCCATGCTGGCATAGTCCAAATGCCCTGTATACAGGGGTGTGCCAAAGCCAGCTCTAACTACCTAGATCATGGTTACATTTTCAGTGCGAGTCCTACATACCTTGGAAATTGAAAATCGGCAAACATCGAGGCTTGATTTATTGTTTTGTTCATTGTGTAGACTCAATAAATTGATGGAGAAAAATGTTTATGATGTCGATGTGTCCATCTTCCCCTCCTCCAAGACTGTGGTTGTTAAATATTGAGTACCACACCCCTGCCCATGTCCCTTTAGCCTAAGGGGCAGCGGTAAGATGGCCAAGAGTATGGGCAGCATGGTTACAGAGTACTTCTTATCAAAAAGCTCCTCCTCAGAGATTCTCAAGAGATGCACCTAATTTATCACATCCAGAGAGCTTACTGGCTAGATGAAAAGTGGGGCTGGTTACCTTGGAAACGAGGCTGGCCCGATAGGCTGCCAGGGCCTTTAAATATTCTTTCTTTGCAGCTTCGGTTTTCCTCTTATAGGCCTGAAAGAAGGAAACAAAGAATAGCCATTAGTGAGAGGGCCTGAGTGAACTCCTGCCTCCCAGGAGGCAGTATCTCCCAGAGAGGCCTGTCTTACCCCTATAAGGATATGATCAGTGAGAATTTTGGAGGACCATCTTGTCTCATCTCCTTGTGATTTCCATGACAAAGAGTGTCTCAGGGTTGTCCTAGATCAGATGATGCCCCTTCTTCCTAACAGAAGTCTGCCTCTTTCCCTCCCATGTCCACATGACGTCTCTTAGCCTCCTGTGGTGGCACAGGAAGGGGTATGCAGAAACCCCTCTTATGGTCAATAATCACTCTCCCTTGTTCTCTTCCCTCAGGGCCTTAAGTTCAGTAGTAGAAAGATTGCTCTTTGCAGAGAGAATACCCAGGTTCAAATCCAACCTCAGGCACTTATTGTGTGCCCCTGGACAAATCACCTAACCCCTCTGAGCCTCAGTGTTCTCATTTGCAAAAGCGGTATAAAAATGATAGCGTCTGCCTCATAGAGCTGGAGTAACAGCTGTAAAGCGCTTTGTAAATCCTTAGAGTGTCATGAGCTGCTGGTCTCCCTTAGTGACTGTGAGCAGTTCTAGTTTTGTCAGTCTCCCTCGTCCCTGCAGATGTGTCTTCTTCCTGTGGTCACCCCCAAGTAGGGTGTCAGTTACCCTGCAGTGGTCTTCTACAGGGCAGCTGACCTTCAGCCTTCTGCATGTGCACGTGTGCCCCGCTATACGTAAGTACATACATAGCTGGGAAATCAAACGCAGGCTGTGCACTGAAGAGCACCTGGCTTAAAGCCATCCCTGCTGGTGTCAGACACGGACTAGGATGATCTCAGAGGGGGAAGTGGAAGCTGTTCCTAGAGTGGCCCCAGGGATCTCAGGTTACTGTAGGAACTGAGGCTGGACCCCCACACTTGACTAGAGGAACACCAGCACTGGTGAGATGTGGGGACTCTGGTTCTGGCCTCTGTCACTCGTTCTGAGCTGCGTGCCCTTGAGGGAGTCCCTCATTCCCTTTGAGCCTTAGATTTCTTTTTTTTTTAAATCAATTAACAAGCATTTATTAAGCACTTATGTCAGGAAGTGTCCCAAGTATTGGAGACATACAAAAGCAAAAGCAAAGTAGGCCCAAGCTACCAAGTGACAGCAGAGAGCGCCAGCCACCACCTGTCCCAGAATCTCCTTCTTCCACTTTCCCATCAATCTGGGAGCCAAATCCTCTCTCTCGATGTTTCAACGCTGTGGAGTTCCATGCTGAGCCTTCGATTTCTCACTTGTAAAGTGAGGAGAATCCCCCCTGCTCCCTCTGTTTACACGGCCTCTATCTTGTTTATCCATGGGTGTTTGCATGTCGTCTCCCCCTTGCTTCCCCTGAGAAACGCCTGGAAGGCAGGGTCTGTATCTTTTGCCTTTCTTTGTATCCACAATGCTTAGCACAGTGCCTGACATGCAGTAGCAGGTGCTTATAGATGCCTCTTGACTGATAGCAAATGTGAAACCATATACCGATGTGGAAAATTATTACATGGCTCTTGAACCTCTGTAAAAAAAGTAGTTCCTTCCTAGGAATGGGTCTGGGAATTTCCTCAGTGACCTATGCCCAGGATCACCCTACACATTGGCACCCTTAGGGCTTGTGGAAAGAGCGCTGGGTTTGGAGTCGAGGTCCAAAGCCTAGTTAATAACAGTGGTAGGAATAATGACAGTAGTAATGTCTACACAGCACTCTATCATACCATCTCATTTTATCCTCATAACAACTCTGGCAGGTGGAGGCTGTCATTCCCACTTTACAGATGAGGAAATCAAGGCAGGCGGCACAAGGTCTTTTATGAACACCACGCCGACACCACTATGAAGTGACTGAAGCTAGATTTGAACTCACACCTTCCTGATTTCTCTACTCTATCGACTGTGCCACCCAGCTCTGCCACTTATTACCTGTGTAACTGCGGACCAGTCCTTTAATCTGTCTGGGTCTTAGCTTCCTTACGTATAAAAGGAGCAGTTTGAATGAGATAACCTCTAAGATCCTTTCCAGATCTCCATCTATAACCTAGAATTCACCTATCATGTTATCAATAAATGTCCCACAAGAAGGGTCACTGCCTGACCAGAACTGAAAACTGCTGAACAAATGTTTACTTTGGACTGCTCATGATTTTCACCCCTAAGCTCAGGTATGCAGAGCCTTGGAGAAAAGGGCAGCAACTCGCTGTTTGTGGTTATCGTTCAGGCATTTCTGACTCTTTAGGACCCCATTTGGGGTTTTCTTAGCAATCTGCCATTTCCTTCTCCGGCTCATTTTACAGATGAGGAAATTGAGGGAAACAGGGGTAAGTGACTTGGCCAGGGTCACACAGCTAGTAAGTGTCTGAGGCCAGATTTGAACTCAGGAAGATGAGACTTCTTGACTTCAGGTCTGGTGCTCTATCCACTGCACCACCTAGCCTTCTCCTAGCTCAGGACCTGCCAGTGTAACCCACAAGCATGTGAATGCCTGAGAAGGCCAATTGCCTTCACTTACCACCTGGGGGAAGGATTGCTGACAGTGAAGAAAAGGAGAGTGGCAGGGTACCACTGGCCCTGGTGATGGCCTATTCTCGCTCCACTGCTCTGGGAGGGCCAAGAGCATTGCTGCATCATTGGGAGACTGTTTTTGTTCCTTTCAAAATTTCATTTAATTTTAAAAAAATTAACAAAAGTCTATTTTCCCTCCCTCCCATCTGCCCTCCACACCTCCACACCCTCACTGTGGAAGAAAATAAAAACAAAAACTGTGTAAAAATATGCGTAAGCAAGCAATGCAAATTCCCACATTGTCCACTGGGGTGTTATGTTTTGTGGATGGAACCTGATACCCAGGGAAGCTTCTTCATCTCCCCTAATACCAGGCTCCCCTTCCTTCACTGCCTCTTGTATGAACTTCTGAGGCTCCATAGGGTTCAGCTGTGTGTGGGGCACGGTTCTGTCTTTGTATTGTCTGGCAGAGTAGGAAGCTCTGGGGAGATTCTTTTAGCCTCCGTCTATGGGTTGTAAGGATGAGTGGTGGGGATTTGCTTGTGATAGTATCTGGTCCCAAGCTCTGCTGGCTAAGAGAAGGAAAAGTCTTTTTTAGAGGCTTGCCATCTCCTTATAACTCGAGAGCATTTGTAGGGAGAGAGGGGCCTGACAGCCACGGCTTAGCTTTCTGCCTGTTCCAAACATCGAATCTCCTTTGTTAAAGGAGATGCTCGGTGCTCCAAGTAGGGATGCTTATTCCTAGGGCAAATTCAGTTAAGGGAGGGCCAGAGAATGATTTGACCATGTGTACAGTCCCACTGGGAGATGGAGCAGTTCAGTCCATCTCCCCCTCCCCCCGACCGGAGAATCCAGCCTCTGTCTTCAGAAGGGGATTATGGGAATGGGGCACCATGGTTATTGGAGTCTGAGAATGTTTGCTGTGATTGGGGGGACGGGTGGGTCTACACTGTGGTATAGGCTGGTGGCAGGTGAGGTGTGAAGATGCTGCAAGGAGGAAGTTCATCTCCCCCCCCCCCATGTCACTGCCCTGGTTTGCACCACACTGATTATGCTCCTTCCTAGTGGGCCAGTATCTCCTGATGTTGCAGCCTTGGTTGGCTGGTATGGATTCTCTCCCTGAGAAATCATCGATAAAGTGTTGGAAAGGTCTACTCATAACTGCTCCTGGGAGGATCCAAGTCTCAGTGAGTCTCAGGAGCCCTCCACTGCCAGGACAAGGGTCTAGGTCTTTTGGGACCCCAGCTCCCTCGGTCACATTATTGATGACAATTCTTAACTGGCTTACAAATCTTTGGCCTGGATAGAGATACTTGACAGCCTTAGTTGGGAGCAGAAGCCCTTGGAAAACCTCACGTGAGGGGCCAGAAGGGGTACTCAGAATTATTATTAGCCAACAGGAAAAAAATAACTATAACCTTGAGTAGTAGAAAAACTGACTTTCTCTTCTTTAATCTATTTTATGAAAATAGAGCGCATGTGTATTTCCCTACCCTTCCTCTCCCCTGCTCCCTGAGGAATCTGTTTACCACCTAAAAACAAACCAAGCTGGACTCCTTTCTGACAGGGAATGGAGTCTCACCTAACCCTTTCTTGTCTGAGTAAGTTTAGATAGAAGAGTCTGAAATGAGACATGAAGAAGTGATTCCATTTCCTCTGGGATGCAGGGATCTGACCAATTCGAGTTTTTCTTTCATAGTGCAGGGAAATGCAAGGTGTGATTTGTTGGAGAGGAGGCAGGGCATACTGGATTGAGCTGTGGTTTTAGAGTCAAGGAGACCCGGGTTTGAATCCCGCCTCAGACACTGGCTAGCTGTGTGACCCTGGACAAGTTGCTTAACCTCTCTCAGCCTCAGTTTCTTTACCTGTAAGATGGGGATAATAATAGCACCTACCTCACAGGGAGGGCTCAAGTGACCCCAACTGCCTCTCAAAAAACGAAAACAAACCAAAAAGAGTTTTATTAGCGCATTTCACAGCCGTACGTCACTTAGTTCAGGTAGGCCTCCCTCTTTTCTCTACAGAGACCCAGCTTGTCAGTAGGGGCCTCCTCACATATGCAATCTCTTGTGAAATCTTTTCATTATTAACCTCTGCTGCATCCCTTGTGCAGGTCTCCTTCTCTGCACTCACAGAACCATAACCCTTCTAAAGGCCCTCATCCGCATTATCCGCGTGCCTTTGAGTCTCCGCCACAAGTTTCTCTCCACTCCAAACCATCCTCCACTTAGCTTCCAAAGTGATCTTCTTAAAGCGGGGTTCCTTCCTAGCTTTCCCCTCTTCGTATAGTGATTCTCTTTCACAGACCCTCTGATAGAGCTATCCTGGGCTTTTACACACACACGCGCACACACGCGCACACACACGCACACGTACGCACACATGTACACACACACATACACGTACACATACACACACACACATACACACCCTTCCCTGCTTTTCTGAACTGAGCTTCCAAGGAAATTAGGGATTCTGAGAAGCAGAGACAAAAAAGGAGTACATCCTAGGCATGAGAGCTGGGGCGTAGTCTGTGCAAAAGTGTGGAGATGAAAGATTGGGGGCTGAAGGTAAGGAACATCAAGAAAGCCAGTTTTGCTAGACTATAGAACCTAAAAGAGAATTAAGCCTGGAAGGGAAGGTTGGAGCCAGGCTGTAAAGGGTTTTTAAATGCCAGGCAGAGGGAGTTTCCATTTGTATTGTATTGTACTTAGAGGTAACAGGAAGGCACCGGAGCTTTTGTGAGCAAGGTAATGACATGGTCAGACCTTTGTTTTAGGAAAATCACTTTTGGCAGCTGTGTGGAGGAGGGATCGGAGAGGGGGAGACTTGAGGGAGAGAGACCAATTAAGGAGAAATTGTAATAGTCTAGGAAAGAACCGATGAAAGCCTAAACTAGTATGGCAGCTGTGTGAGTAGCGAGAAGGGCATGGATGCGAGAGATATCCTGTAAATAAAACTGACGTGACATGGGGACTGACTGGATACGTAGGGTGAGGAAGAGGAGGGAATCAAGCATGACTAAGATCGATAGCTTGGTTCACAGGCAGGATAATGGCACTCTCGACAAATAGGGAAGTCCAGATGAATGAGTTTTGGTGGTAGTGGGGAGATAAGTTCAATTTTGGACAAGTTGAGTTTGAGATGCCTGTAGGACATCCCAGTTTGAAATGTCCAGTGGGCAGCTGGTGATGAGGACTGGGAACCAGATGAAAATAGAGATGAAAATTAAATTCATAGGAGATGGGGAGGAGGAAGAGATGGGGAGAGACAGAGAGAGAGAGAGAGAGAGAGAGACAGAGAGACACACAGAGAGAGACAGAGACAGATAGAGAGACAGAGAGAGAGGCAGAGACAGAGGCAGAGAGACAGAGAAAAGGAGACACACACACAGATAGATAGCTAGAGAGACAGAGAGAGAGAGAGAAGGAGAGAGGAGACAGACATAGAAAAGAGACAGGCAGAGAGATATAAAGTGAGTCAGGGACAAAAGCCTTAGTTAACTATACCCACAATTAAGGGCCTGACATAGATAATGATCTGGCAAAGGAAACAGAGAAGGAGTGGTCAGACTGTAGGAAAACCAAAAGAGAGGAGTCCAAGGAGAGGGTAGGCCACAACCTCATATTCAGCAGAGGGGTCGAGAAGGATAAGGAATGAGAGAACACTTAGGTAAATCACTCGTTTTCTCTGGGCTTCCATTTCCTCATCTGTAAAAAGAGGGGGTTGGCCTAGATGGCCTCTGGAATAACACCAGAGGTGACTCTGGTACTCTCACAATGGGGACAAGGTAGTCCCACAAAGATTTTTGCTCAGGGAGATCCTGTCCTCCTTAGGTCACAAAGTGCTGGCAGCCTCGTACTCTGCCTCTACATGAGAATGGCCTCGAATTCAAGCATCAATTGTTGTGTGGGACTTGGAAGCTAACAGCGAAAGCAATTTTCAGATTATGCCAGGTAAATGCCTCTTCAGGCAAAGGAAAATGGGGGCGATCCACAGGACTGATGTGTTTAAGTCAGGTACTGTTTTTGGCAAGTCACCTGGCTATGAACTAATAAAGAAACTCCATGGAATTGTGGGATTTTAGAGCTGGAGAGGATGTTACTGCCAAAGCCTGGCCGTGGCTAAGAAGCAAAGGGCATAAGGGAAGGAATCCTGGGTGAGGAGCGGGGATTTGCTCGTAAATGTTTAATGTATAGTTGGTGGCAAGGGGGCAGGAATGTACTCCATACAAACTTTTCAGTTTAATCCGTACTATTAACATTTTCTCTCTTACTTCCTTACATCTATTAAATCAATTAACATATAAATCATGCCCTGATTTGTTGTGTTTGCTGATTTCTGAGGTGTAAATGCTTTCACTGGAAATTTAACATCCAACTTACAAGGGAGTCGTCTGAGTTGGCTCCAGCACATCCTTGGCTAGGAGTCAAGAGAACTGGGTTTCCAGTCCCCTAGCTTTACCAGCAACTCACTCCCTGTGTGACTGTGGGCCAGTCGCTTTCCTTTTCTGAGCCTCGGTCTTCCCATCTGTAAAATAAGGGTAGTGGTTGGGGGTAGACTAGAAAATCTCAATGTTCTTTCTGGTTGAGACTCTTTTAAGATAATTCTGCCTACAGCTATGATAGATGTGAGTAAAGGGTGGCTATGCCACATCTGAATAGAAATCACTGCACCCCAAATACACAGAAGGCTAGGGAAATATGTCCAGCTCCAGGATGGCTGGGGAGGGGATGAAGGGATGGATGGAGCCTTTGCAGCCAAGGCATCAGAACCAATGGGCCCAGGAGAGGGAAGCAATATGGCAGAGCAGCAGGAGCACTGGATTTGGAGACAGGACCTGGGTTCAAGTGAGGTGAGTTATTACCTGTATGACCTTAAGCAAATAGCCTAACTTCTCTGGGTCTCAGTTTCCCTATCTGTAAAATGAATGAAGGGTTTGGACTAAATGGCCTCTAAGCTCCTTTCCAGCTTGAAATCTATGACCATGGACCTAGTCTGTGTCTAATCTGCCTCAAGTCCCTCCCGTCTCTAATCCATACTCCACGGAGCCTTTGTAATTTTTCTAGGACCCAGGTTTGACCCCATCACTCCCCAAATCGGTAAACTCCAATTATTATTTTATTATTTCACTCCCATTATGCCCAGAGAGTGAAAACAAACTCCTCTGGGTATTAAAGTCCTTTCCAGCCTGGCTCCAGCCTTACCATATGCTCTTCTTCCTTCACAGACTCCACATTCCAGCCAAACTGGCCTTCTGACTCTTCCTCACACAGAATATTTCATTTCCCACCTCTATCCCTTTGTATAAGTTGTCTCCCAGAGCCTGGAATGCACACCCTTCTTTCCTCTACCTTCTAACCCTGGCTTCCTTCTCTCCATCTTTCTCTCCAGTTTGCTTCCTTTTTTTTTCCTTCTTTCCCTCCCAACAATGCATAGGAAGGAAACAAGTATTTATTAAGCGCCTGCTGTGTGCCAGACACTGTGCTATGTGCTTTAAAATACGAGCTCATTTGATCCTTGCAACAACCCTTCGAGGTAGGTGCCATTTATAGCCGAGGTAACAGAGGTTAAATGTCTCGCTCAGGGTCATGCAGCTATGTCTGAGGCTGGATTGGAACTCAGATATTTTAGGCTCCAGACCCAGCTCTCTATCCACCGTACCACCTAGCAGTAAACACAACTTTCTTAAATAATAATAACACTTATATAAAGCTTACTATGTGCCAGGGTGGTGGCTGTCCTTCATTCTGGAGAGGGGAAGGCAGAGCAAGTGGGGTTAAGTGACTTGCCCAAGGTCAAACAGCTGGTGTGTCAAGTGTTTGAGGCCGGATTTGAACTCAGGTCCTTCTGATTCCAGGGCCCGTGCTCTACTCACTGTGCCACCTAGCTGCCCTGTAGGATCAAAATGACATCACTTATGCTGGGGTCAAGGTCCAGTGTTTCTGACTGTGGCTGATCAGCCCAATATGAACTCAGAAGTCTCCACCATGGGCTGGGCACATTTGTATCTGCAGGTACATCTGCAAAACCACCTGTGGGTAGGACACTATGTTGTTACTGATTTCTGGGAAAGATAAAGGATCGGGGCCTCGCTGACATCTGAACCATGTTAAAGTCACTGAAGAGGCTGTTCCGAATGGAATCCTAGCTTCTTTTGAGTGGCTACAAACCTTTCTTGCTTCTTGCCAAGGTGCCCTCAGACACTTTTGGAGGTTAGTGTCACCCTAAGAGATAAGAACTGAATGCAAACAGTATTGATGCTTTGACCCTAGGGTGGATGCGCACATGCACAGCCTGTCCAGGTGAGGTCTCCCAGGCCTAGCCATTGATCTATCCCTTTCCCCACAGGGCTGGTGTGTTATTCCCTTTTCCTCCCTCTGTCATATGAACAGGCACCTTTGGCAACAAAAGCCAATTTCTAGTCAAGAAATGCTAACCCTTTGGCTATGCCATGCTGTGTGGGAGTTGTTGGGACACAGAGAGCGGGGGAGTACTGGCTCTGCCATTGATACACTGTTGGACTTGGACAAACCCTTTCCTCCTGCCTTGGTCTCATTTTCCCCCTCATCTCTTTTTCTTTTCTTTTTCCTTTTTTTGAGGCAATTGGGGTTAAATGAACTATCCAGGGTCACACACCTAGCACGTGTCTGAGGCTGGATTTGAACTCAGGTCCTCCTGACTCCAGGGCTGGTGCTCTATCCACTGGGCCACCTAGCTGCCACACCCCTCATCTTCAAGATAAGGAAAGCAGTTATCAGGGGGTCAATAACAGAAAGACAGTTCCTCCATAAACCAGATTATTCATAGAAGCACTGTTTGTGGTAGCAAAAGAATGGCCAGGATGAGCACCATAGAATCACAGGTTTAGGGCTGCAAGGCCCCTTTGAAGACAATTCTACAGAAGGGGAAGCTAAGGCAAAGACGTGACTTGCTCGAGGTCACACAGCTAGTGTCTCAGGTAGGATTTTTGAACCTAGGCCTTCCTGACTCCAAATCTGGCATCTGATCCGTTATTCCATGTGGAGAAGAATTATATACGTGCACACACACACAACTACATGTATATACCTTGTGGTACTATCATTGGTCCCCAGGGGAGATAAGAAAGGAATGGGACCCCTGCCTCCCTCCCCCCATGTCTAAAACATGTCAAAGTGCAGGTGGGGGGGAGGGGATAATCCAAAAGGAATGAAACAGCAGCTTCTTTTTGGGGGTCACACCTCACCTTGCCTGGGGAAGACTTCTAAGTGATATAGAGGAAAAAAAGCTGAGCAGAGATAACTAAATATCCCAATTGCAATAATGGAAATGGTGGTAACAGGAAAACGCAGCCAAACTATAATGAATTATAACGAGCAGTCCTCAGGTATTGGAGAACTGATAAGAAAGCAGGTCCTTCTCTCTGTAGAGAAGGGGAGCCTATGGATGTGGAACGTGGTATACACCATTAGATGCAGGTGAGATGGCTGCGCTTATTTTTCTTTGTTATGGGGAAGTGTTCATGGGAAGGATGTTTGAAGGAAAAGCCTACAGTGTAAAAACAAAGGTGGCAATAAAACTTATTAAAAAAAAGAAAAAAAGAAGAGTCTGGACTTGAGAATCACTAAGGTCCCTATCAGCTCTGACATTCTATGTTCCGTGTCCTAAGGTCCCTTCTGAGTCTCCTATGGGTTACTCCACATCTCTGATTTTTTTTCTAGAGAAGAGTAGCTAGAAAGGCTGGTCCTTGGAAGTTTCCTTATATATAAAAAATAAGACTTGTGGTGGGCAGGGGGAGGCCGGAAGGTCCCTGGCTGATAGAGTTAGGACTGTCAGGGAAGAAGAGACACATTTCTTCACTCAGTGGGCACTGGTGCCCTACAGAAATCCAGGGGGACGATGTGTTGATTTGTCTGCTGGCATTAGCCTCTTTATGGGGATGTAAATGCTTCCCATGAGTGCATCTGCCTGGTTTGGGTGGATTTAGAAGATCCCGGAAGCCACAGGTGATGGCGTATGTCCTCAGCAAGCTCTAACCTCTTTGTCACATCTCCAATTGCCTTCCAGACATCCCAAGCCGGAGGAGTAGGAGACATTTTAAACACAACATGTCCCAAACTGAACTCATCTCTCCCTCTAAACCCTCTCTCCTTGCAGACTTCTGAGGACACTACCATCCTCTTGGTCCCTCAGGCTCACAACCTAGGTGCCATCTTTAATTCCCTAGGTGCCACGTATGATGACCTTGTTATGGAGTTTATAGGCGAGGCAGTGCAGAGCCAGGGAAAGAACCCTGTGTCTGGAGCCAGGAGACTGAAGTTCTATTCTTGGCTCTGCTCCCTATTAGCTGTGGGCACAAATCATTTCTCTTTGGGTCTCAGACTCTTCATCTGCAAAATGAGAATAATACCTGTACTACCTCTCATCTCCCATATCCAAGATACTGCCAAGGCCTGTTGATTTTACGTTTGCAATATTAGTGAACTCTTCCTCTTCTCTCCTCTGCGAGCATAGGCCTTCATCACCTCATACCTTGAGTACTCTAATAGCCTGCTGGTGGGTTTACCTGCATCATCTCTCCCTACTCCACTTAAGTGATCTGACCACATCACCACCATACTCAATAAACCTCAACGGCTCCCTATCATCTTCAGGCTCATGCCACTCCCCTCTCTTCCAGTCTTTTTATACCTTATGCCCCCATGCTATCCCCTCTCTCATGTATTCTTCAATCCAGTGATGCTGGCCTCTTGGGGGTTTTCTTTGGCTGTCCCCCATGCATGGAATGTTCTCTCTCATTTCTGCCTGCTGGATTCCCTGGTTTCCTTCAAATCCCAACTAAAATCTCACCTCCTGCAGGAAGCCTTTCCCAACCCCTATTAATTTTAGTGCCTCCCCCTTTCTTATTATTTACTTATTTACTTCTTATTTAGTCTGTATATAGCTTTTTTGTATATACTTGTTTGCTTATTTCCTCCCTTGTTAGTCTGAAAGCTTCTTGAGGTCAGGGACTATCTTTTGCCTCTTTTTGTATCCTTGGAGTCTGGCGCAGTGCCTGGCACATAGTAGGTGCTTAATAAATACTTACTGACTGCCTTATCTGAAAAGTGAGGGAGACTGACTCAATGGCTTCTAATGTCCCTTGCATCTCTAGATCTATGAGCCTATCTGTGACTTAGCCACTTGTTTGGGAATGAAGAGTCAGTGAGATCCTGGCCCTTGGGGACTTATATGATGATATCCACATCCCTTTGCCTTCTCTTCCTGATCCCTGAAGAACTCCAGAGACGTCCAGAGGTCATCACATCTTTTCCTTTGAGGCATGGCAGATGGGAAGGAAGGTTTATTCCCTTAGTATAATGTGAGCTCCTTGAGGGAAGAGGCTGTTTTCATTTCTGTCTTTGTATTTCCAACAACGGAGAGGCAGAGAGCTAAAGTAGGTCTGAGGGCAGGCCTCTAGGTCAGGGTTCAGGTCTCATATACTGGCTATGTGACCCTGGGCAAGTCACATAATCAGGATGCAACTTCCCAAGACTCCATGTTTCAGGGAAGGTGCCAATCTAGAGGAAGTTCCTCAGTGGGAGTTTCCTAAACCAATGAAATCATAAGTCCGGTTTGATAAAATCCCTGGCACCTGGCATAGAGCCCGGATACAGTGGGCACTTAGTGAATGCCTGTTGAATTGGACTGAATTACCTAGGTTATTTCACATAAGGGGCAAGGGACAAATTTCCTTCCCTAAATCATGAGGCAGTCAAAATAGAACTATGTATAATATATCAAATCTATCCCTAAAAATGCTAATGTTTGTCCAGAAGAGTCCATGGAAGCTGGGAATGTGGGCACGAGTTCTGTGTCCTGTATGGAGTGGCTGCTGTTACTCCTGGGAAGCAGGGATGGTGGTGGTGGGGGCGTGGGGATGAAGGAAGCTGCTACTTGGAGAAAAACTGGGTTTAGAAAGCACAGAGGCAACTGAGGAACGGGGAGTGGTGAGGTTACACAGAAGGTGCTCTCTAAAGGCCTCTTTCCTCCTCCTCCTGCTTTCTAAGGCCCCTCTCTGTCCTTGGCTGGGTATCAGAAAAGAGCAAGGGGACGTTAGGGAAATTCAATAAGCAGAATCCTCAGAGGCCACTGAGGCAGGAGTCAGGTGCAATTTCAATTTGGAACTCGGGCTTGACAGAAAGCGTTAGAAGAGGAGAGAAGAGAGGCAGAGATTGAGAGAGACAAGGAGAGACAGAGATAGAGATAGAGAAAGGGGGAGACAGAGAAGAAGAGACAGAGAAAGAGGGAGACAGAGAAGAAGAGACAGACAAAGAGAGACAGAGATAGTGAGATAGAAACAAAGACACAGAAAAATAGGGAGAGACAGAGAAAGAGGGAGACAGAGAGGGAAAGAGACAGAGATTGAGAGAGACAGAGAAAGCGGGAGACAGAGAGGAAGAGACAGAGAGACAAAGAGATAGAGATAGTGAGATAGAAACAAAGACACAGAAAAATAGGGAGAGAGAGAGAAAGAGGGAGGCAGAAGAAGAGACAGAGAAAGAGGGAGACAGAGAGGGAAAGAGACAGAGATTGAGAGAGACAGAGAAAGGGGGAGATAGAGAGGAAGAGAGACAAATAGAAACAAAGAGAGACAGAAATAGCAAGATAGAGACAAGCCACAGAGATAGAGACAGAGAAAGGGGGAGACAAAAAGGAAGTGACAGACTGAGAGACAAAGAGAGGCAGAGATAATGAGATAGAGACAAAGACACAGAGAAACAGGGAGAGACAGAAAAAGGGGGAGACAGAGAGAGAGGGAGAAATAGAGAGACAGAGAGACAAAGAGACATAGAGACACAGAGATAGAGACATACACACAGAGAGAAAGTGAAAGTCTGGGGTTCCTCCAGGTGGAACTGGGGGTACAGATGCTGGAAAATCTTAATTTCTATAAGTGCTTATTTGGGGCTAGAGATCCCTGAGCCTATTCCCATGTAAGACGACCTTGCTATGGAGTTTATAGGTGAGGCAGTGCAGAGCCAGAGAAAGAACCTTGTGTCTGGAGCCAGGAAACTGAAGTTCTATTCTTGGCTCTGCTCCCTACTAGCTGTGGGCACAAATCACTTCTCTTTGGGTCTCAGCCTCTTCATCTGCAAAGTGGGAATGATACCTGCATTACCCACCTGGCAGGGTTGCTGTGGGGCTCGAGTTGCATATATAACATATATAAAATGTTTTCCAAACTTTAAAGGGCTACAGAAATGTCAGTTATTAATGATAATGCCACATTGTGATAATTGTTAATATCTCTAAAACTGGGGTGCTAATTGTTTTGTAAACTGTAGAGTACTAAGGAAACCCAGGAGCATCATTGTCATTATCCTTGAGAGTACTATAAGAACTTCACACAGCCTAGCAGAGAAGCTTTGGTGCTCAGGATGGCAGCCAGTACCCGGGCCCTTTCCAAGTTTTTGTTTAAATATTGACAGAACACTTTTCTCTCCAAATAAATCACACTTTCTCTCAGGGATTCCAATTTCCAAAGTATTAAAAGGACTTAAAAACAAACAAAACATTTTCTGCTTATGTCTGCTCAGGTGTGTGTGAGATACACACGTACATATCCATTACAGGAGAATATGAGCATAGATTTAGAGAGAGCTCAGAGGCTATCTTGTCCAACCACCTCATTAAAATGACGAGATGTATTACAGATGTGGAAATGAAGGCCCAGAGGGGTTAAGTGACTGGCCTGGCGTTAGGCAGTCAGGTCCCACGACCTTAAATTCAATGCTCTTTCTACTGCATTAGTGAGGTGAGTGTGTGCATCTGTGTATGTGTGTATTAAAAAACATTTTCACTTACTATCTATATGACCTTGGGCAAGTCACTTAACCCCAATTGCCTCACTTCCCCCCTCCAAAAAAAAACCAAACAAACCCCAAACCAGAGACTTTATCAGTAATGGGGAAACTCCCAGCATGGAAACTCCCTCCACCATGGCTATCAGAGAGTCATTTGTAACTTACAGTCTTAGAGACTAAGGTTAAATGATTTCATGGCTTGTAAGGTCCGTTCCAGCTTAAATCTATGACCCTATGTGTCCATGTGAGTGTATTTGGGTGTGCATTTGTGTGTACCTGTATGTTCACATGTACATACATATCTCTGAGTATGCAAGTATGTATTTCCATAAAAAGAAGTCTGCCATGCGTGACTGCTGATTTTCCTTCCTTATTTGTAAGCAGTTGGTGTCTTTAACTATGGTGTAGGGTGGGGGAGGAGCTGCTAACATGGTGAGTGATTGTGAATAAAGATAGATATCCAAGCGCTAAGAAGCATGTGTTAGAGTCATAATCCTGACACCTCCTGTCTCAGCAAAACAGCAGAGACATTATAGCATAATGAAATGTTCATGTTTGATAACCAGCTAATTAGAGAAGACAATTAGCCTAACCCTCGCTGATGGAGCCCAGAGAACATGCCCTGTGGTGCACCCCACAGCCGCTCGCTTTCCCTCCACCTCCCAAAGTTGCTGCTTTTCCTGACTTTAATAGTCTGTCTTAATTTCTTCTTCAAAAGATGTGCTGCTTCCTGGGTCAGTGAGGGGATAAAAGGGTACCACCCAGAAGAGATGCTCTCCTACTATCCGAGCGTGAGGTATTGGAAAGGCCCTTAGAGATCTCTTGTCTGGCTTCCTACTTCAGGTAAAATCCTCCCTCCAGCTTCTCTGACAGGAGGTCATCCGGTTCCTGCTTTAACACTTCCAGTGCTTCCCCTATGGTGAAACACGGGCCATCCAAGTGGAATCTGTAGCAATTAACTGGGGGAAAAACTGGCTGAAATGGGTCCGTCAGCGGAGAAAATCACACAATGGCAGAGCTGGAAAAGTCCTTAGAGCTCATAAGATCAAATATTTAGAGCTTAAAGAAACCTTACGAGCAAGCCAGAGGTAGTTCAATGGCAAGGTATCTCTAGGAGAGGCTGTGCAATACAATGGAAAGTGCATTAACTCTGCCTAGATTCTTTGCTTGCCTTGGTATTTGCTATTTCATTTTAGGTCAAGGAAGAGGGGCACCCAGGTGTCTCAATATCTGGATTTTTGCAGCCAGTTCAGCATTGGTGCCCGGAGGAGGGACTGAGACAGGCCTCATATGGAAGTCATGCCAGATTTGGTCATGAATTTGGTGGGAACAAAGCTATATAGAAGCTGAGTTTGAGCTCACTCTCCACAGTGAACAAGATAAGATAGGGAAAAATATGCCTGAAGTATCGGGGGAGGGATTATTTGTAATTTTCTTCTTGTTACATCTTTGAAGTAAATATCTTTCTGTAGAATGTAATTAATATTCAGTGGTTCAATGGAACTGAGGAGCTCGCCCATGAGGACTTGAGGCAGGGGTAACCCCCAAACTCTCAAGGTGCTCTAGAACCCCGAGGGGCCATGTAACCTGCCTGGCCCTGGGGGGGGGTCCTAGAGAGAACTCATTACATTTATGGCTTGTGACTTTGGCCAACTCACTCCAATGTCCTGGACCTCGATTTCCTACTCTGGTAAATGAGGGGCTTGGATTATCTGGCCCCCGAGGTCTCTTCTAGCGTGAGATCAGTAAGCCTACCCTATGATAACTGGCTCCTGCTGTTGCTGCCGCTGGCTCACACTAGGACAGTCTAGCTTGGATTCATCAGGGTAAAAGGGGTTCTGGGTCAATTTAATTTTCTGGTTAACTGAAGGCAAACCCAAATCCCCTTCTTTATATCAATTCTGAAACAAACAGAATGTCTTCTTGCAGTATTGGAGGCAACTTTTTTATTTTAGGAATTGGTTCTAGTTAAGTAATTTAGTCTAGTAACCTAACTAGTTTATTTCCAGGCCAAGTTCTCCCTGCTGTCTCCTTAGCTCGGGTCCTAGCCAAGGAAGCAGGGCAGGGGGGTTATGTGCCTTAGTATCACAGGGCTGGCTTCCAGTCTCAGGTTTGCCTCTTGTTAGCCTTATGACCCTGGGGGAGCCACTTCCTTTCCCTCTCTCCACTGTGGGCTTCTCCTGTAGGCGTTTCAATTTGCCCACATTCTTCCATAAGAGGGTTTCTAGAAGAGCAAAATGGTGGCAATCATCTCTGTAGGGGCTACCTCCACAGGTCAGTTGTGAGGAAAGTAATTGTCAACTATAAAGCGCTCTAGACCTGGGGGTGATGGAGCATTAGGAGACGTGACCAAGGTGTCTCACGGAGAGTAACAGTGGGGCTCTGCTGTTCCTGGTGCCTAGGAGTCTGAGATGATCTTTCCAAACCCTTCTTACTCTTCAGTCACACCTTCTGCAGGAAGCTTTTTCCAATCCCCCTGGGTACTAGTACTTTTCCTCTGCTGCTCATATATATATCTTGTTTATAGACAGTTGTTGGCATATTGTTTCTCTCCTTAGACTGTGAGCTCCTTGAAGGCAGAGATTGTTTTCCCTGTTTTACATACCTAGTGCTTAGCATAGTTCCTGGCACATAGTACATAGGTACTACAGAAATGTATGTTGACCCTCTTTCTCTTGGTGCCTAGCATACAGTAGGTGCTTAATAAATGTACTGACTGTCTACTTGCCTTTTGGTGCCTAGGTGATAGATAGTAGGTGCTTAATAAATGCTTATTGGCTAACTGCCAGCCTTTTTTAGTCACAGGGCTGGCCACTGTATCTGTGGCTTCATTGTATCTGTGGCTTTCAAGGTAGATACCCTTGCCTAGCCGCCTTTCCATGAGACAGGGCCTCTTTGAATAGAGCACTTCCCAGAGACTAATCTGTGGGGCACTAAAGGTGCGACGTTTATTTGGTAATTGAGTTTATTTGGTATTTTTATCCCTCCATAAAACAGAGTTCCTGCTTCAGGGCAGGCCAAACCCAGGAACATGGAAGTGTTGCCAGCTACGCAAGGACCACAGTGGGAAGAAGCCTGGACCTGGAGTCACCAGGCCAGAAGCCAAGTGTGGGCTCTTGACCCTTATTAGCTAGGTATCCTGGGCCAAGTAACTGCTCTCTGAGTCTCAGATTCCTCATCAGTAAAATACTGATTTTACCACTTAAAGTCACAGATCTTAGGAGGTTATAATGATAACAATAAAAGATATATTTAAATAGAGCCTGAAGGTATATAAAGTGCTTTATATATATTATCTCACTTGGTTCTCATAGCAACCCTGGGAGGCAGGCACTCATTCCCATTTTTCAGATGGGAATACGGAGGTTGTTTTTGATAAGCCCTTAATAAACCTTGAAGTGCTATAGAAATACAAGCTATTATTATTGCAGTGGTCTCTAAAATAATCTTTGCTGTTATTACAGAAGGGAGGGAGCAGAATGGCAAGTTGGGGAGAGGATGTATCCCCTGGGGTATGATGGTCCTTGCCCAAGCTTGAGGGAAGAGGCAAAACAGTGGGGTCGTGGAACAGGTGTCCTTGAATAGCTCCAAGGACGGGGAGTTCTAATCCAGTATCCACGGCACGAGCAAATCACCAGGCAACCGAGAGAAATACAAATGGCAGGAAATGAGGTATTTAGATACAAATGTGTCAGGGAGAGAATGAGGTTTCACTGTATAGGAGCTGGGAAGGAAAATGTGAAAAATGCAGAAAGGTCCCACTAAAAAAGGCAGGGGTGGGGTGTGTCCTTTCCCACCCTCCCCTTTGGCCAAGGCTAGATGACTGAGCCCCTCAGGATTAGAGGGCGGAAGGCTCCCTCCCTAGGGATTCCAGATGACCAAGGGCCCTTTGCCCAGCAGGTCAGCTCCTTGGGGACAGCTCCCTAGCCGAAAGGCCACGGGTAGGAAGGGATGGAAATTCCTTTCCCACAGGTTCCCAGGTGAAATGCAGAGAAGGCTCTGGAAGGGGAGGGAACAACCTTCGTTCTCTTTCTTGGAGAAAACAGGCAAATTTGCTCTAGACTTGTCACCTGTCCTGGGACAAACACTCCATTGAGGCTGCAGAGGCAGGTTTATCTCTGGCAGTGAAGAGGGCAGGGCAGGGGAAATGGAGGGGTTTAACCATTTGTAACATAACCAGCACCTGCAGACTGTATCTGGCTCTTCTCAGGGCCTCTGGAGGTGCTATATTCTGCCTGGAATGGCGTTTTCAGTTCTGCCAACTAGCTGGCTGCGGGATGGCATTAGTTCTTGCTGCCTCCGGGGATGGCAGCCGGCCACCCCCTCGAACAGGAGGCTGAGAGATGATTTGAAACAAAACAAAACAAAACTGTCAAGCACTTTAAATGTGTGGGGGCTTAATAGTTTTCTTATCCCTCTCATTCAGAAAAAATTTTTTAAAATGAGAAATACAAGAAGAAAACATTAAGCTCTTAATTACACCAGGGTGCTTCCCGATTTTCATCTCATTTCAGTCTCACAACCGAGAGAGGCAGCCCGGCATGGTAGAGAGAGTGCCGGCCTAGGAGTTAGCCCTTCCTCTGACACATACTGGCTTTGTGACCCTGGGCAGGGCCTGAGGGCAGGGCCTCAGGAAACATTACAAGACTATGGATTGCAGGCAAGATGCCAAACTGCTTTGCTTGAGGGAGTCTCCAATACCAGGGAAATCACAGGTCCACTCTCTTACACTATCCTTCAGCCTCACAAAAGATGAGAAAGGATGAGGCTTCTTATGCCCACTCCACAGATGAAGAGACTGAGGATGAGAAAGGTGAAGTGACTCGCCTGAAGCCACACGGTGAATCTAGGGCAGAAATCGACCAGAACTCAGGTGTCCTGTCTTCCAACATTCTTTCACTACCAACCTAGTGTTTGGGGGTGCTGGTTAAGGGAGAGGATTTGATCTTGTATGGGATGCCCCCAAAATCTTATTGCAGTTTAAGCTGAAGATATCCTGTGTAACTCCTAAGCCAACATGCTCACATGAAAACCACTGGAGAGTCTGACTCCCCAAAACCTTCATGGGGAGGTAGCTGTACTGTGGGCACGGTGGTGGAAAACCCTTTGAGACTTCAGTCAGTCGGTCAGCAAAGTTTTACTAATCACTATTTGTGGGGCTAAGTTCTAAGTGCTGGGGATACGAGGAAAGGCAAAACCAGCCCCTGCCCTCAAGGAGCCTACATCCTAATGGGAGAGATATGCAAATAACTAGGGACATAGAAGATCTACACAAAGTACGGGGTGTTCCTAACGTCTGGACACAGGCAAAAATGCCTATTTTCAAGAAATGAAATGGATGAAATTTTCAACCACATTTTATTTAATTGTAATATTAACAAATAACATCTTCAATATGATTTCCATCATTTGTGATGCAAAGGTTGATGCGCTTTGCAAGATTCACATGAACTTGATGCAGTAACTCCATATTACCTCCAATTTTAGCACATCCACTCTTTATGCATTCAATCGAGTGTGTTGCATCTGTGATTTTCGTTGAGTACACCTTCTCCTTTAGCATACCCCAGAAAAAGAAGTCAAGGCAGCTAAGATCTGTTAATATTCCAAATATTTCAAAATATGCATTTCTGCCTGTGTGTCCAGACTTTAGGGACTCCCTATAGATAGTCCAGGTGGGAGATGTTAAAAAAAAAAACCAAACCTGACATTACAGTTGTACTCACTGGACAGGAACAAAACATCCTCCAGAGAATCATAGGAGCACAGATCTACAGTAGGAAGGGACCTCTGATGCCATTTGGTCCAACCTTCTTAAGCGCTGACTCTGTGCCAGGCCCTCTGAACTTGTCCAAGGTCATACAAATAGTTAAATGTCTGGGGTGCAATTTGAGCTCAGGTCTTCCTGACTCTAGAGCTGTATTCTTTCCACTGCATCATGCTGTCTCTTAATTTTCATCCAGACTGCCTCTCTTCAGTTGTCTGGACAGATAGAGATCCTCCCAGCGCTGGCCCCAGGTTAGGAGGAGCTATGGCTGGGTGGAATATATGTGGGTTGGGATTTTTTTTTCTAAGAGGAATGGGGCCTACAGATCTCATCTGTGGAAATGCCTCCCTTCAGTAGGCTCAGAGTCCTCATAGGATATAGCCACATACACAGACCCACACACAGACACACACACAGACACACACACACACACACACACACACACACACACAGTGCGACTGAGCATCTGAGAATGTGACTGCTCAAGTGCCCAAAGTGGGGATTTGCTTACCTGGAGCACATTTCTGGTATCTATGTTAAAGAGAAACACTGCACTGCCCGTGCTGGTGACAAAGGGCAACTTCATTTATTTGAATGACTGAAGTAATTCCCTACCTTGGGAATGCAGGCTTCTTGAGGGCAGGGATTACCTTTGTTTGTCATTGTAGCCCAAATGTCTAGCTTAGTGCCTGCCTCTTAATAAATGTGAATTGTTTTGAACTGCCTTTTCTCAGGGCGTATTTCAAATACAGCACGAGACTTGCCCCCTTTCTCCTTTCCACCCCCTCTCCATTTGGGGAAAGAACACTGGGTCACAAGAGCAATGAATTGCAATAGAAAGTGGTCGTGGATTAGAAGTTGGACAAACCAGGGGCCTAATTCCGACAGGCACTGACTGGCTGTGTGACCCTAAGCAAACCCCTTCCTCTTTGGAGTCCCAAGTTTGTCCTTTATAGGATGAAGTGCTTGGATGAGAGAAGAGATTCTCATCCTGGGGTCATAAACTTGTTAAAAAAACTTTGTTTTATTTTTATGTCAATATAACAAATTTGCTTTGCAATAATAAATAATAAAATTTTTAGTTTATAATAAAAACAATATTTTATCTTATCTGTTTCAAAGAACATAATTCTGAGAAGAGGACTGGAGGCTTCACCTGACTGCCCAGGGGCCAGGACACAAAAAAGGTTAAGAGCCCCTGGTCTAGGGGATTTGTAAGGTCCCTTTTAGTCGCAAGGTACTCTGAGTAATAAATGGCAGAGCCTCACCAAAGGAGCCTCACAGACAGAGGTCCAGGTCTGCTGCACAAGGCTGATGGTTCCACTGGGGTGGAGGGTGGGGCAGTACAGCAGTAGAAACGTGCAGATGGGGACGAGGTCAGCACATAGGTAGAGAAGCCTCCTAATTATGATTCACTGAGCCCAGTGGAAACAGAGAAATAGGACTGTTTAAAGATTATGCAAAAAAAAGGAGTTAGTAAAGGTGCAAAGCAGGATGTTTAAGTGATCTTAAATGTGCAGATGGGGACCAGGTCAGCACACAGGTAGAGAAGCCTCCTAATTGTGACGTACTAACTGAGTCAATTAGAAACAGAGAAATAGGACTATTCAAAGATTTAGCAAAAAGTCTGAGTTAGCAAAGGTGGCAAGCAGGATGTTAAAGTGATCTGGGTTAATTACAGCATAGCCATCAAGCCCCCTTACAGTGGGCAGGCAGCCTCCAGAATTCACCTTGCCAGAGCCCACACAGGCTCAAACCTGAAAAGGGGGCTTCTCTGGGACTAATATCACACAGGCCATGCTCGTCTGGCTTGTGACGGACCGTCCCTGGTGAAATTCCACTGTGATGTTGCTGCAGTCACATACTAAAGGAGCCTTCTGGTATAACGGCTTATCTCTTCACGACTGAAAACAGTTACTAGTGTGTGGTCATCATAATTCAATGGCAGCATTCAGGGCCTCTTAAGGGGAAGTAACTTCTTCCTGCCTGTTGCAGCAAATGCCAGTGGTGGGGCAGTGATGAGGACCCAAGTCCCTGACTCCTAGCTCTGAGCTCTGCCCATTTCAGGGCACACTTTTCAATTTCAAAAGTTACATTGAAGACATAACTTGCTGTAGGGGCAGCAGGATGGCTCAGTGGATAGAGCGCTGGCCCTGGAGTCAGGAAGACCTGACTCCAAATCCGGCCTTAGACCTTTACTAACTGTGTGACCCTGGGCAAGTCATTTCATTTTGTTTGCCTCAGTTTCCTCATCTGTAAAGTGAGCTGGAAAAGGAAATGGCAAACTACTCCAGTATCTTTGCCAAGAAAACCCCAAATGAGGTCACAAAGATTTAGACACGACTGAAAAAGAAACAACAAATGACTAAACAAGGAACATAACTTGTCGTAGGTATGGAACAGAGAGGTCAGAGAGTTATGGAAAGTGGGGCCAAAAAGAAGGAAAGAAAAAAGCATTATTAAGGGCCTACTATGTGCTAGGTCCTGCGCTAATGGCTCATAGTGACGTCACCTCATTTGATTCTCACGATAATTTTAAGAGATAGGTGCTGTTATTTATTTATACATGTTATATATATATAAATACATGTTTTATATATATGTATATATACATGATATGTGTTATTTATCCCAATTTTATAGTTGAGAAAACTTAGGCAAGACAGAAGCTAAGTGGCTTGCCTAGGGTCACATAGCTAACACACATTTAGGCTGGATGTGAACTCAGGTCTTCCTGACTTTAGGTCCAGAACTCTACATATTGCACTATCTAGTTGCCTCAAATTACTAAAAGGAATTGAGGGAGAGAAGGGGAAGAGAATAACTATTTATATAGCATCAACTATTTTCCAGGCCTGGAGACAGAGGACTCTTCTTCCTGAGTTCAAATCTGGCCTCAGATACTTCCTGGCTCTGTGACCCTGGGCAAGTCACCTAACCCCGTTTGCCTCAATTTCCTCATCTACGAAATGAGCTGGAGAAGGAAATGGCGAACCACTCCAGTGTCTTTGCTGGACAGCAAAATGCTTGCTAACGCTAAATGCTTTTAAGAAAACTCCAACAGGGGTTACGAGGAGCTGGACATGGCTGAGCAGCAACACCAATTTATTTTGTATATAATTATCTGTGTATATATTGTTTCCTTGATAGAATGTAAGCTCCTCGAGGGCAAGAACTGTTTCGCTCTTGTCTTTGTCTCTCTGATGCCTAGCACAACACCTGGCACCCAGGGGGTGTTTAATCAATACTTATTAATTGATTCGCCACTAGTGTTCCTAGTGTTACATCCAGCATATCTGCATCACGGATGAATTAAACCTCAGCGGGGGTTGCCTCCGGATTCCATAGCTACCAAAGGAGGGGCATATGTCATCATCGTGGATGGTGAGGGCCCCCCAGAGTAAAGGGGCATAGAACACAGTGGTACTTTTCTGGCTTAGTCCTCGACCTTGCCTTACTGACTCACTGAGGATTAACATTTTAGGCTCCTTAGATCTCACAGTCAAGCCAGGCTGCCTTGGACAAGGCTTACAGAAGGCAGGCAAATGAGGGGGGAGGCAGGACCAGAGAGGCAGATGCTGTCATCTACTCTGCTGCCCCCCAAAGATAGAGGCATCCCCTCCTCGTCCTCCTCTGTCCAAGCTGGCACAGATTTATACTACCAGCTGTAATGGCTGTAGGATGGGCCATAAAATGATACGATGCTTGGAAAAGTCGCTATCTTACATGCTTTTGCAGCACTCTAAATACATATTTATCCTTCTGGGTCTTTGGGATTTTTAGCACTACTTGTACTCTTATGCTAAAAGTGCATCTATTAATTCTTATATTTATTTTTCTTTTTTATGCTATAAATTTGACTGATTCATTCAGATCAAGAGCGAATCAAGGATGGTGGAGGTGGGATCAGGTACTTTCACCTGGAAGGGACCTCAGCAGATGGAGAGTCTGACCCCTTCATTCTACTGATGGGGAAACCGAGGCCTACACAGTTTAAACAACTTGCCCAGTGTCACACAGCTTGTGTCAGAGGCAGGATTTGAATCCATGATCTTGGTGTCTCCAAGGCCAGCTCTTTATTCACAGCACTTCCAGAGGCTGGGTTACAACCACAAACTATCTTTTAAGGATGTTTTACAGTATGCTGAGATGATAGCAAAGACACTCAGACTCAAAGGGACATAGGACACAATGGTAGTTTCCTGGCTTATTTTGTTTCTGGCCATTTGTCACTTGTGGGTGTGTGGCTGCTGTGGCCTTCTTTGCATCAAGGAAGTTGCCTACAAAAGTCTGGCCAGCCCAGTTTTGTCCTCTGAACCAATGGTAATGGAGACTTAGGAATCTTCCAGAAGTCCAGGAAATGTTCCCTCTCTGCAGGTTCTGCCTTCCTCCATCTTCGACCGTTTAACCCTCAGAGGACATGAACTTTTGCTCAAAGACGCCATGACCTTAGGCAGTACCGTGAATCTGTATTTTGGCTTCTGTTGGGAAATTAGGATATTGGCTGAAAACCTGATACTGTGTGTTTGGTGTCTCGCTGATATAGCAGCATTCACCCCAACTTCGGGGGGAGGAAATGTGGGAAGGTTCCAGGTGTGTAGGGAAGCTGGGGGCTGGGGTCACTGGAGGATGACCAGATGAACATGGGGGAAGACCAGGTTGGTACTCAGGGGAGGTGGGTGCTTTTCCTTCAGGCCTGTCACCCAGGCACCAGACGTTGCTCTTCATAGCAGTTAAGTATGGGCTTCCCTGGTGTCCTGCCATTTCCTCAGGACTCTATTCCTGAGGGGGGCCCCACCTCTGCCAGCATCCTTTCCATCCTAGCTACTGAACAGCAGAGCTCCCTTGAACAAATGACTCACCTGCTTCTGCTCCTCTCCCAGGCTGTCCCACATGGATGCCACAATCTTGGACACGTCCCCAAAGGTGGCGTTGGGGTTCTGCCCCTTGATTGCCGCTTGTGTGTCCCTGAAAAACAGGGCATAGGCTGACACAGGCTTCTGGGGCTCATTGGGGTCCTTCTTTTTCTTCTTCTTTTGGCTCTTGGGCTTTTTGCCCAGGTCAGCGGAGGGTCTCTTCTCTCCGGTGACCTGTTTGGGGAACAAGGAGAAATGGGGTTGGGCACTGCAGTCTATGAGCATTTGCCTGGGGATAGCTCAGGCTCAGCTTGGCTCCATCTCAGGGAACCATCTGGAAAACCTGGAAGTTGGCTCTGGCCCTGCTATGTCAACATGGGAGCCTGCAAAGTCTTCAAAGCCTGACACAACTCCTGGTGTCCAGCCGCCGGCTGCCCATAGGGGCCTATTAAGCCAAATCCTCTGGTATCATGACAGAGTGGAAGTAACACTGGTTCTGAGGTCAGAGAATGTAGGTTCAGATCTTACCTCTGACACTTATTACCTGTGTGAGCTTGGGCGAGTCACTTAACTTACCTGGGCCTCAGTTTCCTCGTATGTAAGTTGAAAAGGTTGGACTAGATGGAATCTGAGATCCCTTCCATTTCTAGATGCATGGTCTCACGATGCAGATACCTCCATGGACTCCTCTGGGAGCTGGTCAGTTTCTCTGCATCAACTAATCATTACCTAATATATGTAGCTAGGTGCTATAGGAGACAGAGCGTGGGGCCTGATGTCAGGAAGACTTCGGTTCAAACTGGGGCTCAGATACTTACTAGCTAGTCACTTAACGCTGTTTGTCTCAGTTTCCTCATCTGTAAAAATGAGCTGGAGAAAGAAATGGCAAACTACTCCAGTGTCTTTGCCAAGAAAACCCCAAATGGGGTCACGAAGAGTCAGACATGACCGAAAATGACTGAATGACAACAAAAATATATGCTAGGCACTATTGAGAGACAAAAATGAACCAATTCTTGTCCTCCAGGAGGTTACACTGGGGGAGACCACAATGCATAGGTAAATATATAAACTATATGTAATACATAATAGATATGAGGTAATTTGCGGGGGAAGGCGCAAGCAACTGGAGGATAAGGAAGGGTGTCATGTAGAAGGCGGTACATGAGATGAAACCCGAAAGAAGCAAAGAATCCTAAAAGGTGGGAGGTAAAGGGAGAATGTATTCTAGGCATGAAGGTTTGCTAATGCAAAGACGTGAAGATGGGAAATGATCGAGGAACATGTATGAGGAATGGTAAGAAGGACAATCTGCCTAGACTCTAGAGTGTGTGAAGTATAGGAAAGTGTAATAAGACTGGAAAAATAATCGGTCTGTCGATAAACATTAATTAAGCACCTACTATATGCTAGGCACTGTGCTGGGTGATGGGGATACGAAGAATGGCAAATTCAGTCCCTGCCCTCAAGGAGCTTACAGTCAAACAGGTGAGACAGCAAGAAAACAACTATGATATAAACATGATGTAAACAGAATAAATTGGAAATAATCATCAGAGGCAAGGTCTTAGAATTGAGGGGGATCTGGAAGAGCTTCTTATAGAAAGTAGAATTTGAGCCGGTGTTTGGAAATGAGGAAGCCAGGAGGTGAAGAGGAGAGGCACGGAGTAGAGCCAGGGAAAGCGGCTGGAGTTTGGAGATGGAGTATCCCGCACAAGGAAGGCCAGGTCACTGGAGGCCATTGTCACTGGATCAGAAAAATATGGAGGCTAGAGTGTGAGATCACTGGAAAAATGGGGGAGGGGGCGAATCATGAAGGGCTCTAAAGGCCAAATAAAAGATTTTATATTCGATCCTAGTGGTCGTAGGGAGACACTGGAGTTTCCTGGATCTTGCTGTTTAGTCATTTCAGTTGTGTCTGACTCTTTGTGGCCCTATTTGAGGTTTGCTTGGCCAAGATACTAGAGGGGTTTGCCATTTCCTTCTCCAGTTCATTTTATAGATGAAGAAACTGAGGCAAACAGTGACTTGCCCGAGATCACACAGTGTCTGAGGCTAGATTTGAACTCAGATCTTCCCGACTCCAGCCTCGGAGCTCTAGCCACTGCCCCTAGTTTACTGGACGTCATTTTTCAGTTCTGTCCGAGTCCCTTTGACCCCATTTGGGGCTTTCTTGGCAGAGATGCTGTAGTGGTTTGCCATTCTGGGGAGCGACATATATGTTCAAATCTGAGCTGTAGGAAGATTAATTTACCAGCTGAGTGGAAGATGAATTAGAGAGGGAAGAGACTTAGGCAGGAAGAGACCAACTAGGAGGCTGTTGTAACAGTCCAGGTGAGAAGTAATGAGGGCCTGCATGTGTGTGTGGAGAGAAGAGGGTGGATGCAAGCGATGTTGGGGAGGTAGAACAGACAAGATTTGGCAACTGATTGAAAGTGTGTGTGTGTGTGTGTGTGTGTGTGTGTGTGTGTGTGTGTGTGTGTGTGTGTGTGTGTGTGTGTTGGGGGGGCGGGGTGAAGGAGCATAAAGTCAGTACAGCTGACTCTAAAGTAGTTCACAGGTGATGAGAAGGCTAGCGGTGCCCTCAAATTTCGGTAGGGATGTCAAAACCCTGTCCCGGTCTTCCCATGGTACCCCATTCAACTTTAACCCTGAGCGCTTTTGGGAAAAAGGCACACAAAGCTCAGATCCAACTCTGGATACACTCCGGGTGCCTTGCCTTCTTGGGCAGTAACCAGGATAGGGCAAAGAGAGGGTAAGTGGCTCACTGTCCCACAGCCCAGCCCTCTATCTACTGTACCAGCTGCCTCTCCACCAACAAACATAAACCATTTAGCCAACAATGTGAAGGTACGAAGAGAACAGAAATTTTGTAGTTCTTCAGTATATGCTGAGGGCAGAGCTCTCAGGACTGCATAGCATGGGGCAGGGATAACATTATACTAGGAGCCATGAAACCTGTGTTCAAGGCCTGGTTCTGTCATTTACGATCTGTGTTACCTGGAGAAGAGTCGTAACTAAGACCTCTCTGTGCCTTAGAGCAAAACAGGGATGATAGGGCTGTATCTGCCAGCAAGCAGTGGTCAGAGGAGTGTGTGTGTGTGTGTGTGTGTGTGTGTGTGTGTGCGTGTGTGTATACATGGGCCAGGTGATCTTTTGAGTTTCCCTCCAGTTCTCAGGTTTGTGGTGCTACAACCCAGTCTGGTACCAGAGGCTATGTTTTAGCAGGCCAAATCAGGAGCTGTGCAAATATTTTCTGTTCATCAACCCTTGCCTGGTCATTAAGCCCAGCATCAGGAGAGTAGCATTTGTCAAATGGACAGCTGCCCATTAGTGAATGTGCAGAGAAGCCAATCAATGTATTTAATTTAAGCCTGCAGGCTGGAGCTTGGATTAAACTCATTGGAGGTGAAAGGGTACCTTATTAGGGGAAGCACGGCCCAACGTAGTCTCATCCAGCCATTAGGGAGCTGGGAGGGTGGGGGTGGGGTAGCATCTACTTTCTGTCTTAATCTTGTTTGATCCATTTTATGCCAAAAAAAGTTCCTCCAATGATCATTAGCATTTGTCAGGGTTGTGCTTCAAACACCAAGTCCCAGTCAACTTTTCTAATTCTTTGCTCCTGGAGCCTCTGGCCAACTTTTCCATAAATTATTTGTTGAGGCCTGTTCAGGGCTGTAACCTCACATCGGTGAGGTTCCTCAGGCTTGTGGGGTCAAGCCAGCACAGGAAAAACTAGAAAAGTATAGGATGGGCCAGGGACAAGGTTTTGGACAGAGCAATAGCTGGTTTGAAACCTGCCATCTCCCCCCACCCAATTATATCCTTCCCCTCCCCCTAACAACCTAGAGAGGCCACATCTTCTGTTGTGCTCTGGCCTTGGGGATAACAAAAATCAGGGTATCATGCAGCAATATTTCACTGGGCTTCATTGGAAACTGACTAAAGATCATGTTTTCAAAACATGTGTGTGTACATATATGTGATTATATATACCATACTTTAATAGGTAATAATTATATCATAATAATATGGAAATAACATATAATAAATAATATATACACAGATAACACATGCATATTGTATAATAGATAACATATAATTATATGTGTATATTATATCAAAGACAATGCATTCATATCCACAACATATCCGCTCATATACCACATACCCACATACCCCCATGCACACATGTACATACATGCATATCTATGGACTCACACATGTATATGTGTATCTGTATCTGTAACCCACCTATATAACGTTACATCTGAAAATGGTGTATTGGAATCTCTCTGTGGGCTCAGGAGGGTGTTTTAAAGAGGTGCTCCCTCACCTTAGGGGGCAGAGGAGTCACTCAGCCCAGCTTTCACTCACATAAATAGGCGGCGATGGAGGTTGGTGTGTAGGGGCGGAAGTGCAGGTTATAGGAAGAATTCCAAAACTGAGCTGTCAGGTGTTATACCAATGTATACATCAGCATTGGTGGATCAAAATATGTGGTTTGGATGACGTTTGTCAGTGCAGACAACTACAGAGTAGGCACGAAATGCTCTTTGTGTTGCGGTCCATTGTCCTCTAAGTTCTCTGTGCCTCTCCTTGTCTTTCCTGTAATTTCAGCATCATCAAACTTACTGCTCCTATTTGATGAGTATTCTCTTTCTCTCCTTCTCTCTCTCTCTCTCTCTCTGTCTCTCTCTCTCTCTCTTTCTCTTCTCTCTCCCCCCTTTCTCTCTGTCTCTCTCACCCCTCCCCCTTCTCTTTCTTTCTTTTTAAAAATTTCTTTTGTCTTTAATTTATGGAATAAAAGAAGCATTTCCATAACACCGTATAACAAAAAAGAACTATTGCACATGAAACTGCAAATCTATTATGTACAACTTGCTGTTCCTTTTAGATATACAACAGTTACATGTAAATTTCTATTTTCTTTTTCCCCTTTTTTTTCCTTTCCCCTTCTTTCTCCTTCCCTTCCCCCTCTTTCTCCTTCCCTCCATCTTTCTCTCTATCCCCTCATTCTTTTTTCATTCTATTTTTCTCTCCCCCCACCTCTTTTTTTTCAGGCAAAGAGGAAAAAATCTTGGTCCTCTTTTTATTAATCAATCAATCAATCAATCAGATTAAATGTTAATTGTGTACCGGGCTTCAGGGACATGAGGGTATGTTCTATAGGGTGAGAAAACAAATGCTCACATAAGAATATAAATATAAGGTAATTTCAGGGAAGTGGAGGCACTAGTGGAGGCACTTTTGTAAAAAGGACTAATATATAATAATCCTGAGAAAGGTTAAGCCCAGGGTCATCACTATGATCCTCACCAAATGTTTTCCAATAAAGATACTGCTCATACCTTGTAATGTGCTTCTGTCTCCTCTTCCTGCGTGGAGCTGGAGGGGGATGGTGTCGCTGATTTACTTCCTGGGGGTGATGGAGAGCCATGGCTCACCCCGCTCCTGATTCCCATCTGGGAAATCAGCTGGGACTGGCTGAGGGCGCTCATGTGGCTGGCCAGCATCGTGGGGCGATTGAGCAGGGACACCTGTCTGGTGGAGTCGTAGGATGATGCTTCTGCATGGACCATCTCCTGGATCTGAGAACAGTGTTTAAAAATTAAAAATGTACTTTCCCTTGGGTTCTTAAAACATACGTCATAAAGAAGCATCGAAGAATTGGAGTTCAAAAAAACTTTTGGCTGATAGAAATTAGCCCCCCTTGTTCAGAGGGAGCCCTGTATTTTTT
>CM053625.1:69535388-69554876 GCA_028646595.1 Phalanger gymnotis | reverse complement strand
GAGGGAGCCCTGTATTTACTGGGAAGGGTCAAATAGGAACAACTCTCTTGGTCCCCTGACAACCCTGTTGTCCTTGGACCCTTGCCAGTCAATAGGAACTCAGAAGCATAGATTTCAAGCTGGGAAAGAACTCTGAGGCCATTTAGTCCAATTCCCTCATTTTGCAGATGTGGAAAACAACACTGGTATAAATTAGTGACTTTTTCAAGGTCCCCCAGGTAGTGAGTGGTAGAGTGAAGATTTGAACCCAGATCCTCGGACTCCAGATGCAGCATTCTTTCCACCACATTGAGCTGCTTTATTGATTGATGACACATAGACTTTAAATGACAAGCTGAGGAGCTTATATATTATCCTATATAAGCGGTAGAATTCAACCCACAGGACAAAAGAAAGATGGAGGGGTGGCCTTTAGATCTTCCCTGGGGCCTCAGGGTCTGAGCTGGGGCCAGATTCCACCTTGATCTCTGTACCTCAGTGCAATATCCCCCTCCCATCCCCCTGTCCCAACAGGTTGCTGGTTGGAATGTGGTCACCAGCAACCTTTACATAGTCATCTCTGCACCTAAGTAGGCTGGCCTTGGGTCAGCTCCAGACAACACTGCCGGCCCCCAACCACAAGCCAGACTGAAAAGGTCGTGTGAGCCACCCAAGCTAATCATAATGGCGCTCTCTTCAGGCCCTCCTCACCTCTCTCCTGGTCTACTGCAAGAGTCTCCTAATTAGCCTTCCTGCCTTAAGCCTCCCTCTTCTCCATTCATCTGCTCAGCTGCCCAAAAGCTCTTCTTAAGCACAGATCTGACCACAACCGTCCCCTACTCAATAAACTTCAATGGATCCCTATTACTTCCAGGAACAAATACAATTCACTCCTCTGTTTATCACTTAAAACTCTTTACAACCTTCTCCCTTCCTATCTTTCCAGTTCTTTAAAACACCCCTCATAACCTCTATGGTTGAGCCATGCTGGCCTACTAGCCTTTCCTTGCACATGCGCTCCATCTCTCAACTCTGAGCCTTTTCGCTTACTGTCCCTCGTACCTCTCTCTTCTCACCTCTGACTCTTAGTCAAAAACTCAGCTCGTAGTCTACCTCTGCTGGAGGTTCTTCCTAATGTCTTCTGATGGTCAGAAACAGAAGCACAGATTTAGACCTCAGAAAGAACTCTGAGGACCCTAGTCCAATTCCCTCAGTTTTTGGATGAGGAAAATGAGGCCCTTCTAGCTTAAGTGACTAATAGCGCCCCACCCAGTGCTTTCTGTCCACTTTGCATAAGTCTTATATGTACTTAGACTTAATGCTATCTTTCCTACTAGAATGGGGGCTTCTTGAGAACAAAGATTGATCCCCTCTCTTTCCTCCTCCTCCCCTCTCTTGTCACTTAGCAGAGATCCTGGAATAGAACAGATATGAATATCTACTGATCAAAGGGAAGGGAATAAGCATTTATATAGTGCCTACTACATGCCAGACACTAGGCCGAGCTCTTTACAATGATCTAATTGGATCTTCACAACAACTCTGGGAGATAGAAGCCATCATCACTCCCATTTTACAGGTGAGGAAACTGTGGCAGATAGATTTTAAGTGACTTGCCCAGGGTCACACGACTAATAAGTATCTGAGGAGAGATTTGAACTCAGGTCCTCCTGATTCTAGGTCCAATGCTCTATCTACTGCACCCCCTAGGTTCCTAGTGGAAGTGATTAATAATTGCTTGTTGATTGAACCAGGCTTGAGACATATTTCTATGGGCCAGCTCTAAACTCTCTGAGCCCTGAAATGTCTGGCAGAGGGTCCAAAGGATGTACAGGGGTGGCTGGTCACAGGTGCCCTCCCAGAACTCAAGCCCCAAGGATATCACCAGGCTTCTGGAGCTCCTTTGATAACTTGGTTTGGGACCATCATCCATCAGTCAGCCTCAATAACCTACGGTGATAGTGACGTTTGCAGCCTGCTGCGGACAGAAGTGACGACTTCCTCAATCAAGGTCAAGCTTCTCAAAGGTGGCTGTATTGGGAGATGGCAGGATTTGTCCACTTCACTCCATCTATCCTTCAGGACTGTTAGAGCCCTGAAATATGTTTCTTTTCTCAGGATAAAGAGGCTTGATCCATCAAAATGAGATACGTGTTAAGGACTGGGGGTGTCAACCGCTAGTGTGCCATTGATTAATCTACAAGGATTCAATTCATTTATTAAGAATTTATTATGTACAAACCAATGGGGTATAGCGGTGGTTATCCTCCAAGGCAGGAGCAGCAGCCTTGCCCCTGCTGCCTACTGGTTGTATGACCTTGGGCAGATCACTTAACCTCTCAATGCTCCACTCAACTCCCTAAGACTAAAAGTTTCAGAATGGGTTCCAGTATTCATTGGCAGAGGCAGCTTCCCTACACCAATGAACTCTCAGGTTAGGTACAAAACGTATAAGGTTTTGGGGATACTGAGATGAAGCACCAAATAATCTACACCTGTAAGAAGTTTACACTTCCTGGAGAGGCAGGGGTGGTGATGCAGAGGGAAAAAACAGTGTCTTTAGATTAAGAAGACCCAGCTCCAAACCCTGCCTCTGACGCTTCCTAGTTGTGTGACCTTGTGGCGAATCATTTCATCTCTCAGGCCTCAGTTTCCTTATTTGTAAAATGAGGGAGGTCGAACTAGCTGGATGCTAAGGTCTCTTCCAAATCTGAATCTATGATCCTGTGATTTGTGGAGGAACTCTCATGTGTGGGAACTCCCTCCATCAATGCAGAGACCAAACATAGAGGTTAAAGGACTTGCCCAGGGTCACACTGCTAGAGATGGATCTAAACCCAGGTCTTCCTGGTTCTAAGCCTAGTACTCTGTTTACTCTGTTACTGTCTTTAAAACTGTCTTTATAATGACTGCTATTATCATCCTCCCCTGAGTCCCTTCAATTTCTGATGTTTGTCATGTTTACAATTCCATGGGAAGAGGAAACAGGGCTCTAGGGTTTCTCCAGACTTTCTTGAGGGCCCAGGAATGGCTTCCTCTGGGCTCCTGGCTTGGATGAAATGAAGATGCTCTAGAACAGGGGTGGGGAACCTGCGACCTCAAGGTCACATGTAGCCTTCTAGGTCCTCAAGTGCAGTCCCCTGACCAAATCCAAACTTCACAGAAAAAATTCCCTTAATAAAAGGATTTGTCCTGTATAACTTGGACTCAGTCAAAAGGCTGCACCTAGAAGGACCTAGAAGGCCACATGCAGCCTGGAGGCTGCAGGCTCCCCGCCCTTGATTTAGAATGAGGAGGCAGGTAAGTCTCACACTGGGGCCAGAATCAGGAATGGAGTCCAATTAGTCTGGCAGATTTCTGGATCACACTGCCTGGCATCCCAAAGGTGTGTGTGGGATGGAAGGCTGGTTTAAGGTGTTTGGAAGGCTCACAGTTAAGCCTCTTTCCTTGGGTTGAAGCCAAGTTGGCTGACCTCACAGACGCTTCCCGGCTCAACCACAGGCTGGGGCGCAGAGGGTGAAAGAGCCTTTGGGCCCCCAGACACCAGGTGGCTGATGGGTTAGAGAGGTCGGGGAGAGGGAGTGGGTGAAAACCAAAATATAGGTCACCAGGCCACAGGGCCTGAGCCTTAGTCAGAGCTCCATGAGGAGCTCTGTACCAAGTCTTATGCATCTCGGTCTCTCCACAAGTATGCACCCTGTAACTATGTCATTTATTAAGTGTTATTATGTGCTAGGCCCTGTGCTAAGGGGTGGGGATACAAATACAAGTGACCAAAAGTCTTCAAGAAGCTTACATTCTAATGGTAGAAGGCAACACATAATGGAGCTGGAAAACAGGGGGATGAGGGTGAGGGAATGATGCAACGGCATGGTGGGAAGGCCTGGATCCCTGTGAGATGAGTTGAAGGGTCACCCATCCCAGGATGCAGCATAGCCTCAGTTATCTACCCCTGTTGTGAAATGGGCCAGATTCAAATCAGCAAATTTTCCAGATAAATGAGGTTTACACTTTTAGGCACCCAAATTTGTTTGTTCGTTTTTTCCCCCATTTCCAGGAGAAACTTTGTTGAGACGGGATGCATGCTTCCCTGCCTTCTAACAGAGGGTCCTGAGTTTTGTTTAAAATTTTCCCTGAGACTCAGGGTCTCATTTCTGGGTTATAACACAGGTAAGTCTTCTGAGGTTGATGTGGTCCACAGAGGCAAGAAACCTTCTGGCTCTCTACCAGCTGGCCCGGGTGGCTAGGTGTGGGGAATTCATAGGATCTAGCCCAACCCCCTAATTTTACAAATGAGTAAACTGAGGCTGGGAGTTTTGAGGTCATCTACTACAACCCCCTCATTTCATAGTTGAGGAAACTTAGGCCTAGAAGTTAAGTGACTTGCCCATGGTTATGTACGGAGTATATGGTAGAGCTGGAGCCAACGTTCTACTCTTTTGACTTTAAATCTAGTTTTCTTAAGCTCACACTGAGTTCATTCAGCTATAGCATTATTTAAACTTGCTTTAATAAGTGGATAATTTAAAAATTATTTATTTATTGGATTTAAATGCAAAAAGACAAAAAAGAAAATATTTCCACGTAAGCAGCACAACATAAAAAGAGGATTCAAAATAAAACTATAAATTTCTATTTCATACTGTTTACTCTTTTGGAAAAACTATGTAATAAATACACACAATTTTCAAAGCTACCCTGCTTTAATAAGTGGATAATTTTTAATTGGTGTAGCAATGGTTCATTTATTTATTCAACGAATATTTATTAAGTAGTTATAGAAATAGATGTTTCTCAAATACAAAAAAAAACCAGTTTGTTTTCTGAAGTAGGTTAAACCAGCCCATTCCAATCTTTATAGTTTATTAAACTCTTTGCTCACAGGGAGTATGGGCTTATCCTTCAGCCCACGCTCTCTCCAAATCATTACCACTCCTATGTTAGTATGACTCAAATCCTTGAAGTTTTGCAGAGTGAGGGCTTGAGAGAGGGCATGGGTGAGAGGGGATATGGAAAACTGCCTTTTCATCAATGTATCCTGTGGCATTTCAAAAGGTTCAAGAGATAAAATTTCTAGGTAATGTAATCATTTTATTAATAATGCCAGCATTTTAATAAAAGGATGGCCAGTTGTCCATCTCTCTCTTACACCAAAGACACAGTTTGATTTTTTTCTTTTTGATTAAAGGGACCATCCCTTGAGTCACCTCTTAAAGAGGCCTTTTCACTGAATGGGCGTTACCTCACTCAAAGTGAGAACCTGAAAAGGGCCAGGGTCTCCCAATGCATCCTGGTGAATATCAGACCACTGGACCCAGATGGCTCTGGAGGAGAAAGTGAAGCTGATGACCTAGCACAGTCCTCCCTCACTCAAATCAAAGTCAAATGCAAGTCATGTCATCATCTCCCTGATGTTATCGTCCTCTTCGAGAACGAAGGACAAACACAACAAGGACAAGACCAAAGACAACCATGGAGGTGGGCTCATGCCCATGGAAAGAAGGATGTTCCCCAGGGTGGCAATCGGCTCTAATTGGTTAACAATTAATGAGAGAATGAATATTACAATGAGGGGCTGGACCTGAACTTTGAGTATGTCATTCAGTTCTTAAGTTAGTTCCAGCCTTGGGCAATCTATTCAAAGAATTTATTTTCACCCAAACCTGAGCAGAACACAAAGGCTTCCCCACCTGGGTGAGGTTGGGATAGAGGAGAAGGTTAGCTCAACCTTCAGGGACAGAGGTCTTGAAATGAGGATCAAAGAAAAAGGAGGGAATCTGAATCTTCCCAAATCGTTGGTTATTAATAATCATTTCTCTCAGTCCTATGTCCTACTTCGATGTTGGAGACTCCATGCCATCTGTGGCCAGTCACTGGCACCCTAATTTTCAGAGATGAGGATGTGACCCATTCTTCATTCTACCAGCTGCAATCCACATGTTCCATGGCCTTCGCTGAATTCAAATTCTTGCTCAGGCTCCCATGAAGGAAGAGGTGAGAATAATGAGTGTTATTTGACCCAGGAAGCCGCAGGGATGCAGATGAATAGGGGGTCCTAAAGACTCTGGAAACAACCATGGAACACATTATTCCCCAAGGTGTGGGATCTTTCTCCTCTTTTTCAGAATGGAAAACACAATTCACTATAAATCTTGGCTGTGACTAAATGAAGCAGACATTGTCTTCACCCATTTTTGGCTAACCATTAATTTTTAAAGTTACAGATGAAGGCAAAAGGAGCTCGAAGATCCATCAAATGGAGCATGGCTCTCAATCACTGATATGTAGTGAAACTGAATGAATGCGTTCGTTTACAGCCTTACGGCCAATAAATTGTGCATGGAGTTAAAAACAGTAGAAACCACCTCAGGTGTGCCGAAAATATCTGGGATTCTGCAGTATCTGAGGCTGAATTTGAACTCAGGTCTTCCTGACTCCAGGCCTTGTGAGCTATCCACTGTTCTACCTAGCCCTGCTACTTCACAGGGTTGTTTTGAAGACCAAATGAGGTGATATATGAAAAGGGCTTTGCAAGGCGTTGAGTGTTTTATGAATTCTTTTGTCATTATTGACATTATTAATATTGTCACCCTCCCTTAGTATGGCTACCCTACGGACTGCCCAGATACTGGAGGCCTGAACCTTCTGACCACAGCCCTTTGCCCTCTGCCCTGTCTGGCTCTGCGGTGACTGCCTCAGCTTCACTCATTCTGATCTCACCTGTGGTGCTTAGCGTTTTGCACAATGGCACAGCAGGCCTCGGTGGGAGGTCTCCACCATGCCTGTGCCCCCGGATGGGGCCTGCCTCCCCAGGGCTGTCAGAAGAGGAAGGCTGAGGCCCTTCACTACTTCATCTGAGTGAGAAATTAAGCTCACACGGCAGAATGTTGGCATCGTGGAGGCAGAATCGGCAGGAGGGAAATCAAACACTGTCTCACAGACGGTCTGCCTTTCTATTAACCCTATTAATGTGAACGTGAGTTGAAGGGCCCCCTGCTTTATTTATTAACAATCTTCCCTCTTGATAAGCCTGCTGTAGAGCAAGCTTCTCATTAACAGGGAGTCAATGGAACTGGCTGCTTGAGCCCCCACTGGCTAGTGCCTGACTGGGGAGGCTCCTTGGGGAAGCAATGGTCGTCACAGGGCTAGAGTAAGGCAGCTTCCCCGATGCTGGTCAGAAACCCAGGATAGCCCTCTTGCCACATGGCAGGGGAAGGGCCCTAGGGACATTCTAGCCCCAGAGACATCAACCAGATTCACCTTTCCTCAGCAGCATTCAAGTGAATTCAAATCCACTATTTAATTATTTAGACATGATTTTTTAAAAAAAATTTTGAGTTCTAAATTCCTTCCCTTCCTTTAACCATTCTTCCACCGACTGAGAAGTCAAGCAACATGATACTCATTATGCAAAGCATATTTCCCTAAGTTAATTCAAATCAACAAACATTTATTGAGTGCCTGCTGTATGCCGGGTACTGTACGTTTTCCTCGTCATTCAGTGAACATGGTCAGTGTTTTTTGTTTTCTCTTTTTTTTTTTGGTCCAGAACCAAAACTTCATCAGTATTGAGATATCCTGGTGTGGAAAATCCTTTGAGCAGTACAAGGCAACAACCCATCAGCAAAGTCCGGTCACAGCGAGCTGCCTGGGGCACTGTTAAGAAAATAGCTGGAGCCACCCCAGCTAGTATGGGCTAACTCTGGGTCCTCCTGATTCTGAGGCCAGCCCTCTATCCACTATGACCACTCTCATGTTCGGAAGTAGGGACAAAAAATTTAGAGCTGGTCCAGCTTCAACGTACAGAAGAAAAAACTGAGGCTCAGAGGGGGTCAGTGGTTTGTCTAAAGTCACATGGCTAACAAGCAGCAGAGCCAGGCTTCAAACCTCTATCTAAAGCAGGAATCCTTAATACGACACCTAGAAAAGCAGTCAGACAGGCCTCACTCACAGGCCCCTAAAGATGAGGTCGTCGCTACTTCCTAGACTGGAAGAGGGCTTAGAGAAACAGCTGATCGCCGAGTCTCTATCCACTGGACATGGATTCTGGAAGACTACCTCAGATACTACCTGTGTGATCCTGGGCAATTCATTTAATCGCTCCTGGCCTCAGTTTCCTTATATGTGAAATGGAGTGTGGAAGCCTGGGCAAAACTGGGAGATCCAATTTTCCCTCTATAATCAGGAATTCCAGGAGGCTGCTTGACTCTGAATGGCGTGCTTGCAGATTTAAAGCTGGGAGGGTCAGAGGATCAGAAATTTAGAGTGAGACTTGGAGGGCGGCTAATCTGACTCCCTCATTTTACAGAGAGGAAATTGAGGCCTAGAGACATTTGGTGACGTACTCAGGGTCACACATCTAGGAAATGTATGAGGCTGGATTTGAACTCAGGTTTTCATGACTCCAGGCCCTGCACTCTGTGCACTGTGGTGCCACCTAGCTGCCTAGTATGACACAGTGGATGCGCTTAGAATCAGCAGGACCAGGGTTTAAGTCCCACCCCTGATACATACTATTTGTAAGACCACGGACAAGTCACCTAGGCTCTCTAAGCTATAGTTTTCCTCATCTATAAAAAAGGAGATAATTTTACCTTGAGAGGAAAAGAGATTATTGGCTTTGGGGTCAATGCCCCCGCAGTTTACTGTATGACGTCGGATGAATCACCTAACCTCTCTGGGTCTTGGCTTTCTCCTCTGTAGAATGTGGGGGTTGGATGAGGCTGATGCTCAGCAACCCATAGGACCTACATTATGCGTAAGGCTCAAATAAGATAACGGACGGAAAGAGTTTGGCAAACTTTAGAGGGTTATATAAATGTCATCACCATCGTCACCGTTGTTACACTCTGAGGTGCCGAAGCCTGACCAGTGCAAGTGTGTGGGAGCGGAGTTAGGGTAGGAGATAGGAAAAAAGAGACTGAGTCAGGAGCCCTTCAGGTAGCTCTGAGGAGAAGAGCAGCCTGTTCTTGGTTCTGTCCTTAGCCTTGATTTTCCTTTTATCTAAAAATTAAACCAAGGCAACGATTGTCCAAGAAAGGTTACAAAAGAAGTGCGGTTTTAAGTCCTGAAATCACAAATAGCTGATCCTCATTTGGAGCCCTTCCACTCTCCTGGGTAAATAGTGTATTAAGACAATTTTTAAAAACTCTTATTATGTGGCCAGCAGACCAGAACGGCTTCATCGAGCCGTTAAATATGTAATCATCCATTTTTTTCTTTAAATTGCATATTATTTATGCAACAGAGCAGAACAACTCCAAAGGAGTAATTACGACTCTGGTGTGCGTGCTGTGGTTGGAAAAACCCTCATGGAAACAAACGTGAGGGGAAGTCAGTCTGTCCCCTAAGCACTGCTCCATCTCCCCCTCACACCCATCCCCTCCCTTATCAGCCCCTGCTCTGCCTCCTGGAACACTGCTGTGCCCTGGAGTCTCCATGGCTGGGCTTCCAGGAGCAGGCAGGGATGATGATATCACTGTGGAATGTTGGGGTACGAGGAGGTAGATGGGACCTCGCCATCACCTGTAGCCACTCTCTTTCCCCCTCATCAACTCTGCCAGGGCCAGCTCCTGTTCTGCACCCGAATTCTACAGCCCTGGGCCAGAGCATGGGGAGCAGACGGTGGCATAGAAACCTGGGAAGAATTTGGGGATCCTGCTTCCCCACTACAATCAGGAATGCCAGGTGGCTCCCTCATCCTTGGGATCATAGGTATAAAGCTGTGAGCATCATAGGATCACAGGCTTAGACAGAAAAAAGATCTTAGAGCTCAGTAGAGAGATCTCCTCTTTTTTTTGGTGTCACAATTGGGGGTGACTTGCCCAAGGTCACTCAGCTAGCGTCAAGTGTCTGAAGCCCAGTTTGAACTCAGGTCCTCCTGACTCCAGGGCTGGTGCTCTATCCACTGCTCCCCCTAGCTGCCCTGATCCCCTCATTTTTAAGAGGAGGAAACTGAGGTCTAGAAGTCAAATGACTCCCCTGTGGTCACACCGGTACCATCACCGGCAGAGCCAGAAGCACTGAGACCTAGGGGATCTAACACCGCTTTGGACGTTCTTACCATTTCTTAGATTATACTCTGCGCCTGCCTTAGAGCGGCGGGACAGCAAAGAGCCCCGGGCTGGGAGTTGGGAGGCCTGGGTTCTATCCTTGGCTTTGCCGCTAATTGGCTGTGAAGCCTCGGCTGAATTTCTTCCTCTTTTTTAGGACCTCAGGCAAACCAAGTTCTCTTTCTCTTCCCACTGGATAGCGCTTCTTTCCCCCATAGTATGAACTAACGAGGGAACTAACAACCTAGGCTTGAGACTGGTCCTCAACCCCGTGGTCTAAGGAGGCTCCACTGAGTCAGGGGAACGTAGAAAACGCCCTGGCTGTAGAGTCAGAGGACCTGGCTTCCAATCCTGCCTCTTACCCTTACTATCTCTATGACCTCGAGCAAGTAACCTCCTGGGCCTCATTCTTCTTATCTATAAAGTGAGAAGGGGGTGGTGTAGAGCAGACGGCCTCTGAGGTCCTTTCAAAATCAAGGTATGTGATCTTGAGTGAGCTTTAGAGGGAGAGGGGACCAACACCTTTGCTTTACAGAGGGGAAATGCAAGCTCAGTTTAGGGAAGTCACCCAGCCAGTAAACAGCAGGGCCAGGATTTGAATGCAGGTCTCCTGACTTCATTAATTCATTCATTCGTCCATTCAACAAGTACTGATTAAATGCTACTGTGTGCTGGGCACTGGACTGGGAATACAGTGATTCAAATAAAATGGTCTTGGGAACTGGCATTCTTATTGTGGGAAACAATATGTATGTAGATAAGTACACACAAAAAATATGAAAAATAAATAAAAGTGAGTGTTTTGTTGTATTTTAAGGGAGTGGAGAAGGTTTACAGTAGCAACAGGAGAATTAGGAAAGGCCTCATACAGGAGAGGATGCTCAAGTTGAGTCTTGAAGGAAGCTGGGGTTTCTAAGGGGTAGAGGTGAGGAGGGAGAGCATGTCTGGCATGGCACAGCCAATGCAAAGACAGAGAAATGGGCAACAGCACGTTGTATATTGGGATTAGCCAGGGAGCCAGGTTGGCTGGAATGTAAGAGTGCATGAAGGGAGGCAGTAAGCCTGGAAAGGTAGGTAAGCTGGAGCTAAATTATGAAAGGCTTTAAATGCCGAACAGAGGACTTTTGTATTGGAGGCAATAGGGAGTCACTTGACCTTGAATTTGAACAGGGGAACAATATGGTACAATGACCACATCCCTTTGTTCTTCAGACACCTGTCAGGTCTGACACTTCTCCTTCAGTCTTGTGGTCAGCCATGCTCTACAGCTTTGCTTCTGATACCTATCTCTCTGCTGAGAAGACCAACCACTCTACCTCTCCTTCTTTAGGTCTGGCAAGATCCTATTAATTCTGTTTTAATTGTACTCAGTCAGGGTTAAGTGACTTGCCCAGGGTCACACAGCTAGTAAGTGTCTGAGGCTAGATTTGAACTCAGGTTCTCCTTGCTCCAGGGCTGGCACTCTATCAACAGCTGCTCCAAATTCTATTTATTTTAAAGGCTTAACCCAAGTCCTGTGTCCTCCTGGAAGCTTTCTGTGACCTCTCCAGTCCTTAAGAGCTCTCCCTCCTAAGCTCTCAGCACACTCACTGTCTGTGTAAGTCTTGTGAAGCTTCTTTTCCTGGGTTCTTGTGCCTTATCTGAATTTACAGACTATTTTATTGAACCAGAGAGTGTCAGAGGAGGATGGAGGCTGCTTGTTTTTTAGCCTAACCCTCTCGCTTCCCAGGTGATCTTCAGGGTCTCTTCTAGCTTGGCAAGAATTCCTCCTCCATTCTAAGTTCTCATCGCTCAATGAAAAACACTTTGTGGTTGAGAGCCCCTGATGAGACTTCAAATAGAAGTGTTTTTAAAAAAAAACCCAACACTCTTAAAAATAAAGTTTTTGTGGAGATTTGGGGGGGGTCTTTTGTTTTTCTCAGCACAGCCATAATCGAACAATTTTTTTTAAAAGGTGGATGATTAAAGTATTATACACACAGTAGGCACTCACTAAATCCTTTTTGTTCGTTTTTTCAGTCCTGTCTGACTCTTTGTGACCCCATTTGGGATTTTCTTGGCAGAGATACTGAAGCAGTTCGCCATTTCCTTCTCCAGCTCATTTTACAGAAGAGGAAACTGAGGCAAACAGGGTTAAGTGACTTGTCCAAGGTCACACAGCCAGTAAGTGTCTGAGGCTATACATTTTTATTCAGTAATAGAATTGGTCATCTCAACCAATTCTCAACTTCAAACTTTAAGGCCTTTCATGCTGGGCAATGGGCACTCACCCTGTGCCCCAACTTCAATTTAGGTAGCCCAGCTCTGACTAGAAGGAAGTTCCTTCTTATAGGGGGCTACCCATCTGTCTCCTTTCAATGCTGACCTGCTGCTCCTAGTCTAGGGGTGGGGAACTGGCGGCCTCGAGGCTACATGTGGCCCTCTAGGTCCTCAAGTCCATCCCTTTGACTGAATACAAAAGGGCTGCACTTGAGGACCTAGAGGGCCACATGTGTCCTAGAGGCCACTGGTTCCCCACTCCTGTACCTAATTCTTCCTCACTGGGGCCAAGAAGACCAAATCTAATCCCTCTTCCTCAGGAAATCTCTTTAGATATCTTAAGACAGTGATCATGTCTCCCTGTTCCCCGGGTTTCTCTTGTCTAGCCTAAAATATTCCCTTTTCCATTGTCTTTGTAACTCCAAGGCCTAACACAGAGCCTGGCACACAACAGGGGCTTCCTATCTGTTGAGTGATAGATTTAATGGATCCTTCTAGGACAGGGGTTCTTAACCTGAGGCCCACAAACCAACTTAGGTTTTTTTAAACTGGATGTTGGAAACTGGATATTAATAAAATTGATTCTCTTTGTAATTCTATTCACTTTATTTCTTGCATTTAAAAACCTCATTCTGAGAAGGGTCCGGAGGTTTCACCAGACTGCCAAAGGAGTTTGTGACCCCAAATCCTAGGACATGACTTCAAGTCCTTCCCCCTCCTCCCACGCTCACTGTGCCTAGCTCCTCACCGGCCTTTCTGAAGTGCGGCCCCAGAATTAGACGAGTGACCCCTGCTGAATTCAACGCACTGAACATAAGCTCCTTGAGGTCAGGGCCTGCTTTATTTTTTGTGTCTGAATTCCCAGTACGGTGCTAGGCATCCCCCAGCACCCACACACAGCAGGAGCTTAATAGATGCTTATTTCACTTAAAGTTTAGAAAGCCTAAACACCATTACTTACAGGCTCTCTGTAGGATTCTACAAGTAAGCAGAAATTCAGTGATACCCTGGGGGAAAAAGACTGTGATGTCATCTGGTTTCTGTGATTAGGAAATTCCTCCTACCATTGCAGATTGCCCCCTGCTCTGAAACATGTCTTCTCAGAAGAGCTGAGAGGTTAAATGACTTGTCCAGGGTCGCACAGCTAATAAAACTCAAGAGGTGGGAAAGGAAGTTGGGTGTTTCTGATTCCAAGGCCTGCTGCCCTCTAGCCATTATCATAGGCTGCCTGCCTCTACCCACACCTTTCTCCTACTCATCCCCAATCCCTACCCCTATTCTTGGACTACCAAAATAATCCCCAAATTTGGAATGATCAAAGTATAACTGATTTCCCACGCAAATAAGGAGAAGGGGCACAAAAAAACCCACCAGCTTCCTCTTTCTTTAGGGGAATGTGGGGGCGGGGAGAGAAAGTAATTAAGTGTATGTTACTTAATAGATTCCTGGGGGCTACAGGAATGCTAAGATACTTTTCGAAAATATTTTTTTAATGAATATGGATATCAGTCACAGCAGTACTTAGCCTGAGCCTTTGAAGGGGCAGGTGAATGAGGAAGGACACGTGTTCTGAGCGCCCACTCATGCTGAAATATAACAGAATTCTTGGATCCACATTGTCTCAGTGGGAGGAAGAGGGCTTCATTAAAAACATTCTGAAAATTTAATTTGGGAATAGGAACTGCTTTTTCTCTCTTTGTGATAGCCACACGGCTGGGATTTCCCTTGAATTTCTTATTACTGATTTCATTATAATTCTAACCCACATCCAGAATGAAGGAAGCTTTGGGTTTATGCAGAATAAGTTCAGTCTTGGGAGCTTCCTAATAAAATCTTCCCTTTGAGTTCATGCACCCAACCAGGGCTTCCCTTGCTAATATCAGCTTTTGGCTAGCATCCAAATCTCCATAGAAAAGGTAAAGGGCCTTTAATTCCTATGCAAGCACTCAGGCTAATGATGTATCTTCTATAGAACTGGTTTATTTCACCTCACAAAAAAAGCAAGACATTAAAATAAGTCTCCCTTCCTCTTGCATCCTGGGTCATGGCCAGTCTTCTTGGCCTTTGTCTTGCCACTAGACTCCGATGATTATGGAGGAGAGAGCAAGGGTGATGACTTTCTCCAGCTTTCCTTCACTCAGATCCAGGCTTGTGATGTCATTGGTCCTCTTCAAGAATAGAGGACAAACAACAACATATCTGAGTGCACATTAAATGGCCCCTTAGTTTTCCCCCACCTAGGGCAATTCATGGCATTGGGGCACCACTAGAGGGCAGTAGCAGTGATCTTCTAAATAAGGATTCAGAGTTAAACGGAACCTTATATCATCTAGTTCAGGGCTGTCCAACCTTAGGTTATCATAGGGCCGCATCAAAATAAAATAATTATTTGAAGGCTGCACCCAGAATAAAAAATACAGCACACTAACAGAAAGTCGGGGAACGCGCATCATTAATATGACAGGCGAAGGAGCGAAGAGAGCAAACACAAAACAACAAAGCAACAAGAAGACAGTATAAAGGTAGGTGCATACTGACTAGTCTACATTGTACAGACGGAACACATCCCACAAATCGACTGAAAATTGTGTATGAAATGCTCCATCCATAACACTGCTTAAAAACACCAAAGAAAATTAACATCAACGAGATTATTTATTAGTGATGGAATTAAAAAGTCTAATATGCATTACATGCAAATTATTATTTTATTTTTTCACTCGTGAAAATTAAAACCCACAGGCAGGCCGCATAAAATCACACTATGGGCGCATGCGGCCCGAGGGCCTTATTTTGGACAGCCCTGATTTAGCTCAAGCTCCTCATTTACAGATGGCATCTTGGGCCATCTGCAGTTGTCCTGATCCATATCTGGCCACTGGACCCAGATGGTTCTGGAGGAGAAAGTGAGGCTGGTGACTTTGCACAGCCCTCCCTCACAAATCTAATTCACTTGCATGTCATGGCATCATCTCCCTGAAGTCATGGTCTTCTTCGAGAAAAAAGGATAAACAGCATTTAGCAGCATTTATGCTGCCTTTAAGGACTTGTATTCCCTTCTGTGCTTTCCTAACTCCTACCAGGGGAAATTACCAAGTGTTGCTATGGAGTCTACCATTCTTCTATTGGTGAGCCCTATCATCTCAGACTTATAGTGCTACCTTGGTTTAGTCCATACTGGGAGGAGGGCAGCTAGGGGGTGAAGTCAGGAAGTCAAGAAGACTAATCTTCCTGAGTTCAAATGTCTGAACACCTGTCATGAGGAAGAGGGATTAGATTTGGTCTTCTTAGCCCCAATGAAGACCTAGGAGAACTGAAGCAAGATATAACAGATGAAACAAATACAGTCAGGAATAAAACCTAGGTCTTCTGACTTTAAATCCTGTGATTCGAATACTGTAATTAAATCCTGTAGTCCTGTCCATCCCTTTTCCAGTTCACAACCATCACAAGAGTAGGTGCTTGCTTCTTTCTAGGCTGGTGGTCCCAAAGGGAGAAAAAGGCTTATGCGGTGACTGACATGGAGTACAATGTTTTCCTGGTTCTGCTCATTTCACTTTGTATCAGTTCATGCAAGTCTTTCCAGGTTTTTCTGAAATCCTCCTGCTTGTCATTATTTATAGCACAATAGTTTTCCACTATATACCTGTATTGCAGCTTATTCAGCCTTTCCCCAACTGATGGGCATCCCCTCAATTTCCAACATTTTGCCCCCACAAAAAGAGGTGGTATAAATATTTTGGTAACATAGGTCTTTTCTCCCTTTTTTATACTTATGTAATGTCTACACATATATAACCTATGTTAAATTACCTTCTCAAAGGGTAGGGGGAGGGAGGGAGAGAATTTTGATCTCAAAATTCGAAGAAAAAGAACATTGACATTGTTTTTGCATGTAATTGGGGGGAATAAAATATTAAACTAAAAAAAATTTAAAAAATAAAGAAAATAAGACTCATGTAAAGTCTTGCAAGGCTCCTGATTTCCAGGCCAATCCTCTGTCCTTTAAATCATCCTGAGAAAGGAACAGGTGGCCAGACAGACCCAGAATCTAGAGCTGAAAGAGAGGACTGCTTCTAGCGGTCTTGTTAAGGGAAAGCCATCACCAGCATTGGCATGCTCCCCGCCCCCGACCCCAGCATCCCAGCAGTGATACCCCTGACTAGTCCTACTTGAGCTTGCTAAATAAAATACCCTGAAAATGATTCCCATTCGGAATAAAACCAAATCACCCAGCAAACGAGGGGAGTAAGAAGAAGCCGGTGAAGAAATCTCTGCCAGTGACCCGCCCCCTCGGCCGTCACTATCCCTAATAAAGTTTCATGGCTGGTGAGAAACGCTCTAGCGGTCTGACAGATTCCTTGCGGAGTCGGAGATGTCTTGTTCAGAGTAATAGCTATCTCACACAGGTGCCCAGCTGCTATTGTAAAATCAGTAAGCATTTAATTGAAACAAACGACTATAATAATAGTACATTATCCCTGCAGGCTCATAGCCATAACAGTTTTAATTATTGAGTTAAGAGTCAAGCTAATTTATCCTTTAAAGTAACAGCCACATCTTTGGTTACACTGATCATCCCATTATGAATATGAGGGCACCAGTAGGGAAGGATTGGAAAGGAGGGCAATTTATAGCTGTGTTTATCTTAGGAGAGAGGCTTCCTATGAGAGTCTGAGTCACAGCACCAAGTCCTACTAATGTAGCTATGGGAGCTTTTGGAAGGCAAGAGACGGCGAAAGGAAGTCTACATAGGTGGGTGTCTCTGTGTACAGTCCTAGAGCTAGAGCTGGAAGGGACTTTGGAGGACCTCTAGCCCCAATCCCCCATTTGACAGATGAGGAAACTGAGGTCCAGAGAGACAAAATGCTTTTCCCAATATCACACAGGTGCCACACAGCCAAGTAGGGACTTGAACCCAGGTTCTCTGATTCCAAGTCCCCTCCTCTTTCCATACTACCATCTTGCCTCTGTTCATCCATTCACCTCCAGGTAATAATCTAGGCCTCCCAATCCCCGAAGCTCACAGTCTCAGTCCTAGGCTCAGAACCAGTGGATATCTGTGGTGGGTGGGATGTGGGAGAGGCTGTGGATGACCACATTGCCAATGTGTCACCAAGAAGTCTTATGAAATGCCCCAAAAGATAGGTCAGCGTATATTTTAATGCTGTGAGAGAAAGCGGGGACCCCAATCCCTTTTCACTCCCTATGCTCACTCTGCCTCCCAGATTCTTAGCCACTTACCTCCTCATTCCTGAAGATGCTTCAAGGATTAGCAAGGGGGAAGAGAGGAGCCTCCAAAGTTTGTTTTTTTAAGTCCGATGGTTATACCCAGATGAGTTATTTCTGCTTGGAGATAATCAACCACAAAAACATATTTGGCCCTAGTAGCCTGGAAAACCTGTTCTGAAACTAGTTCTTAGGGGCAGCTAGGTGGCGCAGTGAGTAGAGCAGCGGCCCTGGAGTCAGGAGGACCTGAGTTCAAATCCTACCTCAGACACTTGACACATTTACTAGTTGTGTGCCTTGGACAAGTCACTTAACCCCAATTGCCCTGCCTTCCCCCCTCCAAAAAGAAGAGAATTTAGTTCAGAGAAAGAAGGGCAGAGGGGCTTGAAAAGGTCCAAAGGGATAAGGGGACTGGTGCAAAGTGGGAGGAGGCCCCTGGGAAGAGCTGGGATGGAGAGCTGAAGGAAATAAGCAGAGGTGGATGGGATAAAGTAAAATTCATTCATTCATTTGACAAATATTTATTGAGGCTTTGAATATAGTAGATGTTTCATAAATGACTAGAACTTGGAAGAAGAAGTGGGTTGAAGAAATGGCAAAAATAGCAATGAGCAACGTTAATGGTATAATTTCAGTCATTGTTAGTAATAGTAATAGTAACACGGGATAACATCTGTAAAGTACTTTATAAAGTGCTATAGAAATACTTGCTATTTATTATTCATTTATTTTTATGAAGAATTTAAATGGTTATTAATATAATTCCAATATTCTATATTCATCTATTACTTACACATAATTATACATTTATATATTATGTATAATTAATATAAATCAAATTTTGATTTTATTGTTAGAGGGACTTCCTAGATGAAGAAACTATCAATGTAGGCTGGCACCTTCTCTACAATGTACAGTCTTAGAGAATTGCCCAGAACACTGAGAAGTTAAATGATTTGCCCAGGGTCACCAAACAAGTATGTGGCAGTGGTGGGGCTTGAATCCAAGTCTTCCTGGTTCTAAGACCAGCCCTCTCTATGTACTACCTACCTCACACTAATGGGTGCATCACAGTGGGTGGCCTCAAATCAGCTGACACCCCAACCCATCCTGCCTTTTCTTCCCTCTGTCTCTTTGCGGACACTATTCCACAAGCCTAGAATGGCCCCACACCAAGTCTTCAGCCGGCAAAACGGCCTCCCTGTCTTGTAGGCTCAGCTCAGCCATTATCTCTTCTAGGTACTCTCTCTAGTGTTCTTTCTGGCTCTGATATTTGATAAATATGTGTGTATATACGTATATTTGTATATGTCCCTGTGTTGTGAGCATTAAACTGCAATCATTTAGTTTAATGCTCACAGGCTTCTCCAAACATGCAGTCTCTCTCTCTCTCTGTGTCTGTCTGTCTCTCTCCTTCCTTCTCTTTTTTCTCTTCTTCTCCTTCCTTCTCTCTCCCTCTCTCCTCTCTTCCTCTCCCCTCTTCCCCCTCCCCCCTACCCCTGTTAAACCCTATCTATTATCAACCTACACCCACCCTCACCTCAGTCTCCATCCCTAGACTGGGAGCTCCCTAAAGTCATGAAAGGCGTGCTCTTTTAGCAAAACTGTGTGTCTCTCCTGGTCCCTCACTGTGTACCCCCACCTTTCCTCCAGCACTGAGAACATGGCCTTGCATACAGCAGACATTTAATAATTAATTTGCTGAATTGGATCAAGAGAGACAACTTGTTGCAGCAGAAAGACCACTGGCCTTAGGGTCTGGATTCCCAAGGTCTAGTTATAGTTAACTCTATTTTATACTATGGCTGACCATTGGCAAGCCATGTAATTGCTGGGAGCTTCACTCTCCTTGTTTGTAAAATATAGCTAATAATCCTTGTCCTACCTACCTAGGGAAGTACTCCAGTAGTCATGGGCTATTATTGTGGGTGTGCGCTCTGCATCCCAGTCTAGTAGTGTGTTAGGTTTC
>CM053625.1:69441153-69535288 GCA_028646595.1 Phalanger gymnotis | reverse complement strand
CCCCCCCCCCCCCCCCCCCCCCCCCCCCCCCCCCCCCCCCCCCCCCCCCCCCCCGCTCCCAGCCCCATTACATATGATTAGAAAGGCAAAGTAGAACACACAGACACACACTTAGACTCTAATTTTCTCTCATACAGAAGGAAAACAGCATTGGCCTCAAAGGGAAAACATTTACAAATATTCCTGCTTTCCCCTAATCACCTGGGAGGCATCATCCACTGATCTGGCTGTTAATAGAATTAGGGTTAGCTTAAGGGAGGTGATAATCCCACTGTGTGCAGAACTTAGATTTCCTCTTAAATATTTATTAAGCACCTACTATGTTCTGAGCTCCTGCTGGGCCTAAGGGAGATAAGGACGAAATGAGAACTAACCTGCCCTCATGGAGCTCAGGACAGTAGCAGACTGTGGCTCATATACAGATAGCGACAATGCAAAATAATACATAAGAAGTACGAAGTGCCACTAGGGTCCAAGGCAGACCAGGTAATTAACAGCTTGGATGGCATTCCAGGTACTGGGCACAGTGTATCTTTCCTCCCTCCTCTCTTACTTCCTTCCTTCCTTCCTTCCTTTCTTTCTTTTTCTTTCTTTCTTTCTCCCCCCCCCCTCTCCATTTCCTGTGACATAACTTCCTTGTCCTGTCAGGAAGCTCCTCCCACCACATGTGACTTAGACGTCCTGTGATGTGACCTATTAACGGGTGGGAAAGATCTTCAAATCTGAATCGCTACTACAAGGGGCAGGATTGGGAGAAAGATAAACTCAAGTTTGAATGAGTTGAATCCTAAGAACCAGTCGGATGTCAGGGTAGAAATTATCTGAAGGCAATGTAGGTCTGGAGTTTGGGAGAGAGGTCAGGGCTGGAAATAGCCATCTGGATATTGAAGTGAAAGAAATTGTGGATGGGGAACAGAGAAAGTGAATAAAATATGGTGAAAGGGGACAGCACAAATAGGGTGAGCCTGACTCTTTGTGACCCCATTTGGGATTTTCTTGACAAAGATACTGGAGTGGCTTGCCATTTCCTTTTCCAGCTCATTTTGCAGATGAGGAAACTGAGGAAAACAAGGTTAAGTGACTTTCCCAGGGTCACACCGCTAGTAGATGTCTGAAGCTGGGAAGACTCAGGTCTTCCTAACTCCAGACCCAGCACTTTATCTACTTTGCCACCTAGCTGTCCTTCTTCCCTGAGGCTTAATCTTCCAAGTTGCTCTTATCCTTCTCTGGGGAAATTGCTTTATAGATGTTTAGTATTTACTGATCTCTGTTCCTGTTGATTCCCCTCTTCAAAACTCCCAATACAGTGTTAGTGTCTTGGAGGAAGGCACTTTCATTTTTTCCTCCTTCATATCCCCAGTGCCTAGCACAATACCTGGCACACAGCAGGAGCTTAATAAATGCTTGTTGAATGATCATTCTCCCTGTTTTAGATATGAGGAAACTGAAGCTCTGAGAAATTAAGTGATTTACCTATATGATCATAGGTTAAAGCATCTGAAGTAGGGTGGAAATTCACATCCAGGTCTCTTGCCTCTAAGTCAGTACATTTGTTTTTGTTAAAGGTTGTGGAGATCTGATCATGTTTGTAAGAAGAGGGAAAGAAACTAGACGTGGCGGAGAGATCAAGAACTCTCTAGGGAAAAGGGTCGGCTGTCCGGTCGACGTCCTGGAGACAAAGGAAATATGCAGAATCAAAGGCGCAGATAGAGGGTTGAGATTGAGGGGCTGCAGGGAAGAAGGGTCGGAGATAGACACTAATAGGGTTTGAGCACTGGCAAAGGGACCCAGTGAGAACTGACACTGGCCAGTTTTTGCTTTTCTAGAAGCGTAAAGCGCAGGGTAGGACTGGGGGGAGGGGCTGAGGAGAGGGGAGTGCGTCCTGAATAATTTTCAGACATCGGGACTTGGAGAATAGACTTACGTGGGACATAGTGGTTTTCTTCAATGATAAATAATACTAAAGAGCCTTTATATAACATTTTAAGGTTTGCAAAGCACTGTACATAGATCTGAAGGGACGCCATGTGGAAAGCGGATGATGAGTCCAGATAGGCTTAGCGTTGGAGGCCAGAAGCAGGAGGTGGAAGGTACAGGGGGTCAGCCTCCATCCAGCTCGCTAGAGAGGCAGAAGTACTAGGGGATTCTTGCTCGGTCACGGGTCGCACTGGAGACCTCTGAGACTGTGGGGCAAGCCCATGTCTCTCTCCCCGCCTGGCTGTGGGTCTCGGGACCCCTCCCCCAGGGCTCTGCTGGGCTCTTTCTCGCAGCTGGGGCCTCCCCAGGTTCATTTGGCAGGTGTAATTTGCATTAAAGTGTGCCTTGGCTGAAAGTGAAACAGGGCAGGCCCCGGTTTTGTTCTCGGGAAGCACTTTCGGCTTTAATTCCGATTTAAAAAAAAAAAGTTCTGGCCATTTGCAAGTGATAAACGAGCGGAACAATGGAAACTTCCTGTCTATCGATGAGGTTTTATTTTCCTCTACCATCAGTACTTTTCCCCGCCCTGAATACACTGCAATGGAAATCGGGTTTGCAGAATCGGGTCCTGGGGACTCAGGAGGGAATCGACCCCAAGCTTGTCAATTTCCTCTGAATCCACAACACAGCGACGAGACTACACAGTGTCAGTTTCACTCCCCTTGGCATCTCTGACCCCTATCACGCTTTCTAATGACTGACCCTCAGCTCCATTCTCAGGAAAACCGCTCCCATTTCCCATTGCCTGCTCATTTCAGACCCACTGAGTACAGAGGGTAGTTGCCTTGCTTTCTAATACGTCCCCGTGGGCTGCACCTGTTTGTTAATATCCTAGAACCCTATATCCAAAAGGATATGAGACATAATTGCATCCACTTTCACACATAGGAAAACTGAGCCCCAGAGAAGGGAAGTCACTTACACAGAGTTGTAATAGCTAGTTAGTAGCAAAGTTGTATTAAAATTCAGGTATTTTGCTTCCTGGTTCAATTTCTTTACAATATGCAAAAATGTTTTCTTTGTGAATTGTAGGGGCATTGGGTTAGGGATATTTTGTGTATTCATGATTCAATACAAGCACACACCAACCACTGACTTGGGAGGTAGTGAGCTCCAGAGATGGAGTTCCACCTAAGCTAAGTAGACAGAGACCTATGGTTGTAACAGAAGATGATTATAATGAAGGATTCTTTAAAAAAATTTTAATGCATATAATTTTAATATTCAAAATGCCCCCTCTCCATGGCTTTCTACCTCTCCTTGGAGGAGAGGTGGTGGACTATGGATGCAGAATATGGCATGTGTTGTCAGATATGGCCAATGTGTCGATTTGTTTTGCTTGGACATATTTCCTTGTTAAAAAGGAGGGTTATACTCTATGTGTGGGGAGTGTCATTTGGAAATGACAGATACGTAAAAATGTGCATCAATAAAACATTTATTCCTTCAATTATTAATGCCTCCCCAAAATTATTTTGCATTTGCTTTTATATCTTATATTTATCTGTGAATGTGTTATATCCCTGAAATAGACTGTAAACTCTTTGAAGGCAAGAGCCTTCTTATTTTTGTATTTACCTGGGCTCAAAGCTGGAAGGGAGCTTAGGGGTCATTTGGTCCAATTCCATTTTATAGATTAGGAACCAGCTCCACAGAGGTGAAGAGGCTTACTTAAATTCATACAGGTAGTAGGTGGCAGAGCTGGGATTTGAATCCAAGTCTTCTAACTCCAAACTATATCACGCTGCCTAGCATGCAGTAGGTATTTAGTTCATTAATTGATTAAATTTAAAAAAAAAGACAAGTCACATGTTACAATGAAGGCTCAAAGTCCCCTTGGTGGCAGCTAGGTGGTGCAGTGGATAGAGCCCCGGGCCTAGAGTCAGGAAGACCTGAGTTCAAATCCAGCTTCAGATACTTACTAGCTGTGTGGCCCTGGACAAGTCACCTGTCACTCTGTTTGCCTCAGTTTCACCATCTGTAAAATGGGGATAATAATAGCACCTACCTCCCAGGGCTGCTGTGGGGATCAAATGAGATGATATTTGTAAAGTGCTTAGCACAGTTCCTGGCCCGTAGTGGATGTTATATAAATGCTCATTCCCTTTCCCCTCTTCCATGGTGGAGAGTAGACACAGGAGGCATAAATTTTGTACCTTAGCTAGAATGCACAAACATTCTGTCCTGACTTTGTCCTGACTTTGTGGGATTCGCTATCTTGGGAAGTGTCTAATTAAAGGCTAGTGACCTCCTGGTCAGGGGCACTAGAAAGGGGACTCTCATCCAGTGGGAGGTTGAGCTAGCTGGGCTTTCTGACCAATGTTTCTTGATTCCGCATCACACTGTGGCCCCAGATCCAATGGCAGTGTTTCCAATGAAAAGTACTTGGACCATTCATTCCCCTTGGCCATGGATTTTCTTAATTCCTGTTTGGGCGGAGATCTAGGTATGGGGAACATCTTCATCACAGAATCCTGAAGAGTGATTTCTACTCCTGGGGGACCTTCCTGAATGAGGGCTCACCTTTGGGTGAGAGAGACACAACGTGCAGAATGTCATGGCCGCAAGGGTCCTTGGAGGTCATCCTAGTCTAACTGACTCATTTAACAAATGAGGAGACGTAGGCCCAGAATAAGGGACGGGACTTGTCCAAGGTCATACAGCTACTTGTTGGTAGGAGAGTCAGGATTCAAAACAAAATCTCTGCGTCCTCATTAAGAACTCTTAACATTGTCCCACAGAACCTCTCTTAATTTTACCTACCAATCCTGGACCATCTGGAGGCTTTTAAATTCTATGCAGTGGGGCCGAAGCATCCCAAAAGGCCTTAGGAATAGCAACCACAGTTTCCTGTTGGGCAGGGTTGGGGCAGCTGGTTCAGAGGACCATGGATGGAGGGGGAAGAAAAGAGGCAAGTTGATCCAGGAATCCTCTCTTGGTGGCTCTGGCCAGTTTGTTGCATTCTTGCCCTACTTTCTTTATGTCCCTAAGTTTCATGTCACAGATCTGGTGAGAATCTGGAAGTTTGGAGGAAGGCTGGATATTAAGTCTTGGAACATTTCTAAGATGTGCTGAGAGTGGTTACTGGCACCTTTGGACAAAGGTCAGCTGACAAACAATAGCAGACTCTCTACCCCCTGGAGAATTGTCCTTCTTGCCTATGGAGATTCTGGGGGGCTACTCTGAACTGGTGACCATTCTCTAATATCAGGGGACCAGGATCAGCAGAAGGTGGGAGCATGGAGGCAGATAAACAAGGGCTCTTAGTGAGTGATCACTGCTTCTCTTTCTACATGCTTACAAACCATCCCTTTAATAGTAGAGTCTAAATTTTGTCCAACTCACCAGCCTATTGTTTGCAACTCAACCCTCTTTTCTTTTTTTGAGGAAACAGCCTTATTGGGAAGGGGAAGAAGAAACAGATATGTTATAGAAGGCATCCATATAACTGACAGTGATCCTGCCTGCCATCTTTGTTTAGTTCCAGAGAGTACGATGGATGGGAAGCGTGGTACTCACAGCCTGATGCATCAGAGTCACTGGGAGGTTCAGACATCCTTCCCCAAACCATCACAAGTTCCGTTACTACTAATATAGACCCTTGAGCAATGTACTTAAGAGGGTGATTGGCTACTAAGGGGGATCGAAGAGCAGCCATGCCCGTATTCCCTCCCCCAACCCCCCCAACCTCCCTAGGCTCTGGCCTGCTAGGACAATAGGGGATAGAGCTGGGAGGCAAGAGGGGAGATGGTGAACTCACTAGTTAAGAAACTTTAAACTCTTTAGACTGGCCTTTTGAGCCTTGCACAATTTAGAACCACTCTACCTTTCCTACTGCATCCCTCATGACTCCATTCCATGAACACCATGCTTGAACCAAACTGGACTGTTAAATGTGCCCTCATAAAGTCCTACCTCCAAGTCTTTGCTCATGCTGTTTCTTCCAAATGGACTGCATTCCCTGTCATTTTGGCCAGGTAAAGTTCTAATTATTTTCTAAGGCCCAGCTCAAATACCAACTCTTGCAATAGCCTACTGGTTATAATCCCTGCCTTAAGTCTCTCCCTACTCCAATCTATGCTACACTCAGCTGTCAAACTGAACTTCCTCAAGTGCAGGCCTTTCTTCTTCTTCCTCTTTTTTTGGTTTTATATATTACTACTTCATTTAAATTTTTGTTATCAATCATATGTAAAAATAATTTTTAACACTCATTTTTTTTTTAAATTTTGAGTTCCAAATTCTCTCCCTCCCTCCCATCCCCCCTCCTTGAGAAGGCAAGCAATTTGATATAGGTTATACATGTGCGGTCATGCAAAACACACTTCCATGTTAGCCATATTGCAAAAGAAAACAGGCCAAAAAATAAGAAAAATAAAGTAAAAAAAAAGTATGCTTCAGTCTGCAACCAGACCCCATCAGTTCTTTCTCTGGGTATGGACAGCATTTTTCATCGTAAATCCTTTGGAATTGCCTTGGATCACTGTATTGCTGAGAATAGCTAAGTCATTCCCAGTTGATCGTCATACAGTATTGCTACTAGTGTATACAATGCAGTTCTGACTTTTCATTAAACTCCGGTTGCTCCCTATTGCCTCCAGGATCAAACAGAAAATCCTCTGTTTGGCTTTCAAAGTCCTTCACAACCTGGCTCCTTCCTGCCTTTCCAGCCTTCTGCCACCCTGCCACCGGACTCTCTAATCCAGTGACACTGGCTGCCTGGCTGTTCTGAGACACAAAAATTCATTTCAACTCAGCTTTTTTACTCTGTCCCCCAACCTGGAACTTTCCCCTTCCTGATCCCCACCTCCAAAGTCCTACCTTCTGCAAGAAGCTTTTCCCAGTCCTGCTTATTCTTGGTGCCTTCCTCCCCTCTGAGATAATCTCCAATTTACCTGTCTCTATCGTGTTTGTCCATAGTTGTGTACAAGTTGTCTCTCTCATTAAACTGTGAACTCCTTGAGAGCGTGGGCTGTTTGGTGTCTTTCTTGTATCCCTAGGCGGTAGCCTGGTGCCTGGCACATAGTAGGTGCTTAATAAATGCTAGCTGATTTGACTCAACTCTTCTATGAAGCCTTTTCTGACTCCCCAACCCCACCGACCTTCAGTAATGACTTTCTTACCTCAGGTTTTATGTAGTGCTTTGATCATACTACATTAATGCACTTATCATATACTTGTAACATGTAGGTCCACAAGAGGCAGCTAGGCGGTACAGTGGATAGAGAGGGGGGCAGGAAGATTCCTTTTCCTGAGTTCAAATCTGGCCTCAGATGCTTTCTAGCTGTGTGACCCTGGGTGAGTCACTTAACTTTGCCTCTGTTTTCCCCATCTGTAAAATGAGCTAGAAAAAGAAATAACAAACGACTCTATTATCTTTGCCAAGGAAATCCCAAATAGCGTCATGAAAAATTGGAAATGACTGAAAAATGACTCAATAACAAAATAATCTGCAGCTTTTTGCTGTATATTACAGTCACCTATGTTTACCTGTAAGGTGGAGACTATATCGTATTTGAACACATTGTTCTGGAATGAATGAATGGACTCCACCTGAGGGCTAGCTTGTGGAAAGCAGGAAGAGAAAATTGGGCTTGCTGAGGAAAAAGGGTTACTTGCTTTCTATTTGGCAAAGAATGTGTTGCATTCAGAATTAACATGTGAGATAATTAAAACCATCTTTCCAATGAATTTATTATGGGATATTCAAAGCTAATTATAAATTCTCTGTTGCTAATCCCTTGCAGTTTGCTAATGCACTGTTGAAATCTCTTTGGCCACACTTGTTTAAATTATTCATTAGACACAGCAACAGTTGTGAACTGTAATTTAAATTGACATCTCATGAATATTCAATTAGCACAATAAACATCGGAATGTTTTACTGCAAACTATTCAATATTTTGTCTTCTCTCCCACGTTTACACATTTGTATTAACTCTTGAGAAAGGTGTGGCCTGTTTATGTCACTGATTACCCAGAGAACACCAAGTCTGCTGTGCCATTACCTTCAGCCATATTCTGAATTAGCCAAACTTTCAGAAGGCTACCTTACTATGGAGAGACCTTAGTGCTAGGTCTGGTTCTACCTGCTTGGCTGGAGAGATCATTCTGGGCAACCCCAGAGGGGCCTCCTCCTTCCAGTGTCTGAATCTCAAAACAGCCCGAAGACAGGGCCACTAGCATTTATTTGCACAATTTGCTGAGGAGGCCGGAAGGATACTAGCCTCCTAAGCTCCAGTGGAGAAGCCACGTCCACAATGGGCTTCCAGGTCATCCAATGATAGTGGGGGTTTCTCAGACTCAACCTCAGAACTTATTAGCTGGCTCGGTCATTAGCAGAGTCAATGGAATGTCCCGGCCTCTTTCTCTGTATGGATGGAATATCACACTCTTGCCTGTTGCAGGGATAGCTTTGAGGTTTCAGACACTTTTGTCCCCAAGGGCCCTGAAGCCAGTTCTATCATACAAGCCTCGTTAGGCAATCTTCATCAATTCAGTCCACAATGGTAGATCTATTCTCAGCGCTACCCATCATGACCAAGTGACTACTTATTGTGTGCAGGGAATTCATAGGATATCATAGGACTGGGGCCTCAGATAGGGGGGAGGAGAAACTTAGAGGTAAGCTAATTCAACCTCCTCGTTTTGGGGAGACTAATTCACTGAGTGACCCTGGGGGAGTCCTTTACTCTCTCTCTTTTTGTGTGAGGCAATTGGGTTAAGTGACTTGCCCAGGGTCACACAGCTAGTAAGTGCCAAGTGTCTGAGGCTGGATTTGAACTCAGGTCCTCCTGACTCCAAGGTGGGTGCTCTATCTTCTGTACCATCTAGTCACCCCTAATCCTTTACTCTTTTTGGGCCTCACCAAGGTCACACAGCTGGCATTCAGAGATTCCCTGAATCCAAACCCAGAGATCATTCTGTGGTACCACAAGGTTACAGAGGAAGAAGACAGTACTCTCCACACGGGAAGGGCTTGTGTCTTTTATGGATAAGATCAAAGATCTAGAGCTATCAGCTGCCTAAGAGGCAATAAAGTACAATTTACTCATTTTACAGCTGAGGAAACTGAGACCCAGACTGATAAATGACTTGCCCAAGGTCACACAGGTTGTTAGAGGCAGAGGCAGAATTTGAACTCAGATCCTCTGATTCTAGCCAATACGAGATTAAAATAAGCACATATTTATAGTGTTTGTCGGGGTCAGGCATAAGCTTAATCAGCAGGGAGAGCACTATACCTGGAGACCTGGGTTCTAATCCCATTTATGCCATCATTGAACATGGTTAAGTCTTAGTTTCCTCATCTATAAAATAAGTTTTTATTGGCTACTCCCTTCCAGCTTTAAATTCTATGACTAGGACTAACTCACTGGGTAGCCTTGGGTAAGTCATTTCCTCTCCTCTAGGCCTCAGTTTACTCAGCTGTAAAATGAGAAAGGCAAGCCTGACCATGTTACTCTCTTTTGCTCAAGAAGTTGCAGTAGCACCCTATTACCTCAAGGATAAAGTAGAAACTTCTCTGCCTTCCATTTAAAACCTTTCACAGAGTGGCTCTGACTCGTATTTCTAGGCTGATCCCACATCCTCATAACGTATTTGATATTCCATCCAAGCTGGCTTACTCACATTCCATTTCCCACTGTCACACCTTTGCACAGACATGGCATGCCCTAAGCCTCGAGGGCTCTCCCTGCTCTCTCCTGCTCCAAGGAAGCCCTAGCTTCTCTCAACGCACAGCTTATGGGCCACCTCCTCTAGAAGGGCCTCCCTGATCCCCCCAGGTGTTAGCGTTCTTCCAATCAAGATGACTTGAACCGATTCTGCCTATACCAACAAAATCACGGGTTCAGTCTTTATCTATTTTGGATGTATGCTTATCTGTGTCCACATTATTTCCCCTTAGGAGAATATAAGTTCTTTGACAGGGACGACTGTTTTGTCTTTGTATCCTCAGGATTGGATATAATGCCTGGCACATGGTAGGTACTCACTTATAGGCTTATTGAATTGAACTGAATGAAGAGGTTTGTATTTTATGGTCCATTTCAGTTGTAAAAGTCAAGAATCACGTGCTTTCCTGAAAAGATTTTAATACAGGGTGTTCCTAACATCTGGACACATAGACAAAAATGCCTATTTTCAAGAAATGAAATGAATGAAATTTTCAACAACATTTTCTTTGATTGGAATATTAACAAATAACATCTTCAATATGATTTCCATCATTTGTGTTGCAAAGGTTGATGTACTTTGCAAGATTCACATGAACTCGATGCAATAATTCCATATTGCCATCAATTTTAGCACATTCGCTCTTTATGCGTTCAATCAAGTGTGTTGCATCTGTGATTTTCACTGACTACACCTTCTCCTTTAGCATACCCCAGAAAAAGAAGTCAAGGCAGCTAAGGTCTGTTAATATTCCAAATATTTCAAAATATGCATTTCTGCCTATGTGTCCAGACTTTAGGGACACCTTGTAGTTGGGGGTGGGGAAGAGAGCCCTAGGTCCTAAGTAGGGAGAGGGGCTCACTGGGGAGGGTGTGGGCACCAGACGAAGGCCTCCCACCTCACAGTTTGATCAAGTCTGTGGCACCGAGTGTACACCGATCCCCGTATGCAGAATTATTGAGGCAGGCTCTGGGTGTGAATCCCTGACCACTTGGAGGAAAACCTTGATGAACCAGAATCCACTTAACTCAGCTGCTAAATACAGAATTAATTTAAAATGGAATTCTTTTGAGAGAGAGGGATACCTTCTCTTTAATGAGAAAAAAATCAAATGATAGTAGCTGTGTGACCTTGGGCAAGTCACTTAGATTTTCCGGGCCTCCATTTCTTCATCTGAATAAGAAGGAACCTGGACTCCACCTCTCAGGTCCCTCCTAGCTCTAAGCTGAGAGGAGGGATATTTGGTGATGGTTACTCCTGTACTCAGTAAGCTCAGTGACTCCCTATTACCTCCAGGAAGAAATATAAAGTCCTCTGCCTGGCATTTAAAGCCCTTCCTAACCTGGTTCCTTCCTACCTTCATTATACTTCTTACATTTTATTTTACCATCCATGAAGTCTATGCCTGCTGTTCCCCACACATGACATTTTATCTCCAGACTCTATGACTTTGCACTGTCTCCAGTGCTTGGGGGGCTCTCCTCCTTCCTCCCCTCTGCTTCCCGGCTTCCCTGGATTCCTTCCAGACTCAGTCCAAATCCCCCATCCTGCAGGAGGCCTCTCTTGATCTCCTCAGGTGCTACACCTTTCATCTACTCTGCGAGGACTTTCTAGGCTCCTATTTATTTACATATTGTTTCTCCCAATGGACTGTGAGCTCCTTGAAGGCAGGGGCTGGTTCTCCTTTCCTTTGCATCCCTACCACTTAGTACAGTGCCTGGTACACAATAAATACTTAATAAACATCTGTTGACTGATGGTATTGAGAATTGGTAGAGAAACAATATTTACTGACTACTCTAGGCTCTGTACATGTTCAGCCCAATCTCTTCACCATCTCTAACCTTGGCAGTGACCACTGAGGTTCAGAATGATGACCCAAGCCTTGTAGGGTCTTTAATCAATAAAGAGGCACACTTCTGAATGCTGGAATGAACTAAGGCAAGAAGGGAGGGCTTCTATATCCTGGAGAGATTTTCAGCAAGGGCTAGAGACTTTAATGCTTTACCATTCCCTTGGCCTACTGCAACAGCTTCCTACCCAGGCTTCCTTGCTTCTCCTTGTCAGTCCATTCTATACATACTGCCAGAAGAGTTTTCCTTATGCAGGAGTTTCTAATCATGCTCCTCCCTGGCTCAAAAACCTTCAATGACTCCCTGTTAATGACAGGATTAATTGGAGTTCCTTAGACTGGCATTTAAGACTTTCCACAATCTGGGTCCAACCCACTTATATCTTTGCAATCCAGTAATTTCCACTGGGTAGTTTGGTGGCTCAGTGGAGATCATACAGGGCTTGGAGTCTGGAAGAGAGAAGCCCGGCACCCTCATCAGGTATTTCTGGGGTAGTAGGTTCAATGTTTCTGCAAAAGCCATTCCCTTGTTTCTCAGAGACAGAATGTCTCTAGAGGGCTGTTAGCAACGGGATAACCCACAGCTGGGAGACAAATGCAATCACTAGATAGATCATGGCTCAGCTGCTTGGTGAATTCAGATGTCACCGCTTACTCTCGGCAGCTCAGTCTCACATATTCCCTCAGACACCCTTCTCCTTGGACTGAGCTGTGTCGGAGGCCATCGCCCTAATCCCTTCTGACACTGAACCTGGAGACAGGCCTCCAGAAGAAGCCTCCACCGTTAAGATCCAGGTCTGGTACCGCCAGAGGCTCAGCCCTCCAAGGCCTGGACCACAAAGCAGACCCGCTAGCAGTCCTGGTAATAGTTATGTTTTCTTAACGGGCACTTCCCTGAGAGGCCCTTTAGCCATGAAAGCGAAATGAACTCTCCATGCCCACTGCCAATACCGCTGGTTTGGCTGTTGGATATCCCAATGACCTAACAAAGACTTTTACTGGCTGTTATTCCCCTCCCCCCGCCCTCTACCTGGAGCCTGTTCTGTTATTTGTCTCTAAAAATGGTTCACATTTAAATAAAAAAAGACGAATTCCCAGGACATACACCTACTTCACAGAACAGTCAGCATAATCCCTACTGTAGGACACATACAAAGCCCCTGGAATTTCCCATTGTGCTAGAGACTTTCTGCCTCACTGTGTATTTTTTTTACAGTAATTCTACTCGGCGAACTGTGCATGCAGGGTAATTTATATATGAGGCTGGCACAAAAGATGTTAGAAGAAAGCAATTTATTGCAGTTTCATTGAAAACTAAACTAGAGCTGTCTGAGGATTAGTGTTTCTATCTGCAGGGGCAGACTCTCTTTGGGATGGAAGGGGCTGTTGCTGAATGCTGTGGCCCATCTCGCTTTGGGAATATGGACTGGGGAGGGGAGCAGATGCTGCACCACGGTATTTAGAGCTGGAAGGGAATTTAAGAGATGATCTAGTCTAATCCCTTCATTTTGCACAGTTAGTGGGTATGACATGGATGAAGATGAAGCAAAGGAGACTGAGAAGGAATGGTCAGACAGGAGAAGAACTAAGAGAATGGTATTATGGAAACTCAAAGACAAAAGTACCCATCCCAGAGGAGAAGGCGAGGTCAGGAAGGAGGGTGCCGAGCAAAGGCCATTCCATCGGGCAATTCAGAGAGCATCGCATCAGTAACTTTGGAAAGAGTTTCAGTTGAATGATGAGGTCAGAAGTCAGACTGGAGGAAAGGGAAACCCCAAGGCAAGACGACTTTTTCTAGACTTTGGCAGAGAATGGAAGGATAGACTTAAGATGACAACCAGTGAGGATAGTAGTTTCAAGTGATGGTTTTTTGAGAATGGGGGAAACAAAGGTATGTTTGTAGGTACCAGGGAAGGTGCTGGTAGATAATGAAAGACTAAAGTTTAGAGAGAGTAAGGATGAAGGTGAAGGTAGTTTGCTGGAGAAGATGGGATGGGGGCAAAGAATGTGCAGAGGGTTTAGCCTTGGGAAGGAGAAGAGCTTTTTCTTTTCCAGTCAGAGCCTGGAGTGAAGGACATAATGGGGGATGATATCAGAGGGATGTAGGATGAATTGGAGGGGGGAAGGGAGCTTATGATGCTTGGCCTAATTTTTTTTTCAGTGAAGAATCAAGGTCCTCAGCTGGGAGGGTGGTGGAAGGGGGTGCTGAGAGAAGCTTGAAGAAAGAGAAGATTTGCAACAGTTACTGCTGTGAATGGGATGGAGAATGAATTAGAGAGGAGTGGACATAATACCTTGCTGTGGTGAACACCCAAGTGATCAGATGACATACATTTGTAGTGGCCCTGATTAACATGACTTCACAATTTTCTCCAGCTCTGTTCAGCAGAATGTGGATAGGAATGAAGGAGAAAGATGATGTTAAAAAAAAACAACAACCTGGTTTGGGGTTTGATTAGGTATGATCAGCAAAGGAATCAAAGGTGGAAGAATCAAGTATGGAGCTGAGTTGGTTCACCAAGAGGTGAGATAGGGAAGAAAGAATAGTGTAGCCAGCGCAGGTGTGATCTCCTGGGAAAGACCTGGAATGGAAGCAGGGAACACAGATTTTGTTGTCGTTTATTCATTATATGCTTTTATTTCTAAATAAATGCTCTTTCTAGCTTCTCTTATCTGCGAGTTATGACCATGACAGTCATTTTGGGAAATCTCCCCTTTTGTCTTATAAATTCAACACACTGTAATTTGTATCACTAAAAAATCACTAAAAATATGTCTAATTTTTAGTAGACTATCCCAGGGAAGACAAAAATAAGTATGGCATGATCCTTGATCTCAGGAATTTTACAGCATTTTAAAAAATAGTATTTTATTTTTTCCAATTACATATAAAGACAATTTAAAAATTTATTTTTTATATTTTGAGGAACATGTATTTCTTCAGCACTTACTACATGCCAGGCATCGTGCTAGGTATTTTATAAATATTACATGATTTGAGATAATACTGGAGATCACAGTGAAGACAAAGAGGAGGATGAAGGATCATAAGGCATAGAGAAAGATGGAATGGGCAAAGATTATGATCAGATAAAGGAATTTCTGAGATACTGAATCTGGAAGTTGAACACCTGTGGGTCCTGGTAAGATCAGGAGATGAACAACCCAGTCTGTGTCTGAGGTGGAGTGGAGGTTGTGGGAGGTGAGTTGAATGAGGAAATGGGAAGTCTGGGTACAGTAAGGTACCTCCTGGCATGAGGACATTTGTTGAGTTGGGGGGAGAGAGAGAGAGAGAGAGACAGAGAGAGAGAGAGAGACAGCCAGGAACCAAACCTCTGGAGAAGAAGGATAAACTATCCCCAGAGAGGCAGAGAGGGATGTGTCAGTAGATACCAGTCCCCAGGATCTGGACTGGGTGATAAATTTGGAGAGCGTGACTCTCAAAGAGAAAGCTGCTGCATGATGGTAGTGGGAAGAGAGTCTGGAAGTGGCCGTGGAGAGCAAGGAGTATTCTGATTTTCCCTCCCACCAGATTGATAGCAATGCTTCTCGAATTAAAGAATCATCTATAATAATGCTCAGCTGTGGCCTAATCCCAGAGCAATCTCCTCCAGGCTCCAGAACAGCTGGGCCATCTATAAGTATTCCCCTTCTGCTTCTTCACCTCCAGCGATCCCCTGCATTATTGCTTATGACCAAGAGAGTCCAAGTGGGTCCCTAGGAACAACTACATGGCTACCAATGTTTCTGACTGAAGAATATCTGGAGGGCCCATTCCATGCTCCCATGCCCAGTCCTACTGGTGGTAATGATTATCTTGTATAAGAGGAAGACAGGAGAATAGGCTCTTGGCCCATCTCAGGCCCGAACCTTTAACTTAGGCATCCAGGCACTGAATCACCCTTCTTTAACCTCTCCCAGGTGGGGGTTGCCTGGCAGCAACAGGAAGGGTAAATGGAGAGAATTCCCCAGTGTGTTTGGTCAGGACGGGGAGCCCATCCAGCTAACTGGATGAAAGATACTCTCTCTCTCTCAGGTCTCTACTGTCTGGATGGGCAATCTACACCAACCAAATGAACCAGAGAATTCGCTTCCCTCTGTATTGTGATTAATCCTTGGGTAATATAAGCAGATATGTTCCAATTGCCCCCTCCTTCCCTCTTTGAGCAGTCTATGAATCCTCATATGTTATTCTTTTAATATTAGGGCAGACAAATTTGCTCTGACAAGAACCTCAACAAAACATACATCTTGGAAATATTATCCTGTGCCAAAGTAAGCAAAACTCTTGTCCTTTCTTTAATGCCTCATCTCACACCCACGGTGCTCACACACGAGGGTTAACCTCTAGCAAACCAGCTGTACACAGTCTCTGCCATCGTGTAAGTGAGCATCAGATTATTTCAGCAGGGGGGAAGATTGGAATAGGAGATAGAACATTGGAGTTGGAGTAGGAAAGAACTGAGTCCCAATCATGCCTCAGATCACAACAGTCTCCAACAACTAGCTGGGTCCACCCTGGGCAAGTCACTTAGCTTCTACCTCAGTTTACTCACATGTAGAATGAGGGTAAGAGCACCTACCTCGAAGGGCTGTTTTGAGTATCCAATGAGATTACACACGCACGCACATGCGCACACACATGAACACACATGTACACACACACACATGCACACACACACAGTGCTTGGCAAGCTTTAAGGCAACATGATAAATAATAGCCACTAATGGCATTCCATAGGTGAGCATCAGCTTATTTCTGCAGAGTTGGCGTAGTGGATAAAAAGCTGGACCTGGAGGCAGGAAGATGGGTTCAAACTCGGATACCCGTTAGCTGTTTGACCTCGGGATAGGAAGGTCTCTGAGGCTGAGGCTCTCTGAGCCTCAGTTTTCCTAGTCTATAAAATGGGAGAGAGAATGCCTTTAGCACCTAACCTTTGGAAGGTTCAAATGATATAATGAGCTGAAAGTGATTAGCAAACATAATTAAAAGTGCTATATAAATGTCAGCCATTATTCATTGCCCAGAAAAGAGGGAAACTGTAGGAAATCAAAGGAGGAGGTATTGATGAAGCCATTCTTACCTCTAGGCAGAGACCTGGGTTCAGGTCCTGGCTCTTCTACCAACTCATTACGGGGCCTTGACTAAGTCCTTTTATCACTGTAGCCCTTGTTCTATGTCAAAGGAGTCGAAAGGTAGTAGTGGATAGGGCACCAGCCCTAGAGTCAGGAGGACCTGAGTTCAAATCTGGTCTCAGACATGTCCAACCTGTTTGACCCTGGGCAAGTCACTTAACCCTGTTTGCCTCAGTTTCCTCATCTGTAAAATAAACTGGAGAAGAAATGGCAAACCACTCCAGTATCTTTGCCAAGAGGGGCAGCTAGGTGGTGCAATGGATAGAACACCAACCCTGCAGTCACTCAGATATTTGACACATTATCCTGTGCGACCCTGGGCAAGTCATTGAACAATTATATTAGGGAGGCCCATTTCATCACGTCAAAAAATTTATAGCACCTCTTCTCTATCCAGGGTGCTACCTAGCTGCCCCCATGAAGGTACATACAGTCATCCCTTCTACATCTTGAGGATTAGGGGCAAGGTGCCACCCCACGTCCTAATCTGGAAAACCCATGTAAAATTTTTTGACTCTCCCTTCATACCAGAGAAGTCTGAATTTATTTTTCTTTTATGAGGTGTTTACAGTACCTCATTGTAAAATTTGGGTTAAGTGTTTGGTCATGGGCTCTGTGTCATTTGCTGGTCTTTGAGTGTCATCTATGGCTTCCACAAAATTCCCAAAATTGCCATTTAATTTCTTATGCCAACCCGTGATATGTCAAAACCATGATGGGGAAAGTTGTGATATTGAAGGGATAACTGTATTTGTTATGAAGGTTTTGTTTATTTTTCTTTTCTTCTAAATGGGGAAGGGGGTGAGAGGGAAAGAAGACAAATGCTGGTTAACTGAAAGATAAAAGAAAATGGGAAAAAAGTATCATGGTCTCAACAGGAATTGTGGCTGGAAATCAGTATTGGTGAGAATTTCAGGGAAATGGTCATGGAGGAGCCGGACCTCGGATGAGCCTCGAAGGTCTCAAATATATCCTAACACATTTCTTCTGAACAGCTGCACAAGTATCAAGGGCTTATGTTCAAATGTGGGGACCTGTGTAAAACTGGTCCGACCTTGGCAAGTTAGATCAGAGGAAAGAATGGCAGATGTGAAGTCGGGGGTCTTACTGCGAATCTTGGGCCTGCTCCTGGGGAATCGAAAGGAAAGTGGCTGAGAGACTGGCTTATGCTCCCAGTGCTTAACCCTAGGAATAAAATGCTTGGCAACAAGCTTGGAAGCCCTGGTGGGAGCAGTGGTTTGACTGTTAACCAGTGGGCACTGCCCACAGGGGCTGCTTTGGCAGCACCACATTGTCAGCACAATTACTGGGTCTTCCAGGATGCTAAACCATCTGGATAAGAAGGGAACAATTCATCCCTTCACCTGCATTTATATGATGTCAAGGAGGCAGAATGCTGCAGTGGGGTCCTCTGGCTTCATTTGACACTACCTACAGACCTTGGATAAGTCACTTCATCTATCTGGGCCTCAGTTTCCTCATCTGTAAAATGAGGTGGGTTGAACTGGATGTCCTCTGAGGTCTCAGTCTATGATCCTGTGATCAGAGCTCTAAATCTGTCAGATGTTCTTGGAAAGTAGAAAGGAAGAATTCTGAGTTCCTATGGTGGCTGTTGTTATATCTAGGCCAGGGAATCCTTCCCCTCGGTGCCTTGGTTTTCCAATCACCGTGATGACAACCCATGAGTAGGAAGGTTTTTTCTGTCTTTCAGGCTCCAAGGATGCCATGGAGGGTTCTGCAGCAGGGCAACGTTAAAGCTAGGTCTAAACTAGTGAAGCCAAGGGTGAAGCTGAGAAAATTACCTGGATAATTCAAGTCTACAAAAGAAGCCCATTTGTCTGAAGTATCCAGATAATTTAAGGAGATCTCTCTCTCTCTCTCTCTCTCTCTCTCTCTCTCTCTCTCTCTCTCTCTCTCTCTCCTTGTCTGCCTGCCTGTCTATCCATCCATCATCTCTATCTGTCTGTCTGTCTGTCTATCTATCTATCTATCTATCTATCTATCTATCTATCTATCTATCTATGTCTGTCTGTCTATCCTATCTACTTGTCTATCTGTCTGTCTATTCATCTATCATCTACCTACCTATCTATCTGTCTATCTGTCTGTCTGTCTGGCCGTCCGTCCGGCCGTCCATCTATCTATTCTATCTATCTATCTACCTACCTACCTATCTATCCATCCATCCACCCAGCCATACTAGTATTATTCAGATTCAGGGGAGGCTTATCATAAGCCAGAGGGGAACGTAACAGACTACCAGACAGAAGAGGAAACTGAGGCTCAGAGAAAGAGAGTGATTTGCCCCAAATCACAGAGCAAGCTCATGGCAGAGATGAGAGCAAGGACTGAGGTTTGCAGAAGGCCAGACCAGGTCTCTGTTCCTCATATCCTAACATCCCATTTGAAAAGGTATGAGGAACCCTATTCTATTATCTCTATTGTTTTCCGCTGCATTGTTTTAATAAACGTCCTCTGCACACTGTTCATTTCCTTGGCTTCAATAATTCATATGCTCTATTTTCTCGTGTTTTAATATTTAGATGATGTTCAGTTTATGTTACCATCTTTTATGAAAGCTCTGATTTCAAAACTGATGAAGCCATTAGATGCAAAAATAAATAAATAGCGAAAAATAGCAAGAAAGAGAGAAACAGAGTGAGTGAGTGAGTGAGAGGGAGAGAGACAGAGATAGGGGAAGGAGAAAGGGAGAAAGAGAGACAGACTCAGAGGGGGGGAGAAGGAAAGAGTGAAAGAGAGAGAGAGAGAGAGAGAGAGAGAGAGATGGAGAGGGATGAAGATAGAGAGACAGAGATGGGAGGAGGGAGAGGGAGAAGGGGGAGAGAGAGATAGGGAGAGGGCAAAGGAGAAGGGGAGGAGAAAAGGAGAGAGACAGAGGGAGAGATGAGGAAGAAAGAGAGAGACACACATATACACAGAGACAGACAGAGAGGGAGAGAGAGAGAGAATGAGAGAGGGAGAAAGAGAGAGAGAGTTCTTATTAGCAACCCAGTATGAGGGAAAAATGACTTCAATAAATCCCAAGTTTTATGTGAGTGAGACACTGCGCAGAGAAAAGATGGTTTCTCCGACATACAGATTGTACATTAAAAGCTCATTTTCAGAACATGATCCCGAATATGCACTTGGAGAAGAGGCCATTACGAGGAGTCATTTTGAAGCTGCATTTTACAAATGTTGCTGCTATTTCCTGAGAGTTCAACTTAGCGGCAGCGCAGTGGCGGTGGCTGCAACAGGGCATGTGGGAAGCAGATTTCAGAGTGATTAACTTTGCGGAGCACAACAGCCAGCACTTTGGCAAACTGTCAACATATTGAAATGGATATTTTAATTACACTCCTAATATACACATGCTGCTGCTCTGAGCCTAATCCCTGGCACCATGCACACATGGCTTATTTACCGCCCCGATTATGGGCCAACACAAGTTTGCCAGCAGAGGTGGAGTGTTTTAAGTGACAATAAAGCACAACGGCATTGCTTTGCATGTATCTAATGGTGGCAAAGGTGAAGCTTGCCCAGGCAAGTGGGTCACATCACTCAGGAGTCTCATTTTAGCAATGAAGCAGACAGCGGCTGCTCATTTTTTGGAGTGGGGGGAAGAGAGGGAGTGGGAGGCGGAGGAGTATCCTTTCTAGCCTTGTTCTGGGCAACATAAGTCCACATCTGGTTCCAGATTCCCAACATCTGCAATTTTGCAGCTGTATGCAGTGGAAGGAATTAGGAGAAATGCAAGGGAGCAGAGGTCTAACTAGGGCACGGCTAATTGCGCTTTGTTTCAGGGTGCCAAATTTAGAGGGCATTGATAGCACTGGCTGTTCTTCAGCAGTTTAGAGACAACAGGCCTTAGCACCTACTTAGCATGATTCATTATAATCAGAAGCTCTTGGGAGTATATGGTCCCTCCCCCAGTGGCTATCTCCCAGGTAAACTCCTTCCTAGGCCCCTTCCCTATGTAATTACCCCCTTACTCCCTGCAGTGGTGGGGGTGGGTTGTGTTGCTTGCCCTGAGCCTGTTAATTACAGGAAAAAAACCCAGTTAATTAGAGCTCATTAAGAGATTTAACATGGCATACTGGAGCTAAGGATGCTAAGTCTATTCCATCTGTGTCCCAACTCTGTTATTAACTTACTGTGTGACTTTGGAATAGTCACTGCCCCATTTGGGGCCTTGGCTGTCTCCTCTCTTAAATGAGGGGTTCAGATTGGATGGTCTTGAAGGATCTTCCCAGATCTGACATTCTATATTTCGTAAGTGACTATGGTGGTTGCTTTGGGGTCATGATATCATAGAGCAAGAGCTGAAAAGGACCTTGCAGATCATACACAAGATATACACAAGGAACCTGAGACCCAGAGAGGTTAAGTAATTTTTTCCAAGGTCACACAGATTATGTCAGAGTAGGGATTTGAATTTAGGTCTTGTTATTCAATGTTCCTTCCATGAAAGCAGGTTGCCTCCTTGGCAGAAGGCAGCACTACGTACCTTGTACTAAATATTGGGGAGGATATAGTGGGAAAGATACAGAATTTAGAGAAGGGAAAATGGAAAGGACCAGCTGTTGTCAACTTGGGTTCCCTCAACAGCCTGGGCTCATGCTTGGATTTTCTAATATAGCCAAATGAAGATGGGCCATGTTAGCCACTGCTCATTTGGGACTAGTAAACCCAAACTGTCATGTCAACTGAACAGTCAATAAACATTTATTAAGTACATGTGCCAGGCACTGTGCTAAGCACTAAGGCTACAAACAGAGGCAAAAGACAGTCCCTGTCCTCAAGGAGATTACAATCTAACGGGAAAGCCAACCATGCAAACAAATATACACAAAGTGAACCATATGCAGAATAAATAGGAAATAATTAACAAAGGGAAGGCACTAGAATTAAGACAGATTGGGGAATGCTTTCTGCAGAGAGTGGGATTTTGTTTGGGACTTAAAGAAAGCCAAGGGGGTAAGTAGTCAGAGTAGAAGAGGGAGAGACTGCGCTCTTCTCTGACAGACTCTGTGCCTTTTGGATTTGGGATTCTGATGAGTTATACCTTGACCCTATCGATGGCTAGGCTCATCCCCCATTAAGAAAGGGCTTGTAGTTACTAGGTGTAGCCTTGAAAGCTTCACCTCCTTTTATCAGACTATTGTAATAGTCCCTGTATGGGTTCTGGTCTCTCTCTTTTCCCCATCTACTCTGTTTTCATGTTCCCTGTTTTCTTTCTAACACATTATCATATTGCTTCCCTCTCAATAACCCCAAATGTCTTCATGTTGCCTTGCTAAATGTCAGGGACACATGTCCCACAATGCTGTGGGACAAAGATGCATGGCAGACAGCACTAAGCAGGAATGGTTGGGAGAAGGAAGATAGAGAAAGACAAAGAAAAAGAAGGTTTTTCTGGAAGAGTGGTGGATGCAGGCAGTGGCTGTTTCTGTGTGAGTAGGCTCCTAATTTAGGACAAGGAAGGAAAATGGGATGGTAGGGGTGGAGCAAAGGAGGATCCCAGTTCTTAGACCAAGTTAGAAGTGTTTCTGAACCAAGTAGAGTGAGAAGAAGACGCCAAAGGGAAGCCAAAGGTAGGGATGACAAGGACCAACAAGGGATGCTGACGTAGCCTTCGCTGACAAACCTCTCTACTGACATCGGCTCATTCCCTGCTACTTGGGATGACTTCATTGTACTTCATTTTGGACTTTTCTCCCCAGCACCTAGCACAGGGCCTGGTACCTAGGTGGTGCTTAATGAATTTCTGCTGATTGACTGGAGTGCCATTTATGTCTTTATTCACTTAGTAATAAATATGGTTATATTCAAAATGCTTCTCAGTGAATTTAGTTGCTGGAAGGTGAGCTGGTTCAAATATCCTAGAAATGAGCAAAATTCAGATATTCCTAGATTTACTGGGGGCAGGAGAAGGGGAATACACTATGATGTTAATGATAAATCTTTAAGATTGAAGTTGGTACACCCGCCCGCAGTTGACACATGGGTTATATAATAAGGTGCTCTAGTTCAAACTCCTTAGCCTCAAAGTCCCCTCCAATCTGAGTCTCAACTTACCCCTTCCAGTTTAATTTCACATTATTTTTTTTTAAAAAATCATTTATTAAGCACCTGCTATGTGCCAAGCAGTATGCTAGGTGTTTCACAAATATTATCTAATTTTATCCTCACGATAATCCTGGATGGCGCTATTATTATCCCCAATTCATAGGTGAGAAAACTGAGGGAGGGCGTTAAGTAACTTGCTCAGAGTCCCCCAGCTAGAAAGTATGTGAGGCCACATTTGGACTCAGTTCTTCCCGACTCCAAGTCCAGGGTTCTAACCACTGCACTATCTAGCCACCCCATTACTTCTCCAAATCAATCTCTGTTCCAGTCAAACTTGTTGTCCAGACACTCTCCCGTTTCTGTGCCTCTGCTCACTTTATTTCTTCTCACTGACATGCCTTTCCCTTTCATGTCAACCTATCAAGATCATTCGAGGCTTAGCTCAATGACCATCTCCTCTATAAAGCCATCCGTGAAACCTCAAGCTGGAATCTCCTTCCTTATTCATATACCATGTATCCTATGCCTCTCTCTAAATATCTTGTATTTATTCTGTGTATGCTTGTATACGTACAAGTATAGTGTATCGGCTTCCCCAGTAGAACGAGAGAAAGGACTTAAGAACTTAAGAGAAAGCACCGCTTCATTCTTGGTCACTGAATTCCCAAAGGCTACAACAGGACCATCATAGGCGCTTAATAAATGCTCATGGATTGAGTACTTGGTTTTCCCGGCTCATAATACAGCTAAATGGCTTCCTGACTGAGAGCCTCTACGAAGGGACGATCTGGAAGACAGGGGTCACGTCTTACTCATCTCTATTTCTCCACAGCTCCTAGGGCACTGTGCATGGTAGAGACACTCCAAAAAAGCCTGATGAATGAATGAATCAATGGCGATCAGCAGGAATAATCGGGCAATCACCCCCAATCATCGTCATTATGTCATCACAACAACAGCGATAACAAACAAGTCCCCAATTGCCCAGTAATAACCCCGATCCATAACACTGAAGAACGATATTTTTAACAGTGTCCCCAATACGCATAATCTTCAAGTCACAAAGAAAGAAAGGCTTCTGAATTCTGGAGACCTAGCGAAGGACCTCAGCCTCCTGGTGGGACGGGCCGATTCTCTTGTCCTCTCTGTTACTGGAGCTGAACCAAGAAGGCTTTCAATGGGTCTTCACAGGGTTGACCTTATTCCCTAACGGCTTTATTCAACTACTAAAGAACAGTTATTTTATACACCTGTGATGCTCCATGGGCCAACAAATAGGAACCCCATCAAAAACATGAATGTGAAAATAGTAACGATCCACATTCACTTAGTTCTAATGGCGTGGAAAGAACGTCACATACTTTAATCTTAGTGGATCCTGATAACAACCTGGTGAGGTAGGACAGGCTGCTAGGTGGTGCCGTGGATACAACACCAGGCCTGGAGTCAAGAAGGCTCGAGTTCAAATTTGACCTTAGATATGTACTAGCTGTGTGACCCCTGGCAAGTCACTTAACCTTGTTTGCCTCAGTTTCCTAAAATGAGCTGGAGAAGGAAATGGCAAACCACTCCAGTATCTTTGCCAAGAAAACCCCGAACAGGGTTGCGAAAAGTTGGAAATGACTGTACAAGTAGTAGTGAAAGTATTATCACACCCATTTTCCAGAGGAGGAGAGTGAGTCTGGCCCAGAGAGGCGAGGTGACGTGCCTCCCTTGCCCTGCTAGTAAGTGGTACTGCTGGGCCCTGAGCCCTGATCTTCTGCCGCCTCACCACTGACCATCCCACTAGGCTTCTCTGTGGCCTGTGTGTAGGCGGCGGCAATACTTTGTCCCGACATTAGACAGATAAAGGTAAAAGCCATGTATTTGGAGGCCGGCTATTAGAGCATAACATGCAAGTCCAGATGGCAGATGTTCTCACCTTGGCGCAGACCTGGGCCAGTGTTCTGTCTCAGGCAGGAGCTCCACAAGGCAGCGTGGGGATCCATGTGGCCTTTTCCCTTTTCTGACATAATTCACTTTATGAAAGACTCCACTTTCAGGTTCATTCAAGCGGCAAGTTCTCGAGGGTGCATTTCAGCATCATTTCTGCCCTGGGCTATTGTAGTAGCTTACTAATCGGTTTCCTTGCCTCAAGTCTCTGCCCTTTCTAATCCATCTTCCAGATAGCTACCAAAGTGCTATTTCCAAAGCACGGGTTTGACTGTGCCACTCCCCTGCTCACTAAACTCCAATATGTCCCTATTGCCCCTAGGTTCAGATAAAGACTTCTCTGTTTGGCATTCAAAGCCCTTCACAATCTGACTCAAACCTAGCTTTCTAGCTTTGTCATATATTAGTCTTCCACATGCGCACTATGGTCCAGCCAAATATGACATCTCGCTGTGTCTCACTGGTGACCTTCCCTCTCCTGTCTTGGTCCTTTTTTCGCTCAAGCTGTCTGCTGGAGCTGGAATGCTCTCTTTCTCCTTCTCTATATCGTAGCATCTCTGGCTTCCTTCAAGGCTCAGCCCCTACATGGGGCCTTTACTCATCTCAGCTCTCAGGGCCTCTTCCTCTTGAAACTATGGTGACTTTTCTATTTTCTATTTATATGTGTATGTGGTGTTTCTCTTGATAGAATACAAACTCCTTGATGTAAGGCCTTTTTCACTTTTGTCTTTGTGTTCCCAGTGCCTAGCACAGTGCCTGGAACATCTGCTGTCCAGTTATTCAGCTGTGTCTGACTCTTTATGACCCCGTGGACCATATCACACTAATACTGTCCATGGGGTTTTGTTGACAAAGATTTTACAGTGGTTTGCCATTTCTTTCTCTGGTGGATTAAGGCAAACAGAGCTGAAGTGATTTGCCCAGGGTCACACAGCTACTAAGTGTCTGAGGCCAGATTTGAGTTGAGGCTTTCCTGATGCTCTATCCACTGAGCCATCCAGCTGCCTCTTGCCTAGCACATAGTAGGTGTTTAATAAATGCCTGTTAATAGTTTGCTATAAAATAAGAATTGCTTGTCCAGAATCCAATTTTGCACGAAACCTTTCAGGAGACAATGTATTATTTGAACCGAGAGTCTCCCCTATAGAAACATGACAACAGATTTTAAGGTAGCATTCACTGTGCAATTCTGAGAAAAACACATCCTTTGGGAGAAAAATGGAAAGAGTTGATGCCGATGAAGTGGGGATGAGTGCCTGTTCACAGAGCCAGAGCTGGAAAGGACCTTAGAGGCCATCAAGTCCATCTGATTCATTTAACAGATAAGGAAACCGAGGCCCAAAAAGGGAAGGAAGGAAAGAAATATTAAGTGCCTACTATGTGCCATCCACTGTGCTGAGCATCTTGCAAATATCATTTTGTTTGGTCCTGACAACAATCCTAGGAGGTAGGTGCTATTAATATTCTCAACTAACAGTTGAGGAAACTGAGACAAAGAGAGATTAAGTGACTTTCCCAGGCTCACACAACTAATAAGCATCTGAGGTTGGATTTGAATTCAGCTCTTCCTGACTCCAGGACCAGCACTCCTATCCATTGTGCCACCTGACTACTATTAATATCCCCATTTTACACTTGAGGAAACCAAGGCAAACAGAAGTTAAGTGACTTGTCCAGGGTCATGTATGGCAGAGCCAGGTTTCAAGCCCAAGGTTCTGTGACCCTAATATAGTACCCTTCCAACTGTGCTATGCTGCTTGGCCAAGGTGTACTGGGTCTTATGGCACAGCAGAAAATGAGCATTCTTCAGTTCAGCAAGTTGTATCCAACCACCTCGGCCAGCCCTGGGGATAAGACGTACTCCTCTGCCAGGCCTGCGCCATGTTTGGGTCACACACATTCTACAGGTCTTGTGCCGAATTCACTCTAAGTGCACATTTTTCTGTTTGGCCTTTAAGGGAGCAGTATAATGGAGAAAAAGTGGTTCTTGTCTTCAAAAAGACTGTAGGGTCATTGATGCTAAGTGAGAAGGGCCTGAAGAGATCAGCTAGCCCAGGGATTCTTAATCTAGGGTCCAGGGATACATTTCAGGGGGTTCATGGACTGGAACAGACTGCATCTTTATTTTCGTTAACTTCTAACGGAAACTTGGCATTTCCTTCAATTGTTTGAAAAATGATTCTGAGAAGGGGTCCGTTACCAAACTTGCCTTTGGCTGCCAAATGCCTGAGCGCTGGCTGAACCAGATTAAAATGTAATTGGGAAATGTTAAACAAAATAAATAAAAATACAAAACAATCTGGATGATGTCAATTTGTGGTAGTATCCATTTTTCCTTGAGTTTGGTACCAACACTTTACCAGACTGCCAAAGGGGTCCGTAATGCAAAACAGGTTAAGAACTACTGATCTCATCTAACCCTTTCTAATTTTATAGATGGGCAAGAGATTAGGACCCAAAAGGTAAAATGACTTGCTTAAGGTTAGACAGGTGGCTAAGCCAGTATTCAAAACCAGGAGATTTTCCACTGCAAGCCACATTTTGGGTTAATAACTATGATGCAAAATAGAATGGGTGAGGTCTCGTGAAAGGAGTAGATACATAAAGCTATGGGAATTCAGAGGCTGTGTAGGCTCCGTCTTCTAACTGCATCATGGTGGGAGAAGAGGACAAGAATCAAGGAAGGCTTCCCAGAGGAGGTATCATTTCAATTGGCTCCTGAAGCTTCTAACTGTGTGTTACTGGGGGTGAGGAGTGGGGAGGGGGCCAAACATGATTACTTTACTGAGACTGCTTTGACACTTAGAAAACCACCAGGAAGCTGCTTAATTTAAGGAGAGAGTCACTTAAGGTTTTATCCATGCCCTTCAAAGAACCATAGAATTCCAGAGTGAGAAGACTGTCCTAGAGTCTAACCTGCTACTTGGCATTCCAACAAGAGGTCATTCATTTTCTGCTTGGATACTTCTGGGGGCAGAGTGCTCACTACCTGTCGCTGCAGTGTCAAAGAGCTCCAATTGCTAAAAGTTCCTTACGTTAGGCCAAAATTCACGTCCCTGGGACTTCCTCTTCTTTTGGTCCTGGTGTTCCCCTTCGGGGCCCTGTCTGGGCACCAGTCTGTTCCCTTGTCCACAACGACAGGCCTCCAGACACGTGAAGGTGGGGATCATAGCACCTGTAAGCGGTTTCTGCCCTCAGCTAAACCAGTCCTAGTTCACAGCACTGTTTTTCATGACATCAGTTCAAGTCCATTCACCCTGCTGGCTGTTTTCCTTTGGTCTCTCCCAAAATCTGACTGCAGAGCTGGTAAGATCTGATAGAAGCAGAGGTCAGTCAGTGGGAGAATTCTCTCCCTTTTCCAAGGGAAGGGAATAAGCATTCTGTGCTAAGTGCTTTCCAAGTGTAATGTCACTTAATTATCCCTTTTTACAGTTGAAAGAACTGAGGTAAATAAGGTTAAGTGACTTGCCCAGGGTCACACAGCTGGTAAGTGCCTGAGCCTGGATTTGAACTCAGGTCTTCCTGACTTCCAGTCCTGGGCTCTATCCACTGGCCCACACTACTATACTTATATTACTATAATTCTCATGATCTTGCTCTTTTCTATCATTATTAGATTATCACCAAAAGTCCAGGATGTTTTTTAAACTCACATGAAAGGCAATTAAGTCAGCTCTCTTCCTTCCTGTGTTTGGTGGCATCAATTTTTAAAATACAGAATTCAGGGCTTTCCATTGAAAGTGACAGAAAGGTGACAGGGAGGTGTGATCGATAGAGAGGCCGCTCAGGTTCAACCTCTGCCAAGTCCTCACTGAGTGACCTGGGCAGGCCACTCACCCTCTCGCCGATTGACCGACTCCCAGGTCCAGAGCAGGTCAGGGTCTGCCCTGGGAGAGGGAACTCGTCTCTGGGAGCTGGTTTCACTGATGAAGTCACAGGTCTGGCTGAGAAAAGTTGGAAAGTCTAGTCCTTGGGTACAAAAGAGTAAAAAGGAAAAAGAAACACGGCCTGTCCAGCCCTCCAGATGTGCTCTTCTCAACATGGGCTCAAAAGACATGTGGAGGCATGACTGACTGATGCGGTCACTTGCCTTCCAGATGTTTTGGCATGGCAGAGTCATGCCCTCCCCCTGCCATTCTCCTGCCCTTTTCTGGGTCTGATTCCCACCATCACGGAAACAACCGCTCTTCCCAGGCTAATGAACTCTGGGGCAGTGCTTCCCATGCTAAGAAGCTCCAAGCAGCCATCCAGAAAGCCCTAGGCCCACCGGCCACCAGCTCCTTCCAGGTCACCCCAGTACTGCCCACACACTCTTGTGGTGGAAGAACTCCAGAGAGAGAGAGACAGGACAGTGGGGAAGAGAAACACACACACACACACACACATACAGACACATACACAAACTCCACACTGCCCCCCATGACATACGCATATATATACTACACATACACATCCTATACAACACACACACACACACACACACCCCACACTCCCCACTTCACATACACACACACAATATACACGTATATATACCACACATATGCACATGTCTTATATATCACACACACATATACCACCCCCACATCACATACATATAACATACACACATATATACACTACAAATGCACACATACACACCACACATACACATATCACACACCACATCTCACATATAATACACATACATATACCATGCACACACAGCACACATATCACATACACCACACACCTCATATTACACACACATGCTACACACATATATACCACACACACATCCTACACATCACACACACCACATACATAACATCACATGCACACACAAACACCGCACAATACATATCACACACATCACATACATGTACCACATATACACACATATACCACATGTACATGCATCCTACATACACCACACACATACACATACCATTGACTCATATATACGCTACACAAGCACATGCACACTACACATATCACATACACCACACACCTCATATTACATACACATACTACACACATATATACCACACATACACACACCACACACATAATATCACACACATAAACATGCACACCATACATATCACATACATATACCACATATACACACACACCACACATACACACATCCTACACACATACAAATATACGTATCACACACACAGCCTTCACAATAGGAAAAAGAACATTTTCCTGGTCTTTTTCTTTTAGAAATCACCATGTGTGTTATCTCCAAACAAATGCCCATGTATTTAGAGACCACCGACTCCCATGTAAGCTTATCACTGTCTGGGTTTCAACAGGGAGTGAATTTTTATGGCCAAGTTATAAACCTTTGAAAAACCATCTTAAGACCAAAAATCCTGACAGATTCTTAACTATAGCAGATGCTAAATTAAGCATGAGGGATTGGGGGTGGGGGAAAGGGAGGGGAAGGCCTTAAAAGAGTTAGTGGAGGTAAAATAATGTTCATTAAAAATAGAAAAACAAACAAAAAAAACCCCTTTTGTATTCAACTTCATACTCGTACATCATAATGTTCCAGTAAAAGCCATTTTCCCCTGAGATAATAAAAGAATTGAATTTTTCCTTATCGGTCATCTATTTTTCCAGCTAAAGCTATTACTCGCTCTCTGTGGTTGCTAGGCGACGAGAAATATTAATAGCGGCTTTTATTAGCTTAGCTTTAGCAGCAGAGTACCAGAATGAGAAAATGGAAAACATAAATGTGTTACATAAATCTTTCAACCTTTCAGGGTTTCTGTTAGTCTCTGTTTTCATAATGATTTATTGAAGTGATGGTTCATTTATGAGAAAAAGGAGTGTGAAATAGGAAAACGGAACATTACCCTGAAGGACTGTTTGAAAATAAATAATTATAGGAGGTGAGGAAAAGCTGTTTAAAACCATTTTTCTGAGTTTTATAAAATTTAAAAAGACATATTTCTTTCATTTACTGCCTTAGAGAAAAACACTAGCAGGGAATTTTAAATGGTAGCCACAGAATACAAAGAAACCTTCTTGCTCTGCATGCGGGCAGGCCTGTTGGGGGCCAGGTGGGGTCTGGCCATTTTTTTTTTAACAAAGGAGTGGATAAAAAGAGGGGCCACAAAACATCTGAAGATGCTGAAGTTTAAGCTCCAGGGGACTGCTCCCTACAGGTACAGAATGCCAGGGATTGAGAGGGATTTGATTCTCTTCGGGTTAAACAGTTTCATGGGGTGGAAGGAGCTTTGGGTGGAGAGGCCGTGGGATTTGAGTTCAAATGTCACTTCTGCCACTGCCTCCTTGTGTGACAGTGGGCAAGTCCCTCTCTGGGCTTCAGACTCCTTCCCCAGACAAAGAAATGATAGACAACAATGATGCTCAAGGTCCTTTGCCAGTTCTAGAGAGTTCTATGTGAAACCCTGGCTTAGCCACTTATTGTCCCTGGCACCTTGGGCAAAACATTTCTGAGCCTCGGAAACTGAGCCTCAGTTTCTACAACTTTAAAATGAAGAGTTCTGACTAAGTGTCCTCTGAGGCCCCTTCTAGCTTTAAATTGATGACTTTATAAAACATTTGGTCATAATGGGCCTCCGAGTTCCAGTCAGGGGCCTCAAAAGGGTTTCAACTTCAAATGCAGCTGTGTGGGCACCTTCTCTGCCTTTATTTTTAGGTAGAAGGTTACAGGGAAGAACGAGGGTTGGAGGGGAGAGAGAATGCTAACTTAGACTCAATGGGCTTATGGCCCTGCTTGCTGCTGCCCAGCATCCTCGTAAAAGCCACCAGCACCAAGATGCTTAAAATGCACATTTATTTCTGGCTACCTCTGCAGCAAACTGGGGAGTACAGCAGTGCTGAAGCTGCTAATAAAACCCAAACTTCAGAAATGAGAAAATCTTAAAAAAAAAAGGCATTGCCAATGGAGCCAATTATAAGAATGAGCCCAAAGCACCACCCTGGAGCTCAATTGTTCACTCTATCAATTTTTAGGATTGCTGAGGGGAATCAAGCACAGGGCAAAATAAAAGGGGAGGGTTCCCTCTCCACCCCCATCAATGACTACAGAAAAGTCTCACCAGCTGCTCTCCATATTGGGACTAAGATCGGCCACCCTGCCTTGGCCTGAAGGCCCATGGCTGCAGCCATGGCTTTTAACTGAGCCTGGCTGGAGTGCTGTCCAGTGGTGTGGTCTGACCCGAGCTAATTTTCCTCTGAGTCTTTCTTGCTTTGGAAACGATTGGCCAAACAATTCCTGTCTTTGCAGCTATACCAGCTTCAAGGACTTGCCTCGATATTATTATCTGGGGTTTTGAAACTGAAGAGGCCAGTGGGGAGAGAGGATGGTGGTATCCGAGACTTGCTGGTGAGAGCCCTCAAAATATTTTGCAAAGAAAACCGAAAGAAGATCTAACCACCCATATAGAAGCACACAGTGCTCGGGCCATTCTCTCCTCTCAGAGGCAGGCCTCACTGCAGGATACCTTGGGCTGCCAGGAAGGGCTGACATGTTGGGCTGACTCCACAGAGGGCAGCTTTTTATAAAGGAAGCTAATGTCTATGGAAGTACAGTGATTAACCTCAAGCAGCAAGTATTTAAACTTAAACACTCCAGAGCTGCCCCCTCTGGCAGCCTGACAACTCATTCAGAAGCATCCTGAGCTATGTCCTATGTGTCCCCAGCCTCATTCCACACATCCCTGAGTTCAGCTGGAGGTGAAGCCTTTTATATTGTGAGGCCCCTCCCACCTTTGACGGTCTGTGTTCTATATGCTAAGCTCCCTCCGGTTCTGACTTCTGTGTTCTCTGGCCCCTTTCAGCTCTAGTGTTCTAAGGCTTTGACATTATGTGTTTGGAGTCCTTTCCAGTCTCTACACCGTAAGATTCCTCCTAGCTCTGACATTCCATGTTCCCTGTTCTAAGGTGCCTCTCTCTGACACGCAAGATATCTTTGCCTTTGTAGCATAGCTTGGTTTGGTATATTTGAGCAAATGAATTGATAATCGGGCATCCAGCCTTGGGTGCTTCACTTCCCTCCCATTTTCCCTTACCCAGGGACCCTTTCAGAATAGTCACACTGAGTCAGGTCCATAGTCTATCCATTCTGCTTGTCTGTCTTTGATGGGGGCCCAAGGGAGAACTCAGGAGGTAATAATATATAGTGCTCAAGGCTAGAGCCCCCAATTTTCCCTTAATAATTCATTATGACATAGCTACCTCTTAATTAATTTTAACCTATTTATATTCCAGTCAGTATAATATCTTAGGATAATAGCAACATGGCATATGGGAAAACCTCTGGATTGGTAGTGAAAAAAAACACCTGGGTTTTAGTTTCAGCTTTGTGACCTTGAACAAGCCACATCCTCTCTGGGTTCCAGATTCCCCATTTGCAAAACAAGGGGGTTAAATTCAACGTTTTCTTAGGTTCTTCCAATTCTGGTAATCTACACATCTATGAATATCATAAGATTCTTCTCTACTACATATGTAAAGCCGGGTAAACACACAGCCAGTCTTCCTAACACAGAACACACATATTTGGACATTCCCATGCTGGCAAAGGGTCTATTAATATTCCTAGTAGGTACAGAAGGACACTAAAACCTTCCAACTTATTTTAGAGAACTCAACAGAAAAGGTGAATACTACATTGAAAACACAAAGTCTTTGATCAGTCACTTATTAATTCAACGAACATTTACTAGAGTCCTACTATGTGAAGCCTTACCAAAAAGAGGGCAATAGAGTACTCTTCAAATATTCCTGTAAGACTAAGCAAAAGCACTTAGAAATTAAATTTGTTGAGAAAAACCAGAAGCCAGAGTGATATAGCGGAAGGAGGGTTAGATGAAGACTCAGGAGATGGGGTCAAGCTCTGACTGTCCCACCATCTTGCCGGGATGTTTTGATGGGCATTTTGATCTCCTCTCTGAATCTCCCCATCCGTAAAGTGAAAGTCAGAGTGGACCTGCCCAAATGAGTGTCACAGTGAGTTAGCATCTCAAATCTGCTAAGTCCAAAACGGAGCTTAATCATCTTCCCCTGCAAATGTCTTTTCCAAACTTCCTCCCTCTTGTGGAAGGCACCACTGTCTTTTCAACCACCTGTGCTCATGACTCTTGAGTCACTTCTGACTCTTCACACTCTCTTATGCCCTCCTCCACATCTAATCAACTCCAGTGTCCTAATGCTTCCAACTCCATGACAACTTGTGTTTCATCCCCCTTTTTCCACTTTTATAGCTAGGGCTTTATCATCTCTTACTAGGGCTATTGTAATATCCTTTTAATTTATGGTCTCTTGGCCTAGAGACCTCCCTTTTCAAACCCATCCTCTACACAGCTGCCAAAATACTCTGCTTAAGGCATATATCTGTCTCCATCATTCTACCACTCAAAAACTTTCAATAGCTCCCTATTGCCCCTAGGTTAAAGTAAAGACTGATTTCAAGCCTCATCCTTCTTGACCTCTCTGCAGTCTTTAACGTTATGACCATCATCTTGTCCTGGATACTCTCTCCTCCCTTGGTTTTTGTTCTTTCCTGATTCTCCTTCTATTTGTCTGAAAGCTCTTTCTCAATTTTTTTTTGTGTGGGATCTTCATCTGTGTCATGTCCACTAACAGCATCATCCCAGGCTCTGTCTTGGGCCCTTTCCCCATCTCCCTCTATATTACCTGACTTGCTGAACTTATTAATTCCCATCAGTTCAATTATCATCAAGTGATTCATATATAAGTATATATGCACACATATGTTTATATACAGTTTATATACAGTGCATACGTGTACATACATGTACATGTATAGATATGTTTATATGTATGTACACGTATGCACTGTATATGTATGCACTGTATATATATGTATATGCATGTATATGCTTTCCTAAGCTCCACGTCCAAATGTCTTTTTGATATTCCAAACTGGCTGTCTTATGAGCACCTCAAATTCAAAGTGTCCAAAATAAAACTCATTGTCTAAATGAGAATGTGTAAAACCTGGGGCAGCCAGGTGGCACAGTGGGATAGAGTGCCAGACCTGGAGTCAGGAAGACTGGAGTTCAAATACAGTCTCAGACACTTACTAGCTGTGTGTATGACCTTGGCAATTCACTTAAACCTGTTTGCCTCAGTTTCCTCATCTGTAAAATGAGCTGGAGAAGGCAATGGCGAACCACTCCAGCATCTCTACTAAGAAAACCCCAAATGGGGTTAAAGAGAGTCCCACACAACTAAATAATGACTGAAAAACAACAAAATCTTTAAAATCTCCTTATCTACCATCTTCCTAGTCACCCAGGCTTACAACCCTGATGCCTTGTTCAATTCCTCGCTCTCAGTCTCTCCACGTTTCCAATCCATTGCCAAATTCTGTCCTTTCTACCTTCACAAACTTTGCACACGTCCCCTTGTCATCCACTCACTCAGTCACCACCCCAGCCTCCTATTTGGTCTCCTCGCCTTATAATTTTCCCCACTCTAATCCATCCTGCACACAGCTGCCGAAGTGGCTCGTAAAGTATAGTTCGGACCATGTTACCTACCTATTGATAAATCCCAGCAGATCCTCATTACCTCCAGAATCAAACAGGAAGTCCTGTGTTTGGCATTTAAAACCCTTTACAAGTTGGCCCCTTTCTAAATTTCCTGTCTTCTAACACTAGGTGGCAAAATTGAGGCAGCTAGATGCCACAGAGCTGAATGGAGCATCAGGCCTGGAGTCAGGAAGACTCCTCTTTGTAGGTTCAAATCCTGGGCAAGTCATTTAACCCTGTTTGCCTCAGTTTCCTTGTCTGTTAAATGATCTGGAGAAGGAAATGGGAAACCACTCCAGGATCTGTGCCAAGAAAACCCCAACTGAGGTCATGAAGAGTCAGAAAGGACTGAAAAATGACTCAACAACACTTTACTCATCTAACTACAACTCTGCCTCCTTCCCTCCCTGACTTCCTTTAAGATACAGTTTAAATGCCAATATCTTCCCCTCCTCTCCCACTGCCTTCCCTCTGAGATTAATTACTTCCCATCTACTTCGTATATACCTTGTATGTGCATAGTTATTTGCATATTTTCTCCCAGACAAATTCCTTGAGGGTAGGGACAGGTATTTTTGTTTTGGTTTTTTGGCCTTTCTCTGTATCCTCAATTCTTAGCATAGTACATATGCTCCTAATAAATGTCTGCTAACGGATTTTCTAGTCTTTTTTCACTGGTTCGTGAACTCTACAATCCAGTCAACTGACCTACTAGCCTCACACTCAATGTTTCACTTCCCACACTTACGTGCTCCTAAAATAACATCTCTACCTATAATATACTCCCTGCTCATCTTGGCCTCTCAGAATCCTTTAAGGCTCAACTCAAATGCCATCTCTTCCAAAAAGTACTCCTGATCTAAGCTCCCCAGCCTCCTTCTGGATGTTATGGCTCTCCCCCTCTTCAGATTAACTTATATTACACTTATTAATGCACATGGTGTCTTCTCCCCATAGTGTGAGATCTCCTCAAATGAATCTGACAGCATGTTCCCTACCCATAGTCCCCCACTTCTGCTACTGGTTATTTTTACTAAACTGCTTTCTTTCCCCCACCCCCCATCCTTCCTTTCTTTTTTTCCCCTTTGTTATAAGAGATGACTCACTGTGGTGGGAAAAAGGGATGGGTATATTTGGAAGTAAAGGTGACTTAAGAACAAAAGATATCAATAAATGTGTATTATATATATATATATATTTTAAAATGTAAGAACATTGAGGGAAGGGATGATTTCATTTCTATCTTTGTTTTTGCAGTGCCTAGCACAGTTTGGCACATGGCAGACATTTACTAGATGTTTATTAAATTAAATTGGTCCTCTTCCATCTATTTCTATAATTCTATGATTTACTGAAATAGGAGTTCTGAGGTCTCTTCATCTGCAGGGGGAGTAAGTGATGTGAGGGGCTGTGGCATACTGGAAAGTAAGGCAGAGAAGCTTCCCAGCAGGGAACAGTGAGAGCCAAATTTGTTAGGTAAATGGTCCTCCAAGAGGAAATCAGATTTAAGCCTCTGTATAAAGCCTGAGCGGCTTCAGCAGAGATACTGCTCTGCGATTGCTTAACTGGGCATCTTTTTTATGTCATCAGACAGAATTCTGGCCGTCAATATCTGAGACTGGAAGATAATTCACATTAATTACTGGTTCAAGTCTTTCCTGATTGAACAAAATCACAGCATCCCCTGGATCTTCAGGTTGGAAGGGACATTGGTAGTTTTTTTTTCATTGACACCTTTTGTTTCTACCTCACCTGCACTCCCACGTATATCCCTTCCCACTTTGGTACCCAGAGAATCAGCCTCTATAACTAAGAACCAAAAAAAAAAAAAGAGAAAAGGGGGGTGGGATGAGGAAATATTTCAGCAAAACAAACCACATAAAATCAACCGGATTTGAGGCTGGAATGTGTTGGTAAATGTTTAATGACTATCTTTCTGGGAGGAAAAATGTACTCACGACACACTTTTAAATCTAATCTGCATTATTAACACTTTTCAATAAAGCAATAAATGAAGCCCTAATTTGTAGTGTTTGCCCATTTCCAGGGTGTAAATGCTCAATGAAAATTTAACACCCCTACCACGTCTCTGTTTTTCTCTGTCTCTGTTGTTTCTGTCTATCTGTCTGTCTGTCTCTCCAGTATGAGCCAGCTCTAGCACATACCTGACCTGACACTATATGGAATGCCCAGTACCCATAATGCTCCACTGTAAAGGAAGAAGGGAGGTCCAAGCAGTCATCCAAGCAGGCTAGGTAGTCCACTCTCCCCTCCTTTCAGTTGAGATGAAAGAAAAAATGAAGAATCTCTACAATTGGAGTCTTCCACTGTCGCCTGCCCCACCCCCACCCTCACCCCAGATCCGTTTCCCAGAATCCAAGTGGGAGCAGCATCAGGGAGGAGAGAAAAAGGAGCTGTTCCAATCTGCTTTCAAGTTTGACACAAGCAGCCATCTCTTGCCAGCAATGTCAAATACTTTCATATGGAGCCTGAAAACCAACCAGGATTGTTTTGTGTTTGTTTCTTGTTCTCCTTCTTCCCTGATGGGATTCTGACAGGAGTAGGGAACTCCTTCAAGCCCAACAATTGCTCCCAATCTCATTTCTTTAGGCTAGGAGTCACCTGGCTGGATCCAGGAGTCCTCAGGACTGCCTGGAAGTCTAGTCCTGTATTAACAACTGCCTGCTGGACAGCTCCACATTTGTGTCCCATCGGCAACTCAAACCCAACTAGTCCAAAACGGAACTCTTTATCTCCCCACTCCCCTCCCCACCAAGCCCATCCCTCTGCCAGACTTCCCCATCTTTGTTGAAGGCAGGCACTGCCAGCCTTCCAGTCACCCCGGTTTGTAACCCTGACTTTACCCTCTCCCTCGCCCTCCATGTCCGGTCAAGTTGCCAGGTCTTGTGGATTCTGCCTCCCTATTTCTCATCCTCAAGTCTTCCTCTCCACTCACACGTGGCCGCCACCATAGTTCAGCTCCTTCTCATCTTTCGCTCGGACTATGGCGACAGCTTCCTCTCTCCAAACACCTGCTTATTCCTCAAATGTAAGTCTCCTGCTCGAGAACTGTCAGTGGCTGCCTTTTGTCTCTAAGATAAAATAGAAACTCCTCTGCTTGGTTTTGTGATCCCTTCACAGTGTGGCTGTAACCTATTTTTATCGGCTTATCACAAATTACTCTCCTTTATGAACTCTGCATTCCAGCCAAACTTGGCCATTCCCCAATATTATATCCCATCTCTGGTCCCCTGCCTGGGATGTTCACCTTGTTTGCCTTTGTCTCTTGGAATCCCTAGCTCCCTTCAGGGTTCAGCTCAGATGCCACTTCTTCCTTCCTACATAAGGTATTTCTTGCTTGCTTTACCCTATCTGTCAGCGTTCTCTCTCTCCAAATCACTTTGTGTGCAATGTTTTATATTTAATTTTTATTAACATAATATTTTATATTTAATTTTTATTAATGTAGTATTTTATATTTAATTACCTATGTGTATGTTGTGGCCCTCAAGGGAATGTTAGCTCCTTGAGGGCAGAGGTTGTCTAGTTTTTGGTTTTTGTATTTCCAGCTCCTCGCACAGCAGTTTGCGCATAGTAGGAGCTTAATAAATGCTTGCTGAATGACTAATAAAAACTCACATTTCTGTTGTACTTTAAGGTTTACTCAAAGCACTTTGTTCCCAACAGCACTCTGAGGTAAGCAGTACCAATATTAGTGGCTTGCCTAACACGGCACAGCTGGTGAGAGGTAGAGCCTGGGTCTCCTGAGCCCAAGTCCAGCCTTTTTCAAGGATGCCATACCTCCTCTTTTTCCTACTGCCTTGCTTTTCCATGCCCAGGGAAAACCAGACACTCAGAATCATGGCAAGAAGTCAGGAGTCGGAGCTTTCACAAGCTGAAGGGTCTGGGCGTTGACCAAAGGACCCTACTGGCATGTGCCCGGCCAATAGCCCTTCCCGAGGGCACCTGAAAATCCAATTCTCTTCTTGTTCATCAAGGTGGCAAAGTAGATGGAACGCTGCAGTGGTGGATTTAGCCAGTTTGCACCGGTTCGGCAGAATTGGTACCTAATTTTAGGTTCAGTTCAGTGAATTGGTTGTTGGCAGGGGGTGGGGCAGGTGGCAGCGGTGGCAGCGTCTTGGCTCGGTTCTCAGAACCGGTTGTTAATTTATTTGGATCCTACCACTGGAATGCTGGATCTGGAGTTCAAACCCTGCCTTCAGACATTACCTCCTGTATGACCTTGGGGAAATCACTTAGCCACCCCTAATCTCAGGTTTGTCATCTATAAAATGGTTCATAATAGCACCTCCCTTCCAGGGTTACTGTGAGAATAAAATAGAATTTATATATATATATATATATATATGCATATATATATATATACATACACACACACATATAGTGTTTCACAATCCTTAAAGTGCCATATAAATGTTAGCTGTCATTATTGTAATTGTTGTCCAGAAGAAAGGCTAGACTACCTCCCTCCAGCCAGAGTAGCCTCCTCTCCCCCATCTTCCTAACAACCTGAACAGCTTGTGAGAGAGGGCTGGCCTAGGCTCAGCATGAGCCCTGATTTTTTGGGGGGAGTGTCTTTAGGGCCTCTCTCACTCACCTCATTGCCCTCCCCATCCCCACCCCCATTCTAAGGTGACCTCTCCTGGGTAAGGCGATGCCCCACATTGCCGCCCTTTTCCTTGCTCTCACCCATATTCAACCTTCCCAAGTGCCTTTGGGTGAAACAGGGGCTAATGAGTTATCAATCTGCTCTTCTGTTCTCATCAGCTCTCACAGCTTCAAATGCAGATGCCTCCCCAACCTATAGCGAGTTCCATAAAATAGAACTATTTTTATTCCTGCGTATTTGTACTCTTTCAATAAAGCCTGAAATAGAAAATATAAATGATCATTACAGATTCCATTTATATGGGACTCTCTCTCTCTCTCTCTGTATATATATATATATATATATATGTGTGTGTGTGTGTGTGTGTGTGTGTGTGTGTGTATATGTGTATATATATATATATATATATATATATATATTCGGAGTTTTGGTCTGCTTGCTATATATTCACTGAGTCAGAGATTTAGAGAAGGGGACCTTCAAGGTCACTTCATCCAATCTTATTTTTCAGATGAAGAAACTGAGACCCAAAGAGAGGTTAAATAGTTTGACCAAGGCCACTGTGTAGTAAACAGAGCACTAGACTTAAAGAAAGTTGTGAAGATCAGGGTTCAAATCCTGCCTTAGATGCTCACCAGTTGTATGATCCTGGGCAAGTCATTTGCCCTGGATGGACCTCAGTTTCCTCATCTGTAAAATGAGGAGGTGACTTCAAAGGCACTTCTAGTTCTAAAGCCATGATCCTGCATAGCTAAGCTTTGAATCCAGGTCTTTGAATTCAAAATTCAGCACCATAGCAGGCTGCTTCCTATTTGGATAGTTCATTGGCACTCCAAGCTGAGCGTGGCACCGCTGGTGAGAGGTAGAGCCTGGGTCTCCTGACCCCAAGTCCAGCCTTTTTCAAGGATGCCTTGGATGCCAAGAATGACCTTATTACCTGAGGTCGAATGGCACAGTAGAAAGAGCGGTGGTTGATTCTGGGACCAAAGGATCTGGGTTCAAATTCTACCTTTAATACTTCCTATCTGTGTGACAAGTCACTTAACTTCCTTGAAAGCCTCGGTTTCCTCATCTGTAAAACAAGGGGGTTGGACTAGGTGACCTCTGAGGTCCCTTGTGGCTCTATGATCCCATTGACATTCATTCACTTTCCTTTAAAACCAGCTGCAACGATTTCCTGCTTTCTGTCAATGGTATAACCCTATTTCTAGTAATTTGGGCTTAAAATCCCAGGCTCATCTTTGACGCCTCCTTTTTTTATACTAAGTGGCACAGTGGATAGAGCCCTGGGCCTGAAGTCAGCAAGAATCCTTTTCCTGAATTCAAACCCAGCCTCCGACACTTAGTAGCTGTGTGACCCTGAGCAAGTCACTTTACTCTGTTTGCCTCAGTTTCCTCATCTGTAAAATGAGGCAGCTGGATTAAATGACATCTAAGGTCCTGTCCAGCCCTAGATCTGTGATTCCAGTAATCTTCCCTAAACACAAACAGTGAGACAGAAGGAGCCAGAGGCCTAGGAGGGGCTGGTAGCAAAGTCTGCCTCTGCTCCTCCTGATCTGGGTGAGGCTGGACAAGTCACTTCATTTTTCCCATTTTGAAAGTGAGGAGGTTAGAGTGGGTGGCCTCCAGGTCTCTTCCAGACCTAAATTTATGACCTATGAAGTTTGATCATCTCATTGCTCTGCGAATCCCTGCCATGATTACAATACAAGCTGCAAGCTTCTTGGCTGGGCTTCCACCATCCTCCCTAATGTGGCTGCAGCCTATCTACTGCTATACGAGCTTATGCTATTCTCTCTCATGCTCCCAATCATGGATATTGGGCTTCATTTCCCCACATCTGCATCTGCCATTTTCTCTGTCTAATATGACCTCCCCTCCTCTCTATCCCACCCCCCCCATTTCTGCCTTTATACTCCTGTGTGTGTGTGTGTGTGTGTGTGTGTGTGTGTGTTCAGTCATGTCCAACTCTTTGCAACCCCTTTTGGGGTTTTCTTGGCAAAGATACTGGAGTGGTTTGCCATTTCCTTTTCCAGCTCATTTCACAGATGAGGAAAATGAGGCAAACAGGGTTAAATGACTTGCCCAGGCACACACTGCTAGTAATCTGAGACCAGATTTGAACTCGGGAAGAGTTTTGCTGACTCCAAGCACTGCAGCTCTATCTGCTGCACCACCCAGCTGCCCGTGGGGTGGGTGGGTATTACCACCCCCATTTCACAGATGAAGAAACTGAGATTCAAAGAAATCAAATAAATGTCTTACTCCTGTTCATACAGCTAATAGACGTCAGAGGCGGGATTTGAACCTGGGCCTTCCTGGTGCTGCCCAGAACGATAGAGCCCCCATGCTATGCTGACTATGTAGAAGCAAGCTCACAGGGTGGTTTTACATAGCTCTTATGACTCAGACAACTCAGGTTTAAAATAGATCTCTCATTTCCCTAAATTACCTGGGAGACTGAAGAAAGAGTGGTGGTGGTGGCAAGTCTTTTTTTGCTTCCCCCCTCCTTTCTCCCCTTTGGGTTCTGCCTCCATTTCTGGACTTCATTTCAGAGCCTGAACGTGAAGCCCCAGTGGGGGTGATTCTCTGGGAAAGGTGTAGACCCTAGCTCTCTGTTCCATGGCCCTTAAACTACCGTCCCCTTCTCTTCAGGGGCTTCTTCTTGATTTATGACTGGGAGGCTACATTTGCAAAACACGATCATAAAATACCAAAGAGAGCATTTCCCAAGGACTCCTCCAAAATAAATTATTTCAGACATAACAGAAGCTGCTTAATAAATTCCACTCTTCTTGTTTCTTTGGGTATTTTAGAAACTGATTTATAAGTGCAATATCTCCTCTCAAAATGAGACAATCAACACAGGATAAAATTATCGAGTTATGAAAATAGGGGTCAGAGTGAGGTGCAGTGCTTTAAATTAAACCAGAAAAAAATATCTTTCGCACCAAATTGACTCTTTTTGTCTTGGAAATGAATGTTTAATCAGCTAAGAAGCTCAAACCCTGAGAGAAGCCTTAAGAATATTTAATTTAGTAAAAAGGGCCCATTTCCAACAGACTATTGCTTTCCAACAAGGTCCCTCAAAAAAACCGAAAATCTGAAGTTCTCTTTTCTCCCAAAAGGCTGAATAAACATGGTTAGGGGTGACAAGGACTGTTCTCATCTACAGAAACAGGTTTCAAGCTCTTGGCAATAATGAATGAATGAAAAAGCATTTATTAAGTGCAAACACAATGTGCCAAGAACTGTGCTAATTATATAAAGGAGACAGGCCCTTGTTTGAATAATCTGTATTGCTCCCATCACCAGCATCTACATAGCTTTGTGAAGCCACCTTTAGAAGATCTAAACAATCATGTCTCTCTGTCTCTGTCTCTGTGTCTCTGTCTCTCTCTTTGTCTCTGTCTCTCTGTCTCTCTCTCTCTCTCACACACACACACATACACACACACACACACACACACACACTCCTGCTCTGTTAGCTCTGGGCTGTGGCTATCTTTACTTCTTTCTGTTAACTGAAGCCTTAACTAACACCACCCATCTCTGTTTCTTCCCCTCTGACTGGAGAACTGGAAAGTGGAATGCCAAACTCCTCCTAATGCTTTCCTTTATAGTAGGCAGAAACTGGACTTTTGGCCTTACTCCGGTCTGCATCTGCTGCCATGCCTGGTTTCCATTCCACAGAACAAGATGCCCTAGCGCTGGGTACCCCTGGTGCCCTGTTCCCCTGCCCCTGATTTCTTGCCTCCTTTTGTTTGGTGACTCCCTCCATTAGACTGTAAGGTCCTTGAGGGCAGGGACCGTCTTTCTGTATATTAATTATATCTCCAGCACTTAACACAGTACCTGGAACATAGTAGGTGCTTCATAAATATTTATTGGACTGGATTTGACTTAAACATGCACTCCCAGGAGAATGTAAGCTCTTCAGTCAAATGTGTCATTTTCACATCTGTATCCCTGGTATCTAACACAAAGGTGTTTAATAAAACTTCTTGAATGAGGGAATGAATCTTGGACTAGGAGGTGGGCTTAGAGACACTAACAGAAACCCAAGCCTGGTGTTGATATTACAGGAACAGAGCTGCCCACAGCAGGGACCACAATCATCAGAGATGATTGGCATCAGGCTTATTTATGTATATTTCTCCTCCCCCTGATTGAGCTCCTCAGGAACAGAAACTGTGTCAATCTTTGTATCCCTGACTAAAGTGCTATGTATATGGTACGGTGGGAAGGATTCTGGGTGCTGAGTCAGGGGACCTGAGTTCAAATCCCACTTCTGTTTTTTGCTACCCGTGTGACCTTGAACAGATTGCTGAGCTTTCCTGAGCTTCAGCTTCCTCATCTTTAAAATGGGAGGGCTGGACCAGATGGACTCTGAAGTCCATTCCAGATCTAAATCTATGAATGATGAATAGGGATCAGTGGGGGGGGGGACCTGCAGTCTCGAGGCCACATGTGGCCCTCTAGGTCCTCAAGTGCAGCCCTTTGACTGAATCCACCTAGAGGCCACAGGCTCCCCTCCCTGGTGGGTACTTAATAAATGCTACTGAACTGAATTTCATGATTAAAAAAAAGGCTTTATAATACCCCTGCATTCTGTGGCCTGGACTAAACTAGATTAATTTAAATTTTCAACTTTACTGTTTAATGACAGCAATAACCACAATTCTCGTTTATGCAGTGGCTTTAATATTTATAAAGTGATTTCCTCACAGCAGCCCTATGAAGTAGGAAGTGCGGGCATTATCATCCCCATTGTACAGATGAGGAAACTGAGGCTTCGAGTGGTAAGAGGACTTGTGATTGCACACCCATTAAGTATTTGAAGCCTCCTGACTCCAAGCCCAGCGCTCCAGCCTCGTCACTGTGTGGGGTTCTCTTTTCTCCGAATCCTTTCACAGCATGTTGTTCATACCTCTCTGACATCTTCCCTCGATCTCATTTTATAGATCTGTATCCTATTCTTTGTGTACATGTCTTACATTCCCTACCAGGCTGTAAATCCTTGGAGAGCAGGGGTTGTGTCTCCCTTCCCCTCCACCCCCACTTAGACACTATGTCTCACTTTGCTTTCTCTGTGTATCTCGCCACCCCCTTCTCCCCTTCCCACTCCCCACACTCCTCTCCTCTCCCCGAGGGCTGTATGACAAAAGCATGAGTGAGCCAATCACTCTTCCCCAATTTAGCTGTGCATTCTGACCTGAAATCTCTACCTGGTCTCACACCATCTTCCCTGGGCAATATTATTGTGCAAGTATTTCATTCCATAGAAAGAGAAAATAAAATAGGTCAAACCTCACTTATTTCCACTATTGGATTATGGGATTGGGAAGGCCAGTCTGAATTAATGAAAAGCTGGATTCAGTTTTATTTCTTTCAGACATCACCTGAAATAGGCCAAGAAATTGTTGTCCTCTGGGCATTTACCTTAAGGAGTGGAGAAGAGTGACTTATAATGAACTTGTAGGCCATATATATTTTGAAAGGCAAGGGATTTCATGTATGCGGGCGCCCCTTCCAGAGACACAGATCACAAATCGACCACACTTTAGTACACAGCTCAGTTGATGGCTTCATCAGAGGAAAATGTTCATCTTCTGTTGGGCAACTTTCTGGCTACGGGTGTCTCTGAACTTAGCAAGTCTGGGGTCCTTGAAAATACCCTACTTATAGACTGTTTAGCTTAGTAAGATGGGTCAGAGTTTACCCTCCACGGGCCATTTCTGTGCCTTGACAAAGTGTCAGAAGAGGTCATTAGGGGAGGAGAATATCCATCTATCCACAGATGGACAGATACGCACATCTATAGATCTATGCATGTATATGTATGCACACACACACATATGCTGCTAATGTATTTGAGTGGGCTTGAAAAGTTTGTTTTTGACTAGGTTAGACTTTTCCCTTGCTATCATCTTCTTCTGTTGTTGTTTCTGAGTTGTTTTCAGTTGTTTCTGACTCTCCATGACCCCATTTGGGGTTTTCTTGGCAAAGACACTGGAGTGGGTTGCCATTTCCTTCTCTTGCTCATTTTACAGATGAGGAAACTGAGGCAAACAGGGTTAAGTGATTTACCCAAGTTCATACAGCCAGTAAATGTCTGAGGCCAGATTAGAACGCACAAAGATGAGTCTTCCTGACTCCAGGCCCAGCACTCTATCTACCGTTCCACCCAGCTGCCCTAATTGTTTACTGGGTACCTTTATCTGGATGTCCTGTGGGCAACTCGAACTTGGTAAGTTTAAAACAATCCATTACCTTTCTCCTTAAACTCATCCATCCTCCTAAACTTCTCTATTCTACCATTCTTCCAATCATGCATTTGTGCAACTTCAGAAGCATCCTCCATGCTCTTCTCTTCCTCAGCCTCCACAGCCAATTATTTATCGAGTTTTATCAATTCTTCCTCTACAACATCTCTCCCATTTATCCTCTTTTCTCCACTCCACAAGATAATTCAAGATTTCACTTCCTCTCATCTGAACAACTGCAATGGCCTCCTGTTGAGATTCCCAGCCTTCAGGCAGCTCTTCCCTCTCCTACCCTCTGAGCAGCTGCCAAAATAACCCCCCTAAAGAACAGACTTGACCAGTTCACCCCTCCACTCTAGAATCTTCAGTGGCTCCCTATTACCTATAGAAATACCAGTTCCTCAGCCTGCTATTTAAAGCTGCTGATTCCAACCTTTGCTTCCATGTTTATTTCACAGTAGTCCTTATGCACTCTGGTTTTTGGCTGGACAGGCCAATGTGCTATTCTTAAAACCTGACCATTCATCTTCCACCCCTGCGTGGAATGCTCTCCCCCATTCACCTCTTAGAATCCTTAGCTTCCTTCTGAGCTCAGCTCAGCTGCCGCCTCCTACAGGAAGACTTTCCTAATTCCCCTCGTTACCGGCGGTATCTTTCCTCAAATGATCTCTTATTTTCTTATTTGTTTACTTGTTCACATCTCCTAGGAGAATGTAAGTTCCTCAAGGTCATGGTCTCTATGTTTTTGTACCTCCCCCCCTCCCACTAGCTTACCCAGTTTAAGAAATGATCATTGAATCAAACATTTAGTCCATCTCATTTCATGATCACCAGTAATGACTGCAATAGCAAGTGAGCGATTATTTTCACTGAAACATCCCAATTCAGGCTGGTAAAGGCAAGAGAAAAGGCTACTCACCGTGGGTAGTTGACTTGAGAGGAGGTGCCCATCTTGGGTCAACATGTTAGACACCATGATGGCGGGCAGGTCCATGTTTTGATAGGAATATGTTGGTATCAGGCTGTTTGGAGGGAGGCTGTGGCAGAGTGAATGATAGCCGGTCTCGTGGTCCACCAGATGAAGAAGGGAGGGGTCTGGGAGATTAGGAGGAGTTATGGGAGGAATTTCATAGTCTTCATTATTCTCACTTTGCCCATTATAAGTCTAAAATATTAAAAGGATATTTTCTTAATGCATCACTTCTTTGCCACCACAGAATCACAAAACAGCATTTATAGCAGAGACTCTTTGTCAAACCCTTCATGAACGAGCCCCATGAGGCAATTTCTACAACACCAATAGCGTAATGGCCATTCCCAAGGGCTGCCAACATCACTAGGCCAAACTCCTTCCCTCCCAAAGCCAAAGGCTCCTCTAATGACCCAAGTAACCCAAGCCTGACTTTGCTAACCGGGGCATTCTATAGTAAGGCTGGAGGAAGGTAGACAGAGCCCTCCCCCCAGCTTCATTCCCAACTCCATCTCCAGCCCCAGACCTGTCTGATTGTCCCTCTCAGCCTTGTTTTTCTGCTTGGTTGTTGCTCGAAGTCAAAATGTACTACATAAATCTTAGTAATAAATAAATGCCCTAAGGTTGGGAGCTTTCTCCCAGGTATCTCAATGCCTGTACTGCTCAAAATTCAAGCACGGACCAGCCTGTTTGGTGGCCAATTCAATGTCTGCTTTAAAAAAAATCTTGGTGGCTAAGATATTCATTAGGGACTGTGAGAATATCAAAATAGCTTTGTGGAATGTGATAAAGTGCATCAAAAGTTTATTCACTATTTAGAAGTAGTGCCTGATTTAAAGCCAGAAAGAAATACAGATGTGTGCAAAAAAATGGCCAAGTGTGACAGCCTTGATATATCTTTTACTCTTTTTTCTCCTCAAGATGAGTTGTAGCTGCTGACCCACCTTCTAAACCTTAATATTCTTTTGATGTGTTAAAAGCTTCTAAAGAATTTAACCTGCAGGACAATAACATGTATATTAGATTAAATAGCATTTATGAAGTGCCTGCTGTGTGCCAGGCACTGTGCTGTGAGCTATTTGCAAATATTATCTCATTTGAACCTGACAATAATTCGGAGACACGTGCTATTATAATCTTCATTTTACAGTCCAGGAAACTGAGACACAGAAAGGTTAAATGACTTGCCCAGGGTCACACAGCTGGTACATGTTTGAGGTCAAATTTGAACTCAGATCTTCCTGACGCTAGGCTCAGTGCTCCAAGTCATCTAGGTGCCTGTGAGCATTAAGATTTGCAAAGCACTTTATATGTATTACCTCATTTGAGGTTTACACATGTAGATTTTATATACTCTATTACACTCTCCCCCTCAAGAAGACAGAAGTAGCAATAGCAATATTCCTGCCTCTGTGGGAGAAGAAATTTTATTAGTTCATGGTTGAGCAAAACAGTCCCATGATAATGATGTCCAGGTGCTGGGAGGGGGAAGGAGGGGAATGTTTTAAGGATACAGGTGCTTGTGGGCATCATAGGCTGAGGTCCTGACCTTGCTGGGTTATAAGATGTATGGGTTTCATAGGTTTTAGGGGGAGGTAGTGGATGTGCTAGAAAGAAGGACCTGATTTGGAAGCTGGGAGCCTTGGGTGCCAGCCCTGCCTTTGCCACTAACTTGCTGTGTGACCCTGAGAAAGTCTTTGCCCTTCTCTGGGAGCTCTGCCAAAATGAGGGGGTTGGCCACGATGACCTCTAAAGTTCCTTCCCTCTCTGATGGTCCAAGAGTCTATGAAGTCTTGGGGAGGGAAAAGGAGAGCAAGAGCCTCTGCCTCAGGACCATCCCACGAAGCCAGTCTCTCCAGGGGCACAGAACAGCTGGGGGAGTCAACACAGGCAGCATTTGAGGCTCTTGTTTTTGAATGCTGAAGGTTTCATTCTCTGAACTTCTGCTCTATCTGCATGGCTCAAGAAGATTTTAACGACCATTTTCAAAAATCACCTGATACCATGGCTGATTTAAAGCCAGAAAGAAATACAGATGTGTGCAAAAAATGGCCACGTGATTAAGCCAGCTTCCTCAGATCCAGTGAGAGCATTTTATCCCTCCTCTACCTTGCATCTAAAAGAATCAATCTATTTAACCTGGATTTGAAAGTCTCTAGGCAAATGCCTAGATTTCCAAAATATCTTTTAATCCTTGCCTCCCTCTTGCTGTCACGTCTAGATCCCAGGTGTGTTTGTGTCTAGAGTATAAGCTCCTTGAGGGTAGGATCGGTCGATCTTTGGTTTTATATCCCAGTAGCTGGCACAGTGCCCAGCACACAGTAGGTATTTAATAAATGCTTGCTGGATTGACTTGCGTGGTAGTGCTGTTACTGTAGGGCAAGATTTGCCAGCTTGTTTCCTGCTGGGAGAGTTTCAGGGACTCTTATTCTCATCTGGGGTATGGGATATATGTATGTGTGGGCTTGGGAATGTCTTCTGGACTCCTCAGGTTCCCTAATTTCATTCAAACAGGACAACCACAGCTCAGGCCTCACTTTAAACCAGCAGAGTTTACATATTTTGAGAGGAGGGGTGGTTTCATTTCTTGGGTTTGTATCCCAGAATCTAGGGCAGGAGTGGGGAACCTGAGACCTCAAGGCCACATGTGGCCTCTCTAGGTCCTCAAGTGTAACCCTTTGACTGAATCCAAACTTCACAGAACAGATCCACTTAATAAAAAGGATTTGTTATGTAAAACTTGGACTTAGTCAAAGGACTGCACCCAGAGGGGCCACATGTTCCCCACCCCTGATCTAGGGTCTGTGAGGGCAGCAATTGTTTTGGTTTTTGTCTTTTGCATCCCCAGTGCCTAGCATGGTGCCTGGCACATAGTAGATGCTAATAAATGTTTGTTAAGTCTATAGTGTGCTTCCCAATCTCCTTCTTGACCCTACTCTCCTCTGCCTCAGGGATTGGTTCCTGGGACCCAAGCCTTCTTTTTTTAATTTGTATACAGGGCAGAGGAATAAATGAATGCCTGACAGACCTTCCCTTCCTCCTTCCCTCCCCCTCTCCCCACTCCAGGGGTCTGGTAACCACTTTTCATTTTGGGGATGGGGACTTAGATTCGGTTAAGAAGAAGTCTGTGGATCCTTTCCCAGATATTTAAGAGGATTTCAGAACATGGCACAGAGATGGATTTGAATAAATCAGCCTTCTCAAGCTCATTCCTCCAAGTGGTTTATTTTTATATCAGGTCTACAAGCAAGTGGCTTTGCACTGCTTAATGAAATTATGTAAAACCTCATTAGTTTCCTGAAGCTCTCATGGAGGAAGCCAGGGTCCTACAGAGGTGCTCTGAGTAAGTCTTTTCTTTCCCTGGTCCTGCTTCCTCTGTCATTGGACTAGACGGTCTCTGAGGGCCCGACCAGCTCTGATGTTTTACAAGTCTCTGACTGGTCTTAGGGGATGCTTCATTTTCCATATGAAAAAATTGGGTCACTGATCACAGCCCCTGAATATTCCTCTTAGGAGTACAGCGCTCCACAGGCAGGGGGAAAGCAACATCTCTTAAATTACAATACCTTTGAAATCATCTTAAGTATTCCACAGTTATGTCAGAATTAGGATCACAGCAACACACAATCAGAATCAGATTAGACAATACCCAATCAAGATAATCGGTCTCAACAGTTGGAAGCGCTGCCCATTTTCCCCGGGGCTGGCTCCCAGTGTTCTGCTTTGCCAACAAGCAATATGGAGTGGAGGGGTGGGGCAGGAGGGGAAGGGGTGCTTGGCTCACCAGGTTCAGGGGTGGCTGGCATGGTTGGCCAGGGTCAGGGGCCTGCCATACAGTTCCATGTACATACCTCCCCTGAATCAGCACAATAAAACATATCATTACGGACATCTAGTTTTAGTGGAACATGACAATTGCAAAGTGCTTTGTAAAAAAAAATTTTTTTATTAACCATTTACAACTTCTTCCAGGAGTTGCTTGGTCTACACAGCTGTGTGAAAACCAGAGAGACCCAACTGAGCCCGGCTTGGGGACTGCACTGAAGTGCCCACTCTAACTAATGCAGGGTCTTGCATATTCTTTTAGCATTTTGGGAGAGAGAAAATACAATTAGTTATAGAGGCAGTCAGGTAAACAAACAGAAAAAAAACAACCTGGAACTGGGGTGTACTTCTGGCTCTGCCCCTTGCTTAGACAAATCACTTCACCTATCTGACTTAGTTTCCTTCTCATTGTGTGTGTTGGAATAGATGGTCTCTACAATCCCTTCTTGCTCTGACATCCTAGGAGTCTAAATTTCCAATAAATTTACAACTGGCTAGGTAGCCAATTGGGATAATTCTCCCACAAATCCACTTTTCCTTGAATCATCTTGACAATCTGTCTTCCATTCGCTGGCTAATCACATAAATGAAATGTGGCCATATACAAAGGTACATGTGTACCCTGGGCTCTGTCACATACTGTTGGGTTTGTGTGTGTGTGTGTGGGGGTGGGGGGGAGGGATGCAGGAGCCCATCAAGGATCCATCTCACTGATCTAAATACTATGGCAAAGAACCAATCAGGAGCCAGAGTCAAGTCCCCAGGTCAGAGTCATAAAGAAGGATAACAAGATCGGGAGAGATGCGTGCCCAGCAAACGAGAATTGAAGCCCCAAACAACAAAGAACAGTGTTTAATCCCTCTGCCACTCGACAGCCTGTCATGGATTCGAAGAGACTAATTGTGTCTTCTCTTCTCCAGGCTAAACATTCTCGCTGCCTTCAACGATCTTTGTATGGCATGATTTCAGATACCTTCTTAATTCCAGGGAGGGTAAGTGGCTTAGTTAAACGCCATACGGCCAGTTAATTGTAGAGATGGGGCTGGGATTCTGCACTGCTCCTCTCTCCTTTCCCCAAACTCTTTTTGTGTCTTTTCCTCTCTCTCTGTCTTCCTTCCTTCCTTTTTCTTTCTCTCCCTCCCTCCCTCTTCCTCTGTCTCTCCGTCTCTCCTTCCCTCCTTTTCTCTCCCTCTCTCTGTCTCGCTCACTTCCTGTCTCTCCCTCCTTTTCTCTATTTCTCTCTCTGTCTTTCTCCCTTTCTCTCTCTCCCTGCCCCTCCCATATGTTCTATCCCATCTTACAGGCAGCTAGCTGTTATAGCAAACAGAACTCTAGCCCTGGAACCAGGAGGACCTGAGCTCAAATCCTACCTCACACTCTTACTGGCCATGTCATCCAGGGTAAGTCACTTCACCTCAATTTCTCAGCCTCAGTTTCCTCATCTGTAAGATGGGGGTGACAACCTACTTCATAGGGTTGTTGGGAGGCTTAAATGAGATAATATATGTAAAGCAATTTGTAAACCTGAAAGCATCCTAGGAGTCTAATATTCTAATAAATTTACAACTGGTTAGGTAGCCAATTGAGATGAGCCTCCCACAAATCCGCTGTTCCTTAAATCATCTGGACAATATGCCTTCCATTCCATAAATGTCAGCTTTTACTATCGCTATTATTTTCCATCCCCACCTCTACATAGAATTTAGCATGTATAATGTACATATGTGGCTCTATTTTGATAATTCTAATCAAAAGCTGCATGCCTGCGGTATTTGCTGATTTCTGAGTAAATCCTCACATTGCAAATTTAACAATCAGCTCTCCTGAGCCATTTTAGCTAGCTCCAGCATATACCTGGATGTGCCGCACCAGAGGCTCTAGATCTGTCACAATCACTTCTTCAGTGATGGGGAATAGACATAGTTCAGCAGCTTTTCTTTTAACCAATTTATTTTAATTACCTCCTCTCTCCACCCCATGGGAAGGATAAGATAACATATCACTGGCTCTGTTTCAAGAAGTACTCTAACAGGATGATGGAGATACCTTCCAGGTATGGAAACGCCCATCACAGGATCAGAGAATTTAAGCTGAAAGCTGGAAAGTACTTGAGAGGTCACTTAGCCCGATGCCCCACTCTTTAGAGGAGGCAACGGACACCCACAGAATGAGGTAATTTATCCCAGGCCACACAAGGAGTAGGACACTAAGCCAGGTTCCAAATCCAGGCCCTGTGAATTCTTTGTGTCCCCTGTTTGGGGGTTTTCTTGGCAAAGATACTGGAGTGTTTTGCCATTTCCTTTTCCAGCTCATTTTATAGATAAAGAAACTGAGGCAAACAGGGCTAAACGACTTGCCAAGGGTCGCACGGCTAGTCAGTGTCTGGGGCCATATCTGAACTTGGGTCTTCCTGATGCCAGGCCCAGTATTCCATCTATTGGGCCACCTAGCTGCCTATAACTGAGAAGATGATTTGCAAATTATTAGGTACATAGAAGTTGTATACAAAGGTGATGGAAGGTAGTCTCAGAGGGAAGGCAGTAGCAGTGAGAACAGAGGGGAGACCAGGAATGGATTCTTGGAGCAAGTGAGATTTGGGCTGTCTTGAAGGAAGATGGGAAGACATGAGATGGAGGTAAGGAGGGAGAGCATTCCAGGCATGGAGCCAGCCAGGGAAAAGGCCTGGAATCTGGACATGGAGGAACACCAAATCCAGTGCTGTTTTCCCTATACCCTCCAGCCTTCAATCTCAAATGCAGACAGAAGATTGGGAGATGGAATGCTCACACAGAGCCACAGAATCCAGAAGGCCAGTTCAGAGGTTTAACTAACTAGTGAGCACTAGGGAGTCTATTCAGAATTTTAAATGCAATAAAGCCCCATCTGCTGGATTCCTCACCTTGGAATCTGAGAGGTCCTGAGTATTGTGTAGTTCAGAGGGCAGAGGATGGGGAGGAGCCAACAAGGCCCAAGCTCTATTCATATCATTCCTTCCCTATAACTGGGATGTCATCCCCCTCTCCACCCTATGATCTCTTGCTGAAATCCTATCTTTAAAACCTGGTTATAATTGATTCACTTGTCCTAGCCAGGAGTGATATCTCTCTCATCTGATCTCCTAAAACTCTCTATTTGTGACTTTAATGCATTTAACCCATTGTTATGTGCATTACATTTATCTGTGAACACATCAACATCCTTATAAGACTGTATGTTCTATGAGGGCAAGAATAATGGCTTAATGTAGGCCCTCATCTCCATAGTGTCCAGCATGAAGCTTTGCACAGAGCAGAGACTCAATTGATGTTTTTGGAATAAACAAACTCCATCTTGACAATAACCTGGCTCAGGAGGAGGAGATAGAGAAAGGGACATGGGCTAGAACTCTGCCCCAGGGCCCCAGGGTAAAGTTACTGATGCCACATTAAAGGCTCACTCTTGGCCCTGCTTCTATTCGCCGGTTTCTAGTCTTCCTTAGTGAGTGACTTGGGACACTGCAGACTGCATGCCCAAGGCTGGTACCAGCCAGTAGTTTCCCTTTCAAATATGGCACCAGGGAGTTACCAGTTTCTGCCAGACCCACGATGACTCATTTTTTTTTAGCTCTCATGCTACAGGATTAAAGAAAACAGAGGCATAAGACAAATGCCAACAAAAACCATGGTTTCTGCTCTCTGTAGTCTTATTTTTCAGGAAATCTTTATTCAGGTTGGCAAGGTGGTCAGGGCTACTGCAGGCAAACACTTGTCTTGTCAAACAGTACTGAGTAGCAAGTGCTAAGATTGTATTTGGCAGATACCATGGCAGGGAATTCAGATTGGGGAAATTAGTAGGAAATATACAGATCAATACCCATCCACACGTGGCTTGACAACTGTGGACGTGGCTGGCATAACATGATGGCTGGGCAGCTATACGGCTCTAGGTTGACCTTAAGTCTAAAGAAAATGAAGTTGACAGGATGATTAAAGTCAATCTGAGGCCCAGGGAGGTTAAGCTTGTCCAGGGTCACACAGGCAGGGTTAGCGGCAGAGTTGGGATTCAAACTCAGGTCTATGGACTCTTTTCCCTGAACTCTGCTGCCTCTATCTCTTGCCTTAAGCATTTCTTAGACTGAGTTTCCTAATTCATTGGGTATTCATTAAAGCACTTCTAATGTGCCCAGGGCTGTGCTAGATACTGAGCTTCGAGGGGTGAGGAGAGAAACTGATAAGTCATTGACATTCTTCATTTGTTCCATCTTTCAGTGGAGGATCCATTAGGGCAGAAGTCCTCTTTGGGGGCTAGAATAGCCCCGCCAGGCACACTTGCCCTATCCTCTGTGCCTGGGACTTTTCTGTCCCCCCAATGCAAGGTCAAACATCTTGCAGGCTTTAGATTCATCATTTGACGGCAAAGGGAAGAACCAGGTGGTTTGTGAGGGAGGATTCCCTGGCAGGAACACTAAAGACCAAGAACCATGGCTTTGGAAGACAGCACAGCAGCCTCCAAAATACAACAACCACTAGCTCTGGGGTCAGAGGATCTGAGACCCAAATCAACTCCTTATTACCTGCGTGACCTTGGCAGAGTCATAGCCCTTCCTAGGGCCTTGGTTTCCTCATTTGTAAGAGTTTTGAGTTGGACTGGCTGATCTCTAACGTCTCTAGTCTAACTCTTTCATTTTTCAGGTGAGGAAACTGAGGTTCAGAGAGGGAAAGGGATTTGTCCAAGGTCACATAGTGAGTCCCTGAAGGGAGAACTAGAACTCAGATCTTCTGTGTGCTATTTTTCGGTATATAATAGAGAGAGGCAGGGTGAATGGCAGCAGGGTGGGAGAGAGGGATGGAGGGGGAAATAGGAGGAACCACAGACTACCAGAGCTGTAAATGAGAGCTTAGACAAATAGCCCAATCTTGTTTTGTATTGTTTTAAGAGCTATAGACATTAAAGCCCAGAGAGGAGAGAAGACTTGCTCAAAGTAACACAGTAAGTTGGCTGTGGAACATAGCCTAGGAACCTGGGTCTCCTGACTCCTCATTGTTTCTTTCATTTGAAAATCAAAACTTCAATACACTGGAAACTACCCAATGAACCAGAAGTCTTTTGAACAAATAAGCATATGTTGTATCAAAATATTGTAATAACGTGATTATGAAAATTCATTTAAAGAGGCAATTAACCCACTTTACATACTAAAATATGCTGACACATACATGCTTCCTACTAATTCAATCAAATCCTGAATTCGTGGGACTTAGACTTTATCCTGCTCACAGGTAAACAGTTGGATCGGAAACCTCATGAATACATAGAGTCAGACGGTCTCTTAAAAGGTCATTTGATTCATGGCCCTGCTTTCAGGAAAGATGTGACATAGTACATGACATGGTACTCTTCTGAAAATGCTCCATGAAGTAACTCAAGGACTAAGAATCCCATTGAAAATTCCTTCCTTATGTCTCACCCACATGCTTCCTTTTGGGGAGCCAGAAGGGCCAACCAGGGATCATCTGGTTCAATCTCCTTTTTCACAGATGAGTGAACTGAGACCCAGAGAGGGAGAGATTATTGTCACACTGTCTGGGTGACAAGAAGCTAGGTATCAAAAGTGGAGGGTGTTGGACCCAAATCCTGTCTCAGATGCTTAATAACTATATGACCCTGGGCAAATGATTTAACCTCTTCTCCAACTCAGTTTCCTCATCTATAAAATGGGGATAATAATAGCCCCTACCTCTCAAGGTTGTTATGAGCTTCAAAGGAGATATTATCTATAAAGTAGTTAACAAATCTTAAAGCATTATATAGATGCTAGTTATTATTATCAATAACATTGTTAATAATTATAATAATACTATCAGAACCCAGACTGGAATTTAGGTCTCCTGAGTTCCAGGCCAAGTGCTTTTTCCATGACCTCTTGTTGTCTAATTTTATTGTATCTGATTCGGTGAACTCAAGAACTAAGTTGATCAAATGACTGCTATTTTCAGAATCCCATAGACTTAAGTACAAGACCCATGATAGCTATTCAAAAAATGCTTGCTAACTGTCCATTGTGATTCAGAGAAGTTTCTGGCCCTTTCTCTTACTTTGTGTCCAGGTCCCTGTGATGGAAGCGTTTCTGTTAAAAATCTCTTAAGCTGATATATAAATAATCCTTTTAATAAAAACTCTTAAATATGCCCCTAAATAATGTAACATCTTCCTAATGGAGTTGTGAATGGTCTTTAAGGCAGAATGCTTACTTTGCAGGTGGCACAGTACAGTGAGGGGCATGCCCTTTAAAGGAAACAAAAAAGTTTAATATAATATTAAAAATAGAAAGTCTATAGTCGTAGATGTATCCATGAAGTTTGGGTCATCTCGTTAACTCATACTTATATGAATAGGCATTTGGTGAAAAAGAGTATTGAATTTGGACCTCTGACACTTTCTAGCTGTGTGACCATGGGCTAATCACTTAACCTCTCTCATTGTCAGGCCTCCTCAATTGTAAAATAAAAAGACAACAATCCTGGTCATACCTACTTCACCGGATTGTTAGGGTCAGATGAGTTATGGATAAAGAGTGCTTTATAAAACCTAAAGATGTATATAAATGCTAGGCATTATCATCTTGGTTGTCTGTAGTCACTGTCATCATCATCATCTTCATCACTACCACCACCATCATTATCATCATTACTACCACCATCACTATCATCATCAGCACCACCACACCACCATCATCTTCACCACCACCACCACCACCACCATGACCACCACCATTATCATCACCACTACCACCATCACCACCCTTCTACCACTATCACCACCACCATCATCATCATCACCACCACCCTACCATCATCATCTTCATCACCACCACCATCATCATCACCATCACCTTCACCATCATCACCATAAGCAGCACCACTACCTGGGTTCCAATATTGGTTCTGCCATATACTATTTGTGTGAACTTGAGCAAGTCCCTAGCCTCTCTGAAGCTCTGATCCTCATCTGTGAAATGAGATTAGAAGGACATGAGTTCCATAAAAGCAGAGACAATCTTGCTTTTGCACTTCTATCTCCAGTGCCTCATATGTTGTCTATCACATGCACAAAGCGTGTTCATTGAATGACTGACCATATTTGACCCTCAGGACAACAATAATTCTTTACAGAGGCATGGTTCTTTCACAGTTTTAAAGATATGAATTCCTTATTATCTCATTTTTCTGCAAGGCAGGAAGGGCAGGGATGATCATTCCCATTTTTCAGATGGGGAAACTGAGGCTAAGAAAATTTAAAGGACTTGCTGCAGGTCACAAAACTAAAAAGTAACCAAGGGGGTGGGTGGGTGTGGAGGACTAGAACCCGTGTTCCCTAACTCTGAGGTCAGTGTTCTTCCACTGTACCAAACCACCTCCCTTCAGCGAAAGAAATCTGGTGTTGTCCTTTTAGCTGCCTTTTCGCCCCCATTCGCTCCTTAAAAAACATGGACAGTATCTCATCCTAAACTGAAATTCTGTCAAATAGAGTAGAGAGCCGAAGACTATAACTTCTTATGTGTAGAGTGATTTTTATGAATTCAGGGGGGGACTGAAATACAATTTTGTCCAGATAGTCTGTGTTCATAATGACCAAGCGAAATTAATCACAGTGGAGAATCCCCCCGTGTCAGTTATTCGAGAGAGTTCTAATAGAATCTTTCTGATTCATGTCTCGCAGTATATCAGATCTGGAGTGCTCTAGCCCTTCTCAAAATCCACACAATTATGCTTTCTGGTTGGCCTGTCATTTTCCTAGAATAAAAATGTCTCTTAAAAAAAGGCATCCACATAAACCAGAAGGAGAAAATAAAAAGAGCTACTTACTGTAGCACTGGACCTGCACTGTGGGACGATTTAATCTCACACCCAAGTTTTATTTACCCCAGTCAGCATAGGAATAAGGCAAATGGGGTGAGCTAGGGAAGCCACTTCCATTCATGCAACATGCCCAATTCAGCACCTGCTGCCTTTCTCCTTCTCTCTGCTCTGTAAGTTACTGTTTTTGTGGGCGCTGGAATTGCTATCCCATAGGCTAGAGAATGGCTCTAGAATGGGAGACTGTCAAATTATACATTAGTTTTGTTTATTAAAAATATAACCAGGAAAGACCATATGAGTCCCAGAGGATTCTTGTTCAGGAAAAGTTTCTAGTTCACAAAAAGGTTACAGTAGCTATCAGGCAGACACACTTGCCCTAGGCAAGATGCACCATGCCGATGGAGAGAAAGGATGAGCAAGACGACTTTTTATCCCTATGGGGAAAGAGAGAGACTGACAGCCTTCAAATGACAAAATTGACAATGAGCTTTGGAATAAGGGGAGAAATGGCAGTCTCTTGTAGGCTCGAAACCGTTCACTTGTTCATTCAAAAAACAGTCCCCAAGCCTCTACTACGTACAGAATACTATGGGAGATTCGAGGATGAGATTCCTTCAAAGATGAGGTGCCTTTGGGGAACTTTCAGTCCAATGGCAAATAAGGCATATATTGGTAATATGTTCTACATGATCGAACGTGTATAACCTATACCAAATTGCTTACTGTCTCAGGGATAAGGGAGGTGAAGGAGGGAAGAAGAAAATTTGGAACTCAAAATTTTTTAAAAATGTATGTTAACAGGCAGCTAGGTGGTGCAGTGAGTAGAACACCAGCCCTGGAGTCAGGAGGACTTGAGTTCAAATCTGGTCTCAGACACTTAACACACTTACTAGCTGTGTGACCTTGGGCAAGTCACTTAACCCCAATTGTCCTGCCTTCCCCCCTCCAAAAAAAAGAGTAAAAAATGTATGTTAAAAATTGTCTTTAAGTGGAATTGGGGAAAAATAAAATATTATTTAAAATAAGACACATATAAGTTAATTACAGTGCAAAGAGGAACTTGAAGAGCATGTATAGTTAGTACAAAGTGCTAGTCATTCACTTGTGAGACATTAACGAAGTGCCTGTTGTTTATAGAACACTGTGCTGAGCACAGCGTCATCTAAGACTCTGCCTCTACCCTCACGGAACTCACAGTCTAGTAGTTGGAGAGTTCAGAGAAGAAGCAATCAAGACCAAGCTTTAGGAAATGTAGAAATTTTTGTTCTTTTTTTTAATTTGTTTTATTATGATATTGCCATTTAAGTAGCAGCAGCCGCAGTAACAATCTCGAATCATGGAATCCTAAAGCTGGAATAACCAGGCCTTCTGAAGTCTCTAGTCCAATTCTACACCCAGGCCATAATTCTCAGGGCCACAGATTTAGAGCCGCAAAGGAACTCTAAGATTTTCAAGTCCAGTTCCAACAGAGGTTAAATGGCCTGCCCAAATTTGCAAAGGGAGTAAGTGGGAGTCAGCACTTGAACCCAGGTGCTCTGACTCCAAATTCAGTATTCCTATATCATGCTACTACCTACAATGACCCTGACAAATGCATTCCTAACTTCTGCTTGAATATCTCCAGTGACATCACTACTTAATGGGGCAATCCATTTAATTTTTGGACAACTATATATTCAGTTGAAACCTTACCTCCCCGTAACTTGCTCCAATTGGCTCCTGACAACAACATCCTTTTGAGACTCCAGGGTATTGCCCTGCTTCCTTTTAAATTTCAGAATCAGGAATTTCTCTGCTCTACAGCTAGCAAAGACACTGAGATTTCCTTTTAAATGTCTGTAAAGCAAGATGCTAAGGCAGAACGCCTACTGTGTGCACTGCACTATCAAAAACATCAGTGACATTCCTGAAGCAAGATCTGACCATGTCAATCTCCTTTTCAAGAAGCTGTGATGGGAGCAGATAGATGGTGCAATGGATGGAGCACCGGCTCTGGAGTCAGGAGGACCTGAGATCAAATTCTGAAGGCTCCCTATTACCTCTAGCATCCAATATAAAGTCTTATATCTTTGTTTAGAGCTCTGCGCAGTCTGACTCTGGTCAACATTTCCAGATCCATGACTTCCCTTTGTTCTCTCTACCAAGGGTGGTGAATCTGTGGCTTTGGTCCTCAAGTGCAGCCAATTGACTTGAGGACCTAGAGAGTCACAGCCTTGAGGCTTCAGGTTCCCCATCCCTACTAGCCAAAGTGACCTATTTGCTATCCTTACATACAAGGTTCCTTCTTCTGGCTCATTACCACCTTTTAGAATCCTAAGCTTTTGTCAAGATTCATTTCAAGTGCTACTTGTTCCATAACGTCTTCCTGCTCTCCCCTCTGCCTGGGGGCCTTTACCCTGAAATTATTATGTATTTACTCTGTATATATTTTGCATATTTGCCTCATTAGAGTAGAGGGCAAGCATTGTTTTATTTTTGTCTTTCTCTCCAGTGCCTAGCACATAGTAGGTACTTTATAAATGCCTGTTGATCAACTAGGAAGGTATATGTGAATCAAAATTCCTAACCATAAACACATACACATACACACATACATGCACACACACACCTTTCCAGAATTACAGAGGAGGGAGGCTTCAGGGGTCTCAGCCCATACTTGAACCTCCATTGACAGGAACCCATTCGCTACCCACCAACAGAGCCCCTTTCACTCTAAGACAGCTCTAATTATTGGAAAGATTTTCTGTACATAGAATGGAGATCTTTCTGTACCTTTCACCCATCGCTTCTAGTTCTGCCCTCTGGGACCAAGCAGAACTTCAATCCCTCATCTACCTAACAATCTTTCAAATGCCTGAGGACAACTATCTGCCGGCATCATATCTCCTTTGGCCACAATAAGGCCCCTGCTTTCAGCTCTCTGTCTAAATGCACAGAATAGAGATGACTGATGAGATATACTGAAGATTTTAACGCAAGCAGGCCCATTTGACATGACGAGTACCACTGAGACATGAGATGATGCTCAAGACTAGACTATCGCTATGAAAGAAATCCTTATCCAGAAATATCAATACAAATAAAAAAGAGCAAGAAGTAGCATTGTATATTAAGATGCCAGAGAGGGAAAGCCCAGTAGAGAGTGTCTGGGTGAGAATCAGTGGGAGGTGAGGGGGGAAGCAACAGTGTGATAGAAGTATACTGTAGACCAGTGGGAGCAAACTCAAATAGAAAGGGGGGCCACTAAACTAGATGGAAAGATCCCAGCAGGCCTCATATTGATTTAGAAAACCACATGTTTTGTATAGCTCATATCACATTGTTTGTCACCTTGGCGGGGGTGGGGGGTGTGGCGGGGAGGGAGAAAAAATTTGGAACTCAAAATCTTGTAAAAATGAGTGTTGAAAACTATCTTTATGTGTGATTGGAAAAATAAAATATTATTAAGTGAAAAAATAAAAGGAAAAAAGAAATGAAGCAAAAAAGGAAAAATGCGTTTTTATATTTTTATTAATACATCGACACGTTAAAATCAGATAAGAACTACATTTTAATCTCATTCAAGATACACTGGGGAGAATTGCGGGCTGCACTCAGCCATCGGCCGTGTTGACACCTCTGCTATAGACCTCTTGGCCAGAAAGAGGAAATAGATAAAAATGAGAAGCAGATTACAAAACTGGTAGAGAGACACGGTATTTCAGTGATAGGGAATTTCCAGTCTCCAACAGTTGTTAAAGTCCTTTCTCCCAAAAGCAATAAGCTAATAAATTCTCAATTTGACCAAACATTAATTTCATTCTTCAGAAAGTAGAGATAGAGAAAAGAGGAGCCAGGGTTTCTAGACCTGTGTGCTAAGAGAGAAAAGACAGTTCCTGCCCTCAAGGAGCTAATAGCCTAACAAGGGAGACAACATGAAAACAACTACATACAAACAAGATAGATACAGGATAAATTGGTGATAAGAGAACAGGGAAGGGAGGAATAGCTCTGTGGTGCAGTGGGTAGAGCACCAGCCCTGGAATCAGGAGGACCTGAGTTCAAATCCAGCCTCAGATACTCACTAGCTGTGCGAGCCTGGGCAAGTCACTTAACCCCAATTGTCTCCAAAGAAAAGAAAAGAAGAAAAGGTCAGGGAAATAAGAAGGGAGCATGCCTACTCATATCTGTGGAAGAAGATTCTAGTGGGAAACCTCCAGGAATTTCACAGTGCTCTCATCTGGGAGTTTAAATCACCCACGTAGGTCAGGGCCTTTGAGAAGGCAATGGATAATCTAGACAGAGAGTTCATTTGCCAAATCCCTTCTCAGTCAACGGTGTCACAAGGAACATTAGAGCTAGAAGGAACCTCAGAAAACATATAGAGTCCGACTCCCTCTCTTTCTGGAAGAGAAAACTGAGGCCCAGAGAGAAGAGCCATAACATGTACTACAGAATCATGTTGACCAGTCCTTATATGGCAACTCACTGGATAGAACACTGGGCCTGGAGTCAGAAAGATCTGAGCTTGAATCCAGCTTCTGATGTTTACTAGCTGTGTGACCCTGGGTAAGTCACTTAACCTCTGTTCACCTCAGTTTCCTCAACTGTGAAATGAGGATAATGATAGCATCTAGCCCCCAGGGATGTCATCAAGATCAAATGAAAAAATTTTTTTAAAAAGTACTTAGTGCCTGGTACCCAGTAGGTGCAATATAAATGCTTTTTCTTTGCCCTTCTCCTTATATTCCCGTGTTTTCTTTCTCATGACTCATTTCTACATTCAAAGCAAAAGCAGGTAGTGCCAGGGCACTCTCTGTTCGTTGCCTGCACTGCACTCTGGTCTGAATACCACCACTCCGCTCCAAAGGGAGAACACATTTACATTTCAGCAGACTCCAGGGACATGCCAGGCCCACAGTGGGGATTCTCCAGGTAGCAGGAGCATCAGAAGACACAGTGAGATTTTTTTTTGTAGGGGAGGGACAAGGTAGATGCTCCCAAGGAAGTAACTTGTTAACTTATCATCATAGGATCATAGCTCTGCAACTGGAAGGGACCTCAGAAGCCAAACTCTCATCCGCTTTAGGGAAGGTAGGTAGTCAGAGCTACTGATAAATCATCAGTACTGATAAATCATCATACTGATCATCAGAGCTGCTGCCTCGGAACACGGACATCCCTCACCGAAGTTCTCTTCCATTTAATAAAGGGGGAAACAGTGGCCCACGCTGGGGAATGGACCTGCTTAAATCAACTCAGTGGTAGGATTGAAATTTGAACCCTGATGTCTTGACACCTGGCCATGTACTTCTACTAGAAGAGGTATTTATCCTTCTTTTGAGTTAAAATACAGCGTTAGAAAGACGCAACTAATGATTGCATACTCATCAAATAATGCAATTCATGAAAAAAATTCTTTCATGCAGTTTAAAAAGTGAAACTCTTATTTGGTTTTCATTTAGAATTTTAATTCTATAGCTTCATTTCTAAAACAAACAAACAAACAAAATAAATAGTCCTGCTCCCCCTACTCCTCCCAACTAGCATTTTTTCCACTCTTAGGCAGAGAATAAGGATACAGGTTAGGTTTAAGAAAAGTCTCCTAACAATCAGAACCTCACGAAGGTGGAGTAACCTGCCTTGGTAGCTAGTGAGCTCCCCATCACTAGATGTCTTCAAGAAAAGGCAAGGCAAACACTTGGCAGGTATGTGGTAAAGAGTATTCTTGTTCAGGTCCAGGCTGGGTTAGATGGCTTGGGGGGGTTCCCTTCTTAGGAGATTCTGTGACTGCATGGCCAGGGGCTCTGACAATTAGACCAAGGTTCTCCCTCTACCTCCTTCCAGGCAAACTTTAAAGTATTACTTCCTCCCATGGAACTCGTCAGTTGTGAGGGCAGACTTTGATGCCCTACTCTAAGAGGTGTGTGTGTGTGTGTGAGAGAGAGAGAGAGAGAGAGAGAGAGAGAGACAGAGAGAGAGAGAGATGGGGGTGGGGAGAGAGAGTAGATCAGAGTAGGCCTCCTAGGCCTTGTGGGGGGATGTCCATAGCTTTGGTTAGGCAAGCCTTTCAGGGTCCCTCATAATCCTAGGACTCCCTGAGGAGTCCTAGTTCACATTTACAGAGTGTCCCAAAAGTCTTAGTGAAGTTATAAACTATGATAATAAGCTTTAATAGCTTACAACTGCACTAATACTTCTGGGAGATGCTGTATGTAATGATAAAACCGTGCATAGATAGTGGCTCCTGTGTGCCAGGCATTGTGTTAAAAGCTTTACAATTATCTCATAACAATTCTGGGAAGCAGGTGCTATTTTATCCACAGCTGAGGAAACTGAGGCCCAACAGGGTTAAGTGACTTGCCCAGTCACACAGCTAAGTAAGTGTCTGAGGCTGAATTTGAGCTCAGATTTTCCTCATTCTGGAGAAGCTGGTGGCTGAGTGCACAGAGTACAGGGACTGGAGGGAGGAAGGCTCATCTTTGTGAGTTCCAATCTGGCCTTGGACACTTACTAGCTTTGTGACCACGAACGAGTCATGTAACCCTGTTGGGCCTCAGTTTCCTTGTCTGTAAAATGAACTGGAGAAGGAAATGGCAAACCACTCCAGTATCTTTGCCAAGAAAACCCCAAATAGGGTCAAACACGACTGAATGACAAAAATTTCCTGACTCTAAGCCCAGCACTCTATCCACTTAACCACCTAGCAGCATAAAGCTAGAGAGAGCAATTTGCAAAGTGTTTTATGTCGATTAACCTCATGATCTACAGTTGCAGAACCAGGGATCAAATCCCAGCCCCACTACACGTTTCTACCTGTGACCTTGAGTCTCCTTAGCTCCCCCCTCCAAAGAATGAGGAGATTGGGCCAGATGACCTCAGGGATCCCTTCCAGACCTAAGATCCTTATAACCACCTTGTGATGTGGGTACCATTATGGTCTTTATCTTACATAGGAAGACATGGGCTCCCAGGAATGAAATGACTTGTCCAGGGGAAGTCAGTGTCTTAAGCCAGATCTGAAAGCTGATTCTGCAGAGTTATCTGTGTTAAGTAGCCTGCCAAACTCTGTGTAAATCTTGAAAAACAGACCTCCAGGCACATTCCCCCACCTAATACCTCTTCTTTTGTCATTGCCTGGTTCTTATTTGGGCTGCACACCCTATGGATGATTACCAGAGACCAGGTAACATGGCTCCTAAATGTGTGGGTAAACTGTGAGCGCAATCCACTAATTATTGCAAGAGATATAATGTTATCTGCAAGGACATGCATTTCTGTCCCTCCCTCCTCCTCCCCTCCCCCTCTCCCTCCCCTCCAGGGATTATTTGGGAAAGTACAAAGTGAACAGATTAAAAACCTCTCTAGTCAAGGGCACAAAGAGGGAGTTGGATCAGAATTCCTTTCACTAGCTCCCGTTTGTTCCCTCTGATCTTCCACTGTGATGCCTTCCTCCTTTGACGAGATGAGACTTGCTAAGAGGCTGAGCTTTACATTGGGGCCATTGTTTTCTTAGCTGACATGTCCTGAGAGGGACATGTAGTCTAAACTCATTTTGTAGAGAAGGAAATTGAAGTCCAAATAAGCAAAATGAGCTGTCCAAGGTGACTCAGAAAATAAGCCCGGATCTGAACCCAAATCCTCCAACATCAAAACCAAGTCGGTCAACAAACATTAAATGAGCATTTATTATGTGCCATGTACCACCGCTAGGGATACAAAGAAAGGCAAAAACAGGGCCTTTGCTCTCAAAAAGCTCACATTTTAGTGGGAGAATCAATGTGTAAATAACTAGGTGCATATAAGGTGACAGATAATATATTTAGATCTCTACATAGAAACATGGATAAGATCTATATATAGATTTATATAGATATATTTGTATAGAGAGAGATAAGGATAGCAATAATGACAGCTAACAATTATATAGAGCTTACCACTTGCCAGGCACTGTGCTAAGCACTTTACAATTATTATCTCACAACAACCTTGGGAAATACATACTATTGTTAACCCCATTTTTCAGTTGAGGAAATTGAGGCAAACAGAGGTTGACTCACACAAGGGTCACACAGCTAGTAAATTTCTGTGGCTATATTTGAACATGGGTTTTCCTGGCTCTAGGGCCAGAACTCCATCCATAGATATAGAAAGATATAGATCTAGACAGGCATAGATACATATAAAGATAGAAATAGATGGATATAGATATTCCTAGAGATAGATATATGGAAAATATAGATATAGATATAAAAATAAAGATAGAGATAGAGGTAGATATTGATAAAGACAGAGATCTAGATATCAATAGAGAGATACAGATAGCAACAGAGAGAAATTTAGATATAGATATATTTATAGAGACATAAATATTGATAAATAGAGATAGATATCAATAGCAACAGAGATATAGATAGCAATAGAGATATATAGAGGTATATACAGAGATAGATAAGATATAGATATGTAGATAGCAATAGAGAGATACATATAGAGACTTAGATATTGATAGAGATTTAGATATTGATGGAGATAGAGATATTGACAGAAATAGAAATATATAGATATAAAGATATAGAGATAGAAGTACAGAGAGATATTAGTAGAGAGATAGAGATGATACAAATATAGACAGATATGATATAGATAGCAATAGAGAGATATAGAGATATATAGAGATTTAGATGTTGATAGAGATCTAGATATTTATAGAAATAGATAGATATTGATAGAAATGTATAGAGATGTAGAGATATAAAGATAGAGGTACAGAGGGATATCAGTAGAGAGATATGGACAGATATGCTGTAGAGAGCAAGAGAGATAGAGAGATATTCAGATATTGATGGAGATGTAGATATTGATAAATAGAGATGGAGATAGATACTGATAGAAATAGAAATATACAGATATAAAGATATATAGATAGAAGTATAGAGAGATATCAGTAGAGAGATAGAGCTGATACAAATATAGAGATATAGATAGTAATATATATATATATAGAGAGAGAGATTTAGATATTGATAGAGGTCTAGATATTGATAGAGATAGATATGGATAGAAATAGAAATATACAGAGATATAAAGATATATAGAAATACAGAGAGATATCAGAAGAGAGATAGAGATGACATAAATATAGAGATAGAGATGATAGAGAGACAGAAGCAGAGATAGATCACCAAGGGGATGAAGGTAACCCACAAGGGGAGGCATTAACAGCTAGGAGGACTGGGAAACGCCAGTTCACAACCTCCAGTCTCCACTAGGCATTTGCTCACATTCCCTTCTCTGGCTTCAGAGAGATCACTGCTCCAGAGCCAGAAGGGGCCTTGGAGGCCAGGTAGTCCTCTGGAGCCACCACATCCTGGTCTATCCTTCTGTTTGCAGGAGCTTCTCTTCCCGTCTCCAGCTGCACTGTATTTCCCAGGGTGGTACGATTCAAAACTGGAAGGAGCCCCAGGCATCGTCCAGCCTAACCCTCTAGTATTAGTGAAAAGGAAATTGAAGCTCAGAGAAGAGAAAAGACTTGCCCAAGGACAAGAAGAGAGCTGGGCCCAGACCCAGGTCTCCCCACTACTTGTCCCATCTCTTCCAGTGACACTTGCAACCCAACCTCAACCCAGGCCTTGACACACAGCTGGTGTTTAATAAATGCTTGTTGTTTAATTGATGGAAACTTCTCTGGACCTCAGTTTCTTCATAGGAGAAAAAACGCTGGGTGGAACTAGGTAACATTCCAATCATCCCAGCAGCAGCTGACTGACTATCAAAGATCTCAGTGGTAGTCGCTGAATTTGAACCTGGAGCTGGGGGGGGTGGGGGGTGGGGGGGGTGGATTTTCTCCCCTTCGACTTCTTACGCTTCTTTCCCTTATACCTAAGATGGAAGGCCACTAGCACTACAGCACCGGCCTCACCACCAAGGGGTTAGTCAGACCAATTAATTATAACCTTTCCCTCCGTTAGGATAACCAGGGCCTCAGATGAATATAACACCGGTGCTCAGCTCGAAGCACTCAGTGAGCTGCAAGCTGGAACACACTAAGTGGTCCCCCGGGGCCTGAAAAACACACCTCCAGTTAGTGGATTCTCACCCCTCTTCCCCTGGCACTTTTGCAAGCCTGACGTTTGTAAACTGTTTTGAGCCCCTATGAAGAAATTTGTTGGTGTCTAGATTGAGCTCTGTTACTTTCAGAGAACCTCACTATCTTTTTTGGTGAGACAGGTAGGATTTGCTCTTTAGAGACAGAGAAAAGTGGAAGCATGTGCCAGGACTCGCTACCTTTGGCATCCCCCTCCCCACGCCCCACCTCAGCTCCAGGTTCAAATTCAGCGACCACCACTGAGGTCTTTGATAGTCAGCTGCTGCCCGGATGACTGGGATGTCACCTAGGCCCACCCAACATTTTTTCCCTATGAGGAAACTGAGGTCCAGAGAAGTTTCCATCAATTAAACAACAAACATTTGTTAAACACCAGCTGTGTGCCAAGGACTAGGTTTAGGTTGGGTTCCATTAGCAAGTGTCACTGGAAGGAAGCTAAGAGTTCTATGGAGCAGAGATAAGGAGGGGATACGGAAGACAGCCTGTTCAAAGGCATGGAGATAGGAGATGACAAGTCGTGTGTGAAATTTCTTGTGTGCCTTTTTATTCAGCACATTCGAATGGCACCACCTTTTACTTCTGCTATCTCATTTTATCCTCAAAACAGCTCTGTGAGGGAGTACCATTATGCTCATTTCATAGACGAGATCCTGAGACTCAGAATTAAATAAGCCTTAGGCCCCACAGCCGGTGAGAGAGACAGGATGAGAATCCAGATGTTTCGACTCTTGGTCCAGAGCTCTTTCCCCATCTATTTTATCTCTCTAGGAATGCTTTCTTCAGCTTCACAATACCACCACATATGTATGTGTGTGCGTATGCACGCCTGTGTGTTTATGTTTTGAAACAATCGGTCCAAATCTATATTAAGGTTTACCCTAAAAGAAAAGCTCTGCTTCTCTGATTTCCCTTTGCCCGGCTTTGACATGTCTGTTTAGTATGAGCAGCCCAGAGGATCTCTGAGGAGGCTGGCATAATGGAGCTGAATGAGCACCTCCCCCAGGGTGTCCAGCTGCTACCAAAGCAATTTCACAGCTCATCATCCATTATGAGATTAAAATAATTTTTTTCCTCCCATGAAGTATTAATAAATTGTGCAGGCTGCTAAGGGCTGGTCCCATTGACACAAGTGGTGGTGAGTCACACCCCTAGCTATTTTTCACTGGGCTTCAGTAGGGGTGGCTTTCCTCAGGCTATAATTGAGTGACAAGATATAAAACTCCAGACATTACTGTTGCTTATCTTTCCCTCCCAGAGCCTCCTTGCAGGAGGGGGCCCTGGGCTCTCCAGGCAACACAGAGCCCGGGCCAAGGACAAGGACTGCAGAGTAGAAAGAGCACTGAATGGTGGTGTCAGAAGAACTGGGTTCAAATCTAGATCCTGTCACTTTTTCTCACATTGTGGTGTTGTTCAGTTGTGTCTGACTCTTCATGACCCCATTTAGGGTTTTCCTGGCAAAGATACTGAAGCGCTTTGCTATTTCCTTCTCCAGCTCATTTTACAGATGAGGAAACTGAGGCAAACAGGGTTAAGTGACTTGCCCAGGGTCACACGGCTAGGAAGTGTCTGAGGCCAGATCTGAACTTGGGAAGTTCATTCAGTCTTCTCGATTTCAGGCCCAGGACTCTATCCACTGAGCCACCTAGCTTCTTCAGAATCAGGAAAACCCGAGTTCAAATTCAATCTCAGATACTTACCAGCTCTATGACTCTGAACAAGTCACTTAACCCTGTTCGTGCCACCCTGCTGCACCACATTTTCTTACATAACCCTTGGCAAGTTCCTCACCCTGAGTACGAGGATCAATTTCTTGACAAACGATGACAATGAAACTCAGACTGCACACGTCACAGACTAGTTGTCAGTAAGGTTTCTTGTAAATCTTAAATCTTGACTGAAATGTGAATTGTCAGTAATGAAGCACAAGACAAACTGGGAGGTCATGAACAGATGTAAACTATAGTGACTCCCACCCCCACCTCCTCCTCCTCCAGAGAGGAGAGGAACTGTCCAGCACCAGTGAATTTTCCACTCAGCAGATACTTATATGTAGGTGATGTTTCCATGATGGAACAGGCAGGGTATATTTCATTTTGGTTTTTGTATCTCCAGTTTTTAGTCAAATGGTGGGTACATAGTAGGCACTTAATAAATGCTGATTGAGGCATTACTCTTTTAATGAATAAATTAACAAAAAAGCACTTACTTTGTGAAAAAGGACTGTGCTGAGTATTAAGGACAAAAACAGAAAAGCAAACTAATGCTGGTTCTCAAGGAGCTCACGTACTTTTAAAAAATTTAATTAAAAATTAATAAAAATCAACTCTCTCTCTTCTAAGAAGTTCATGCCCTAAAAGGTGTCAAAACTTATCCTTTAAACATTTGGGGGGAAAATCTTTCTCAGATTACTTCTTTCCTGTCTTAAGCAGAGGGCAGGACCTTCCAGGCCTGGGAGCCATCCCTGGGTGGGGGACTGTTTGCTGGTCACTGGCCAGCCTTGACTGCTGGGTGGGTGTGATTACTATAACTTTACTATTTCTTTCCTCCCAATCAGTTTTAGAAAAGTCACATTTCTTAGGGCTTCTCAGTGTCTCCACCTTTAGCTGCCTTTTTTCCCCCTTTCTAATTTAATATAGGCAAGATACTTAAAACAAAGAGAACTATTCTGTATTTGGGGCAAGAGGCAGCTAGGTGGCACAGGGGATAGAGCCCTAGGCTTGGATTCAGAAAGACCTGAGTTCAAATCGGGCCTCCAACACTTGCTAGCTGTGTGACCCTGGGTAAGTCACTTAACATCAGTCTGCCTCAATTTCTTCATCTGTAAAATGGGCATTGACTTCCGAGAGTGGTTGTTGGTGATGATTAAATGAGATAATATTTGTAATGTAAATGCTTGTTTCCCTCCTTCTGTCAAGAGGACATTTGGGCATGGATGGGAAGAAAGAAGAGTTCTTTGGGGAAAAGGGGATGGGTCCTTGGTTGTGGGTATTGACACTCTCTCCTAGGACGGAAAGGAGGAGAAGAAATAGCTCCAGGAAACTACAAAAAAAGAGCAAACTATATCAGAAGGAGGGGAGGGGGAAGGAGAATGGAAAAGGTACAGCGGTGGCTGCCGGGCTTTGGACTGTGCTTCTGCGCCTCACTGATGAGGACCGTACCCAGCAGGCCTCAGGATGCGGACGCTCAGCACTACAAACGACCGGACCAGGATGACTTAAATGTCTCACCAGCGCAAGTGACAGGCCAGGCCAGATGAACTGGTGCGAGCAAAACCAGAGCCAAGATGAGCCTAAGTCCAACACTCCGGCCATGAGCCAGCCAATGGAAGGGCCTCTCTGAGCCACCTGCCAGCGCCAGTCCTGAGCTCCAGGCCAGGTCCCTTTCTGGTGCCTGCCAGAAAGAGCTGTGAAGGCAACTGTCTGGTGGAAACCACATGAGGAGGAGGGAGGGATGATAGCATATGTGATGGGAAATCTATGCTCTTAACAAGAGGGACCGAGGGAGAGTCACCAAGAGGGAAGACTTGCCCTGGACCTCAGAAGTCACAGAGACCCACATTCCAACCCATTTTGGAATCTCCAACAAGTAAACTGCTTCTTCTTGGTAGCCGAGATTTGGAGCTGTCCAGGGCCTCGGAGGTCATCTAGGCCAGCCCCCTCATTTTATGGATTAAGAAGCTGAGGCCCAGAGAACTGAAGAGACTCACTCAATGTCACAATTAATGACCAGCAGAACTGGAGTCTCAACCCGGGCTCTCTGATACCAAATCTAATTATACCACGAAGTAAGAAATTCTTAATGGGGGATCCCCAGATCCCTAGTGGGTCCATGGGTAGATTTCAGGGGTCCATGAACCAGTTGAAAAATGTGATACCTTTATTTTTATTCACCTCTAACCAAAAGTCAGCATTTCCTTCAATTATTTAAAAGGTATTAGTCTGAGAAGGGATCCATGGGCTTTACCAGACTGCCAAAGGGATAATACAAGAAAAGTTAAGAACTTTTTTATTACAAAATATATTTGCAATCACAAGAGACTCGCTCGTTCCTGGGGCAGCCTGTGGGCATGGCTGGAGAGGAGAGGAGATTTTTTCCTCTAGATGCTTTTGTTAGAGATGTGGAAGCCTATGGGTACAGAATGCTGGATACACTGTCAGGCTGGGACAGTGTGTAAGGTTTTTTTAAGAACTTTTTTCTTTGTTACAAAGGAGGGCTTGATAGTGATGAAGGGGGAGGAAGGGAGGTATGGAAATGACTATGATGTAAAAACAAAAGGCATAAATAAAAATTTAATTTTTTTTAAAAGAAGATGAGCATATTTCCTTCTCCAGAGTCCAAATCTGCCTCTGCACCTCTGGCTCACTGGTCCTCATCCTCTGAAGTCGCACAGCAAGTCTATCCCCTCTTCCATCTCCCAGCCCTTCTGATGTTTAAACACTGCTATTATAGCTCCCCAGAATCTTCTCTTCTTCAGAATGAACACGCCCACGGTCCCCAACCCAATCTTTGTCTCCTTGTCCTGGGTTGTCCTCCTCTGGACACGACCTCAACCTTTACCATAGTATTGCAGACAGGGTCTGACCAGGGCAGAGGAGGGCGGGACCATCCCCACCTTCTGTCTAGACTTTCTTTTCATTTCAACACCACACTGGCTGTTTCAGTAGCAAAGTCTACTTGCTGACTAATGTCACCTTTATGTTTAACTAAGGCCCTTCTGTCTTCTCAGAGGAACTACTGCAAACTAAAAGTTCTCTCCTTTTCCCCCCAACCCATTCTCCATCCTACACTTGTGCAGTAGACCTTTCGAATATCAAGGTAAGACTTCACATTTGTCCTTATTAAATTTTGTCTTATTGTCTGGTCATTGGAGAATATGAACTCATCCGCCCAAACAAACTTTCCCGGGAGCCTCTCACTTCAGTTTTTCTAAGTTCATCTAACAGGATTTAGAGCTGCAAGGGACCTTTGGGCTGATTTAGTCCAACATACTCTTCCCATTTTACAGATGACTTGACCGAGGCCCAGGGAGGGGCATCTTGCCCAAGATCACACAGGTATTTAAGGGAAGGGCCAGGCCTCTACTCCAGGCCCTCTGACTTCAGGTCCAGTGTTCCTTCTACTGCACCACGGCACAAATTTTCCTTCTCTGAGGATTTATTCTTCTGGAATTTAAAGTCGGCTGTCAATCAGGCCTCCCATAGCAGTACTCAATCAGTGGGCGCTAGCCCCTCCTCACATTTTTACACCCAAGCCTTTTGTCCTGTTTTCTGTGTTTACAAGGTTATTGCAGTGTTATTACTTTGATTGGCCTACATAATGTTTTCTTTGTTACACATAAATCAACGCAATTTTAGAAGAAATGGTCCAAGACCTCAGTGAACGTGTTGAAGTGTTTTCAAATGGGGAAAAAAGCCAATTTCAATGGGCTGGAAATTGTTTGGGGCATGACTGACTGATTTTACATTCACTTGAGGCTTTTCCGGGGATGACATTTTTAAGGTGAGATTGCTCCAATGCCTTCTTCTGAATTTCAACTTTTTATTAAAATGATCTCATTTTCACCAGATAGAAATAACCCAACTCTCTAGGCGTATCTGAGATGGACCTCTCCTGCCCTGACATTTCTGAGGCTGCATTTCTAACCTTCCTTGGCACCTGCTGGAAAAGATGTAACTTCTATGCCCCCAAATCCACCCTCTTTTTGATGCTGAGCTCCCACAATCCTTTGGGTGCCTCATCTGCTTTTAACCTTTAGTTGGGTCCACTCTGTGATCCTCTCCCCTATCAACTCCATCCCAACACTTCGTTTGAAGGAAGGGGAAAGCAGAGGGGAGAAGAATGATCCCCCTGACCACCTGGAAGCCAGCTGTAAGGTGAAGTGTTAGCAGCCCCTGAGCTTTCAAATCAGAAAGGAGAGAAATGGATGAGGGGGCTCAGTGGGTCTTCCTTTGATGTTAGGGAAACATGCTAGGTTGGATGTGGACAGAGGTGATCCTGGAATAACAGATTTAGAACTAGAAGGGACCTTAGGAATAACCTAACCCACCCCCAACAATTTATACATAAGGGAACCGATGCCCAGAAAAATACAGTGATCTGCCTAAGAGGGAAGAGTTGGGAGCTGGACCCGGGTCCTTTAAAACTAAATGTAGTCCTCTTTCTTGTCATCCCACACTGGCTTCCTGGTGTGTAGAACTGGTTCCTGGACCAGGAGCCAGGCCCACAAACTGGCCTAATGCTGGCTGCTCCCGGGATGACTACAAGAACCTCTCCCAAGCAGAGATTTGGAAGGGCTAGGGATAATGCTGTCAATTCTTTTCTCCTACAGATATGAAACAGGTCCCACTCACTCGTTCATTTATTATTTTTAAAATGGTTTTCAAGAATTTTTAAAAAATTATTATTTTATTTTTTTCTATCACTTTCATTTCCAAATATGCCCTTTCCTTTCTTCCTCTCTGACAGCCATATATTAAACATCAAAGAATAAAAAAGAAAGAGGAAAAAAGACAGTTTAGCAAAACTAACCAGCAATCAACTGCCTGATAGTATATATAGTGTTATATACCGGGTTGGGGGGAAAGGAGAGAGAATACTTGGTTTGCAGTAGTTCCTCTGAGAAGACAGAAGGGCCTTAGTTAACCTACCTCTTCAAAGATTCCTTTACTTTTAACAAACAGAGTTCTTTGCTTTTGACTGATTGCTCTGACCACATCTCCAGGCATCTTTTTGTTACTTCCCCACAAACAAAGCATTGGGGAGAGGGGAGGGGAAAAGAGAGTGGTGAATGTGGAAAACAAATCATGTTTTCCTTTGCAAAATGTGGAGAGCAAGAGGGGGGCAATTCGCAAGTAAATATGATCTACACATAGAATTTTAAAATCTTAGAGTTGAACAAGATCTTAGATATCATCCGGTCCTTTCAAAGCATCCCTGGCATGTTCTGCTTGAACACCTGCAGCAAGAGGAAGCTCACTCCTCTGCATGGTCGTGAATTCCATTTTGGGAGAGATCTAATATTTAGAAAAATTCTTACTTCTATTTAGCCCAATCCTATGTCTACAGAATTTACCTAAATCTTCATTGTAGTGACTAGAACAAAAAGGAAGGAATAAAGTCAATCTGGTAGGAACTTCTCTTAGTGAATCCATGCACAAAGAAAGAAAGAAGGAAAGAAAGGAAGGCAGAAATGAAGAAAGAAAGAAAAAAGGAAGAAAGGAAGGAAGAGGGGGAAAAGGCAGTTTGAGTGCTGGTTTCTTGTCCTAAATGTTTACAAACCTCCTGTCCGCTTCCCCACCAGGGAACCAATGATGATCCATTCCTGGCAGTGTCAGCATGGACATCAGGGCATCTCAGGGTTTCAGAAAGCAGACAGGAAGCCCCTACTGAGATGAGGTGAATGCATAAATCTTTTCTTTTCCCTCTTACACACAAGGCATCAAGGCCTGCCTCCTGGCATCATGACTATACTGGGATATTTGAGCATTGCAAGGGTTGAAGCTTGAGTTCCACCTTCCCTCAAGGCCCACTTATTTCCAGGGTAGGAGAGTTGGTCTAAGGACTGGATGAGGGAGGTTGTTCCACCGGTGGTATTTCATTGACTCAAAGTCTGTCAGAACTGGAAAAGGCTTTGGGAGCCATCAATGCCCTACATTCTACTGGAGCATCAGAGCAACCTTTGCATCAGACTGATGCTTGAGACCCCGTTCTGGTGGTGGAATAAATTGTGGGGACAGGGAAGACGGGTATAGTCTAGGAGCCAACATTCTAGTTACTGTCTCCTCATTCATTGGCCAACTGAGTTATCAATCACCGTCAGTTCAGAGTAATCACCAATTAAAATGGTTTCTGGCTGATCTGATGTTGACTGGCAGTTCAAGCAGCCAGTGACCCTGGAGGAGAGAGGGGGAGGTGTAGCCTTCCCCTACTTGGTGATTCACCCAAACTATTTCTGCTGCACCCTTAGGTGTACAATTTATGTCTGGTGCTGGGTAGGCTGAGCACCCTTCATGATTGCACTCATTCTTCTGCCACCTCCTCTCCCCCTCCTTTTGCTGGTGGTGCCTTCCCTCTGAGATGACTTCCCACTGATCCTGTATATATCTTGTTGTATGTATTTGTTTGCACGTTATATCTTCCATTAGAATATGAGCTGCTTGAGGGAAGGGATTGTTTTTGCTTTTCTTTGTATTAGCACAGTGCTTGGCACACAGTAAATGCTTATCTAAAATTTTACCAGGGAAAGACACGAAGCTTAATCTACCTTTCTTTTTCCTTGTGGAAAATCAGGTTCACATTTGTCTATTTCCAGTTTTCTGACTCCTCTTATTCTATATTTCTTAAAGCTTTACTGACTGGTTTTATGATTCTTTCACTGTCCATGGATAATAATCCATCTGGCCCTGGAGATCTGGACTCATTTTAAAGGGACAGGCCTTGTCTTATCATCTCCTTACCTTTCTTGAGCTTTGATTCCTTCTTAACTCTCTCTATCCTTCTCGACTTGTTCTATCCTTTCTAGTTGAAGCATCACTCTCCTCTTCCTCCAGTCTGTCCTCCTTTCTATCAACCCCCCCGCCATTCTCTTATCACCTTCGCTTCTATTTTCCTATAGGGCAAGATAGATTTCTATACCCCATTACAAGGCCAGATTCGAACTCAGGAACATGAGTCTTCCTGACTTCAGGCTGGGTACTCTAAACACTGCACCACCTAGCTGCCCATAGCACCCCCCAGCTCCATGTCTTTGCAATGGTCATCTCCCATATCTGGAACACATGCCCTCTTCACTTCTGTGTCCCAAAGTTCCTATTTTCCTTCAAGATTCAGCTCGAGCACCACCTACTCTACGAAACCAGCTACTGGGGCATCTCGCTTTGTATTCATTTTGTCCATGTATATTGCACTTGTATTTTGTATATACACTGAAGATTCTAATATGCGTACATGTTGTCTCCCATTAGAAGGTGACCCTCCTGAGGGCAGAGACTGATTGAATTTCATCTTTTGTTATTTGTAACCCTGTGACTTAGCACTGTGCCTCAAACATAATAAAACATTTAATAAATGCCCATTGATTGATCTGGATATAGAAGATAGTACTGTATTGATGAGTGCCCATCAATTGGACATTATGGCCTTGGAAGACATCCACCTTGGCACAAAATGCTTACTAGCCCTGCGCTGCAGGTAATTCCTATAATCAAGTTATTATCTTTTAAGAGACGAGGGAAAAGGTCTCTTATGACAAACGGGGCTGGCTCAAAGTCAGCAGCCCCAAAACAGGCAGGCCTGATTATCTCTAGTCCAGACCTAAAGTCTCTCATTTCTTTGGAATTCTCTTGTTCAGTGTAGCTCTTGGGGATGATTTTGGAAGTTGGTGAAGTCACCTTTAGAGCAGCTAAATGGATAAAGTGCTGGGCCTGGAGTAAGGAAGACCTGAGGTCAAATTTGACCTCAAATATTTACTAACCGTGTGACCCTACGCAAGTGACTTACCTTTGTTTACCTTATTCCACTGGGGAAGTAAATGGCAACCCATTCCAACACCTTTGCCAAGAAAACCTCGTGGGTAATACGATCCATGGAGTCACAACGAGTTGGATACAACTGACATAACTGAACAACAACAACAAAGTCACCTCTGGTGATCACAGAACCCTAGGATGTCAGGACTTGAAGGGACCCTAGAACACAGAACATCAGGACTGCAGAGAGACCTTAGGACACCAAATGTCCTAATCGAAAGGTACCTTAGGATACAGAATTTCAGAACTGGAATATACTTTAGGAACTTGGAATATTAAAGCTGAAAAAGACCGTAGAGACCTTTGAACATAAATCTGTGATTGTGTAAATATAGGCTATTTGAGCTGGAGGGGATCCGACAACACTGAATGTCAGAAACTGTGAGGTAGAACTGAAGGGCACATGAGAGCCGACTGATAGCTTAGGATGCAAGAGCCCAGCTAAAGGAGTGTTAGACACAGAATATGGGAGCTGGGAGAAAAAATGGAAGGAGACCTTAGACATCATCTCATCCAACCCTGTCACTTTACAGATGAGGAAAGAGACCCAGAAAAGGCACAGCCATACGGGGAGTTGGTAACCAAGCTGGGACTAAAACCCACATCTCGTGACCCCCAACGTTTAGCATTCTTTCCACTTGATTCCCCAGTCACCCTGATCCTGGGTAACATATTAAAATGGCTAAAAGCAGACAAGGAGCCTTGCATGTAGTAGTATGGATCCATTAACAATAAGCTGGTATAGGACAGAGGAAAGAACTCTCACTTAGGAGATGGTGGACCTGGGTTCAAATCCCAGTGCAGACACTTATGATCTTGGGCAAGATATTTAATTTCTCTGGGGTCTCAGTTTCCTCATGACGGGGTTAGCCTACATTGCTTCTAAGATTCCCTTTAGATCACGTGTTCTTTACTTGGGGTCCATGGATAGATTTTTAGAGGGCATGGGTGGAAAAAAAGTCACATCTTTATTTTTACTAACCTTTAATTGATATTTAGCATTTCTTTCAATTACAAATTTAAAAAAATGATTCTGAGAAATGGTCACTTTCTGGCTTTACCAGACTTAACAAAAAAGGTTCAGAATCTATGAACTAGATTTCTGATCCTATAATCTTCCCTCTCCAACACTATTTTATATTTTCTAATTACATGCAAAGATAATTTTCAAGATTCATTTTTGTAAAATTTTAAGTTCCAAATTTTCTCTCTCTCTCCCTTCCTCCCTCCCACCCTCCCCAAGTTGGCAAGCAATCTAATATAGGTTCCACATGTACAATCATGTTAAACATATTTCCATATTAGTCATGCTGAGAAAGAAGAATCAGAACAAAAGGGAAAAACCACGAGAAAGAAAAAACAAAAAAAAGTGAAAATAGTATGCTTTGATCTGCATTCAGACCCCAGAGTTCTTTCTCTGGATGTGGTTAGTATTTTCCATCATGAGTCTTTTGGAGTTGTCTTGAATGATCCTATAATCTTAAGACGACTCAAGGGGGATAGAGATGCTACCCTGGGAAAGTCTCTTGCACTAGAAAGGGCTCTTCTTGGCCCTTGTACCCTTTTCAGTGTAGTGAGGATCATGAGAGTTAAATTAATCCTATGGAAGCCCACATTACCGATCCCAAATCTCCTAGGTAATGGTGTGTATGTGTGTGTGTGTTTGCATGTGTGTGTGTGTGTGTGTGTGTGTGTGTGTGTGTGTGTGTGTGTGTGTGTCTGTGTTGGGATGGGGGTAGGGGTTGCGGAGAAACACCTTCCCCAGGTAAAACTGGAAGAGAAGAAGCTATGTTTACAAGCCATCTAAAGTTCTTAAAATCTATGCCCTGGATTGTTTCTGAAAGACAAATGGCCACTCTCTCTGCTGCCCATAACCTTTCAGGAATATCTTTATTGTTACTTCTAATTTTAGAGAAAACGAACATTTCCTGAGATTCAATTTCTCTCATAATTGTTGGAAGGAAACGAAATTGTCTGCTGTAAACATTCACTGCATTGTGTGAAAAGTATTATCTTTATTAAAGGCCGAGGGGAATACTAATACATTCCAAATGAAAGCCTCCTTTAAATTTTCCCAGATAGCTTTTCTCTCTGATGGGCCCATTAATGTTGCTTCAAACATTTAGCAGCCTAGATATTGGAACTTAAAATATATTATTTAACAAGCAGGCTACCACGAAGGCTTGGGTGCGGTAAGATCATTCTGCCTTCTCCTGAGCCGTTTTCTATTACAGAAAATGGAAACGGCTGTTCCATTTGTCTGTGTGCGTGCTCAGGGCTGATGGAAAAAAATCTCATTAGTTCTATCTGACACATACTCAATACACTCTATGTACATAGGGGTTTTTCCCCCCTCCATTTTATTCTACAGCTGCAAAATGATACCAAATTTCATCAGATTGGAAGGAAAACTAAAGTCCTGGAACATTTCCCTTTAAGGGTCTATATTTATTTAGAATTCATGAATCGCTTTCCAGTAATACAACTATAATTATTCTTAAAGTGTGAAGTTTGAAGGTTTAATTTGAAATACTTGCAAAAAGCTTTTTTTTCACTTTGATAGTTTGTAATCTTCATGGTAATCATATCAGTTAGTGTCTTCACGCCAGAGTAAGGGAAAGACAATTTAATGGAATCTCCAGCTCTTCATTCATGTTTTAATTAAAGTAATAAAAACCACGGCATTTTTGCCCTTTATAAAACATGTGCATACACAGACCTGAGTTCTGCCCCCTGGGGTGACATGGAACAAGATCAAGCCTTCTCCTTTCTGAATGACAGCATTCCAGATATTCAAAGGCATGCCCCTCTCTCAAGTCTTCTCCAACCTAAATATTCTCGGTTCCTTTAAGTGATCTTCCTAGATTTTGTTGTCTCCTTCTCATCCTACCTTGCCCGTGTTCCTCCTAAAATATGGTACTCAGGATTGGTCCTAATACATAGTCCTGATGCCTCATCAGAGAGTCCATCCTTATTATCTTCCACTCCCTGGCTCTAGACACTGGGCTTTTGTTTAAGGCAGCTTAATATCCCTATTAGCTCATTATAGTGCTGACTCATACTGAACTTGCAGTCACTAAAACCCCCTAGGGTTTTTCCCACTCAGCCACTATTTCTGGCCATGTGTCTCATGTGCTCCCCCTTTTAAGCCCACATAGTTCATTTAGAAAGCGTCGTATTATAACTCTAATAATCATTAAGATACATATATAGAGCAAAGGGACAAGCCTGTCTGATTCTCCCCCTCCCTAGCCTTTAAGAGAGCAGAATCAAAATAATTAGATGTTTTTGTTCTGTGTCCCCATCTAGGCTGATCTGAAATTCTACCACTTTTGGCCTTGTTTCCTTCCTTGCTTGCTTTGTCCATTGATTTCTTGAGCCATTACATTCATATTATTACATTTATGGCTGATCAATTTCATTTTATTAGATTCAACCCATCCCTCTAGCCTGTAGAGATCTTTTTGGACCCTGAATCTGTAATTCAACATATTAGCAACCTCCTAGCTTTAAGCCATCTGTGAATTAGATGAACTTGTCAGCAAGTCAATGTCAAAAAATGTTGAAATTAACGGAACTATTGACAGAGCCTTGGGGCCCTTTATTAGAAACCTACCTCTAGGAAGTCCTTAATCTATTAATGACTATTCTTTGGATTTAGTTATTTGACGAGTTTCTGAGGCCACCCAACTATATTATCAAACCCGTACTTCTTAATCTCGTCCAAATGATACCAGGAGGGATTCTGTCAAATTCTTGGTGAAATTCAGGCATTCTGATGATCTCAAGAAGAAAATCTGTCTAATTAGAGAGGTGTGAGCCAGAGGAATTGGTGGCAGATAGGGCCTTTTCTCTTTCTAATAAATCTGCCTTGGAACCCACTGTGTGTTCTACTCCCTAGTTGATATGGGTCTAAAGCTACAAAAATATGCAGCTGCTACTGAAGTTTAGCTCTGAAATGTATTTGAAGGCCCAACAAACCCTGTTTGATCAGAAAATCTAGTTAAAAAGAATAACTTCTTTTCTGAGAATTCTAGTTAATCAAGATTATATTCTCACAAGGCATTTTTGGTCTTTTCTTCTCAATTTCTTTTCTTGGGAAGCACAGTCATACAGTAGACTGAGAGACAAACTTGGAACCCAGGAAGACCTGAGTCTGAATCCTGCCTCGGACAATAACCGTATGACAACAGGCAAGTTATAATATGACCTCCTTGAGCCTCAGTTTCCTCATCTGTAAAATAGGTTGGAGAAGGAAATAGCAAACCGCTTCAGTATCTCTGCCAAGAAAACCCCAAATGGGGTCACGAAAAGTCAGATGGGACTGAAATGACTGCACAACACCAAGAAGTTTCAGACCCTTGAAATGATGAGGGAAATATAGTCAATAGCTCTTCTGTCTGTGGGCTTATTCCGGTCCTAGTTATTTGGTTATTCATCAAGATATTTTTGGTTTTCAATTTCCTCACGTCATGAATATTTCTTTAACCTCTGGCAGTTTCTCTGACATATTCAAAGCTATTAGAAACATAATTCTGTGCAGGAGAACTTACTCAAAGACTGAACTCTGAAATCTGTTAGAAAACATAGGCCCCGGACAATTTGCTATACACTTACAGAATCTGATTTAATAATAATGATGGCTAGCATTTATATGACACTTTAAGGTTTGCAAAGTGTTTCACAAACATTATTTCACTTTATCCTCTCAACAAGCCCGGGACGTAGGTGCTTTATTATTATTCTTGTTTGATGGATGAGGAAATTGAGAAAGGCAGAAATTAAATGACTTGCCCAGGGTCACACTGCCAGAAAGTATCTCAGCTAAATTTGAACTCAGATCTTCCTGACTTCAGGTCCTATGCCCTATCCACTGAGCCACCTCTCTCTCTCTCTCTCTCTCTCCCTTCCTCCCTCTCTTTCTCTCTCTGCCTCTCTCTCTCTCTCTTTCTCTCTCTCTCTCCCCCACTTCTCTTTCCACTCCTCCCTCCTTGAGTCATCAAGAGAACTCAGAGAAGCCCTCGGCCTGTCAAATGGGGTCTCCTGTGATGAACTTCTGGGAGGACCTAGCAAGGGTCATATGGGAAGGGCAGACACAGATGAGCTGCTATCTGTATCACTGAAGGATGAGCCCACATGGAGGAGATCACAGATCTGTTGTGGGTATTGAGATGAACAGTCCTACCTCCTACCCAATGCAAGAAACCCATTTACAGTCTTCCTGATAGAGGTCTGTTTCAATATCTCTGGTGATAGGAAATTCACTGTCTTACTAGGTAGCCAATTCCATTTTAGACAGCTAATTGCTAGGAAGCTCTCCTCTGAAATGAGGTGAAAGCTGACCCCTTGTCCATCAGTCAGTCAGTCAACTAGCATTTGCTAAGTACCTACTATGCATCAGGCACCATGATGATTAAACACTTGTAACTTATATCCACCAATTCTAGTCCTACCTACTAGAACAAGCAAAACAACTTGAATTGTTCTTTTACATCATAGCCTTTTAGGTATTTAAAACCAGCTAGCACATGCCTCCTGTCTTTTTATTCTCTAGCCTACATATTCCCATTTCTCTCAACAGACTCTCAATATGGCACTGTGGCATTCCCTCTGCGCTACCTCCCCAATCCAGAACTTGCAGGTTAGATGAGAGGGAGGAGGGGACCAAGTTTGGAGGTACTCTATGGGTCTATACTCTGAGAATGATCAAGTCCTCACCGGTGAGTTCACCTTTAATAGTGAGCTAAAAGCTACAATTACATCAAAGCAAAAACATTTACTAAGACAGTTTATTAGGGAAAGTAGCTACAAAACATACCCCTCCCTGCTAAAACAACCTGGGCTGCACTCTCACAAACAGACACAACTATGGAAATGATGGGTACAGACTTAAGAGCATGTTGGCACAAAGGTAAACTGCAGGGGACAGATATGGCCAACACAACTCATTCCTCAAATATTTCAGAACCCTCGTTGAGTTGCCTGAAAATGTTGGGGGTTTTGAACCTTCTGTCCAAGAAGACGTCTTTTCTGCCTTGAAGTCTGTCTGCATGCTGGATGCCGGGTGCAGGATTTCTGCTTGGTGGCTTGCTCAGCTGGGTTTTCTGGGTCTGTTACTCTTTGGAGCTCAATTCTCACCTGCCAGGGCTAGCTCTTGTTTGAATCCATACTTGTCTCTCTTTTTCGCTGCCAGAGGTCATACTCCTTGAAGTTGCTTCCTGCCCCTCTGTTTCCTGCTGGATATTATCTCCTACCAGTAGATCTACTTGCAATAAGTAAATGACATGGGGGGTGAGGTGGGATGGATATTCTCTTCCCACTCCCATGCCTTGGAGTCAAAGTCCACAAGGTTGTTCCCCCAACTCAAATATCTCAGGACTAGCAAGCTTGGCTTTTTAAAAGCCACTAGGACCATGGTCAATTTTCTGCCAGTCAATGCCAAGCTCTCCTAATTCAATCAGGGGAACTTTCTAACATTGGGTTGATTATTTTGGGTTATTTCATTTAGCATATGAACACCTCTTCTGTTACCAGTTTTTTTTTACTTTCTGAGATTATGTCAATGAGGAGGAAACTAATTCCACCCAAGCAAATGACCATCACCATATCATTCTGAGTACCCTTAAATTCCTGCTAGCTTTCTTCTCGTCAGTCTCAAGCTTGGCATCATCTCCTTCCCTACTCGTGAATACTTCAAGGGCATTTGCAATTGTCCAAAATGCTGAAAAAAGACAGACTGAGTATGGCTCAGTGTAAACAGAACGGTCTCTGAATCAAGAGGCCTGGGTTTGAATCCAGATGGCTATTTACTTACTGAATTATCAGTGACTGGTCAAGGCTACTGTAGTTTGAGGCAAGGAGAAGAGATTTGCCTATTATTGTCCAAAGAATCCACGTTCCCCTTCCCTTCCTCCCAGCTGCCCTCCAATTCCAAACCTTGACTTTAAACCTGCTAAGTAATGCAGACCCTTTCATTTAACGGCGATTCATTTGGAAAGTTTCATCAGATCAAGAAGCTAGATAACTAATACAACCATGTAAGACAGTCAAAGATCTATGTTCTTGATAATGGAACTATTCTAGCAAATTGGAGGGTAATAACCCCAGTTTCCTCATTGTGTTCCAACCTAGCTTATCATTTTAGTTTTGATCTATGGTTCTTTTCGGTTTTTTGTTTTGTTTTTGGTCAACATGTTATATTCACAAAAGCCAAAATATAGAAGCCAAGCAGAAAGTAACCAAACCTCTTTGAACTCACCGAAAGCCCGGATCACCACAAAAATCACAACAGCAGGCATAGCCGTTAAACATGGTGGGAGACAGAGAGAGGATCTGGGGGTGTGCAGGTAGTCACTCAGCCACCACTACTAAGACATCTTTGAAGTCGACATATCCCTTGGAGACAAAGAGCCATAACAACCAGCAGCAGAGACATTTGTGGCAGTGGTGATCTGATCTGACCACTGAGATAGTGATGCGGAAGTCAAGTGATCTTGTAAAAGTAGTTAACATTTATAAAGCGCTTACTATGTGCCAGGCACTGGGCTAAGCGTTTAATCCTAACGACCCTGGGGCGTGGGGGATGGGGTTAGGTGCTATTATTACCCCATATTATAGATGAGGAAACCTGAAGCAAACAGGGTAAAGTGACTTGCCCCGGCTGACACAGCCGGTGAGTTGTCTGAGGCTAGACTTGAACTCGGGTCTTCCTGATTCCAGGCCCAGCACACTATTCACTGTTCCAGAACACCTGAACAAGGATGTGATACCCAACTTTTCTACCAGCAGTAATCCTGGGATTACTCCTCCCTAATCTGCTGTGTGAATCTGTGTATCTCCCATAGATCTACCTACAAGGCTAGAATTGACCCAGGGGGGCATTCCAGTCTCTGCTCCCTGGAGAGCAAAGATCTCTGGAGAGAGGTTCTTTAGAAATCTGTGTTTGAATGTGAGTCGGAGAAAGCAACCGAGGGCTTTTCATGGGCTAGTAAGATTGTGAGGGAGAAGTGATGAATTGATGAAACTGGCTGCCGACTGAACCGATGAAGCTCGAGTCTAATGAAGAGCGTGCCTTGGGGGCCACCCATGCTCCACTCCCAAAGAACAATGCCTAAGGAAGAAAGGGAATCTCCTCCTCACAGTTCTTAATGCCTTAGCTCTCTGCAAATTAGCAGGTGGTGTCTGGGCCAACACCTCTGCTATCAGCCTAAGCTGTTTGTTCATTTAATTGATAGCAGTTGTCTTCATTAAGGGATGCTAGTATACCAAAGCAGTGTCTGCCAACCCTGGCAAAGTGATAAATTATGCTTGTACCTTCTCTTTTGTTCCCAGGGCTAACTGCTCTTTAAAAACCCCTCACAAAAAACCACCTTTTTGATGTATTATTAGGATATGTGGGAAGGATTTTCAACATCAGGCTGTTTTTCAAAGCCTCCAGCTCCTCCTCTATCCTCTAAGCGATCAAACCCCTGCTCAGAGAGCTGTAATCACAAAGACTAACATTTTAGGAGCTAACAAAATACAGCAGAAACAGGTTAATTACTTTGGTTTCAAAGCTGATCAGGTTTTTAAAATTACATTGGGATTTATTAATTCTTAGGGGCTTTTCCCCAAGACAGTCCCTCCCTGCATGAAAAAAAATAAATAAAGGTATAGGATATATTATAATTGCTAGTCACTTCACTCCAGGAACACCAGAGCTCAAATCACAGAATCTCAGCATCAGAAGGTCCTCAGAGGCCACGAATCCAGCCCATACCTAAGTAAGAAGACCCATTACAATACAGCTGATCGGTCATCAACCAGTGGCTGGATGCCAGCCCAGAGATGACGTTTGGAGTCTGTCAAAGGCCCACACTTGAGGACCTAGAGGGCCAAATGTAGCCTTAAGGCCACATGTTCCCCACCCCCATGCTAGCCTTTGCTTGGAAACCTCCAGTGACAGGGAACTCATTACCTCCCAAAGCAGCCCATTCCATTTTCTGTTGGCTGAAATCATTATGAATCATGTCTTGAACTCAAACCTAAATTTGCATCTTTGCTACTGCCAACCGTTGCTCCCAGTTCTTCCATCTGGGGCCAAGCCAAGCAAATGTAGGCCTTCTTTGGTGGGACAGACTTTCAAAAACTTGGAGGTAGTTTTTATCTTCCTCACCCTCCCCTTAATTTTTCTCCAAGTGAAACATCCCCAAATCCTTCCAATAATTCTCACATAGCACGAACTTATGAGTCTTAGTCAAGCAGCTATACCACCTCCGGGGCACCAAGGGGACAAGAGCTTGGCCCAGATCTCTAACCTTCAAACCAATGTTGTTTACCCTTCAAACAACCTTGGGGGCTACAACTCATTAACCTCTGGGTCAAACAGATGCTACCAATTCCCCTGTAGCATGCCCCTGACCCTCCTCCATGAAGCCTACCATGACCACAGCAGCCTAAGTTCCTCTTGGCTTTAGATACAACTTATGGTCTGTACTATGCGATCTAGGACTGGAAACTCCTGGCTCTTTGTTCTTTCTTTCCTGTCCTGCTTCAAGGGCAGGGTCTGGATTGGACTGTGCTCATAGAATAAGGGGAGTCAGCTCCCAAGAGCCCAAGATCTGGGATCAGAAGGCAAGGGTTCATATTTCTAGCTCCATCAATCACATGCTGGGGGTGACCTTGGGCAAAATAAAATCACTCAGTTCTCTTTGGGCCATAGTTTCCTCATCTGTGAAATGGATAGAGCACCAGTCCTGGAGGCAGGAAGACCTGAGTTCAAATCTTGGCCTCAGACACTTACTAGCTATGTCACTGAACTCTATTTGCCTCAGTTTCCTCATCTATAAAATGAACTGGAGAAGGAAATGGCAAACCACTCCAGTAACTTTGCCAAGAAAACCTCAAATAGTGGGGCAGCTAGGTGGCATGGTGAATTGGAGTCAGGAGGACCTGAGTTCAAATCCGGCCTTAGACACTTGACACTTGACACATTTACTAGCTGTGTGACCTTGGGCAAGTCATTTAATCCCAATTGCCCTGCCTTCCCCCCTCAGAAAACAAACCAAAAAAAAACCTCAAATAGAGTCACAAAGAGTCAGACACGGCTGAAATGATTCAACAACCACCACCACAACAAAATGAGAACAATAACTTATCCTTGTATGATATACCTTATGGGGCTGTTGTGAGGTCACCAGGTCATAACTTAGATCATAGATCCAGGGCTTGCAGGGATCTCAGGCCATGTTTTCTTCTCTCCTCAATTTACTGAGGCCTATAGTGCTGAAGAGACTTGATCCAAATCATGGAGGCAGTAAAGAGGAAAGCATGAGGATTTGAACCCAGGTTCTCTGACTACAAATTCAGTTTTCTTTTCTATAGACCAAGCTGCAAAGCCTGTTTTCTTATAACATATCTGTGAGGTAGATAATACAAGAACTATTACCCCCTTATACAGCTGAGGACACTGAGGTTAAATACTTTGTCTAAGGTCCACACAGCATGGAGGTAACAGAGCTGTCACCTGGGCCAGGTTCCTTAGGCCTCCAAGCCTACATCATTTCCTCTTAAGTGGTACTGGGCTCTCCTGTTGCATATTTCTCGTCTTTGGATTATAGGATTGAGAGCTGGTAAGGACCTTGGGGATCATCAGTCCAATCCTCTTGTTTTACAGAAAAGGAAACTGAGTCTCAGAGATAGAAACTTCCTGTTCCTCTCACAGGCCACGTGATTCCCTTAGGCAGACACTGAAGTACAGAGCCCTAAATAGATTGCTGTCATTTAACAAACACCAATCATAATACAATAATTTATAGGCTCAGCAGGTAAATATTGACTTTGACTGTACCTTAGTCAATATTTGTTTGAGGTCTCTAAACTCTGATGTTTACCTTTGCCCAAGTCAATAAATGCTTAATATTCACTCAAATAGCCTTTCCTATTTCCATGACCTAAGGTTCTAAAAAAAGTTATAAGCTATTACTTGTTTCGTTCCCTTTGGTTTCGTTACCACATACGTATCTCTAAATTTCCAAACATAGACAAAGTCTGCTTGACAAATATGACTTACACGTTGACCTTTCTTAATTGACTGCTTTCGTCACCCAACCTTGGACCTGAAGGATCTTGGGGTCTTTCCCCACAAGCCTGAAATATCTTCATTTGAGATTTTATTGGATTAATAAAATGTCTTCTCTTAAAATCCAAATATCCTGCCCCCACCACCCCCAAATAAAAAGCTATGGGACCTTTAGTCACTGACTCTTTGGTGTGAACGACTTCTATTCCGACATACAGATGCTTCAGCTACACAACAGGAGTAAGAGTTCTGGTTTGGGCTGAGAAAGAGCCAAAGGTAGTAATTTTGAAACAGGGAAACCATACAAGAGTAGACCAGATGTGGTGCTGTTACAAATGGGTAAAGTCAGCATTTATACCCTGAGGTTTGGTAGAAACAGTCACCACGAAGTAGGAGACTGGCTTGGAAAGAGAACTGGGAGGGGCCAGAGAGACAAATGTCACCTATTTTGACATTTTGCTGATAGCAGGCCCTGGGTCTAGAAAATGGGGAAGCTTTCTGTCTCTTCCAATTTGATTCCTCTCCTACCTGCTATAGGATAGGGGCTTCTTGCTCTCTGTCCCCTGTACTTTTAAAGGCCAGGTTGAAGGGTAAAGTTCAAGTTTATAAAATTAAATCAATCAATGATCCTTAACTGAGTGGTAAGGGCAGGTGAGGTCACATCCTATCGGAGGTGAGTTCATGCTTATCAAAGAGCTAACTTTTTCAAAGGATGAATGCCTCTTCAGAGCCAGAGTTCTTCACCTGGAGTTTATTGTCCATAGACAGATTTTTAGGAGGTCCATAAATTTGGATGGCATCTTTATTTTCCTTAACCTTTAACTAAAACTTAGCATTTCCTTCATTTATGAATGTAAGCAACAGATGCTGAGGAATCTATGGATTTTACCAGACTTCCAGAGGGTTTCATAACACAAAAAAAGGTTAAGAATACCTGTTCTGCAGAAAGAACATGAGATCTGGAGACTGAAGATTTGCCTTTGAATTACAGATACTTAATAGGATATGATTATGTGCAAATACCTACTATCCTCTAAGCCTTAGTCTTGCCCTCTCTACAATGGGTAGAATAATGCTTGTCTTACCCCACAAAGTTGCAGTTATTCAGGAACGGGCTTGGTAAATCTTACCAACCACTATGAAATGTGAGTTATTATTTTTTAATAACCAGAGAAGGACAGACATCTTTCCCAGAGTCCCTGAGCCAGCAACATGATTTCTGGTATGACGTTAAACCTTTCTGTACCTATTTCCAAATCTTCTGTAAAATTGAGCCATCCCATCCTTACGTGTAATACGGATGCCACATCTATATTATACATAGACAATCTAAAGGCTATACCTCTACCATCCAGTGTGTTCACACTGAGAGACTCAAGATAAAAGCCAGTGAACAAACTAACTCATCCTTTTGCAAAACCAGCCACTATTAAGGAAAAGCTCAGTGAGTGTCAAAAGCGGATGGTTTTTGTTTTGCTAGAAATAGTGGTAGAAATAAAAGGGACCAGATGGAGCAAAAGTAAATCCCAGGTAATTTCTTTCTTTTCAGGGAGTTTGTGTGTGCCTGTGCATGTGTACACACACACACACACACACACACACATATACAGACATCATATACACACACACACACACATATATATATATATAGACAAAGAGAGAGAGGGAGAGAGGGAGAGAGAGAGAGAAAGGAAAGGGAGAGAGAGGATGATAATAAAATAGCTAGCATTTATATAGCATTTTAAGATTTGTAAAATGCTTCATGTATGTGATCTCATTTGATCCTTACAATAGAACTGTGAGGTAGGTGGTATCATTACCCACACTTTATAGGTGAGGAAACTGAGGCAGACAGGTTGAGTGACTTGCTAAAGTGTCTGAGGCAGGATTCCAATTCAGGTCTTCTGATAACCCCAGATCCAGTGCCCTATGCACGGTGCTACCCAACTATCTCTGTACTCTTCTGATGTCAGGTGCTCCATCTGTGCCATTCCAGGCCAGCAGGATGAGACAGGGCCTATTCCTCATCCAGGCCCATTGCCCATTGGACTTTACCCAAAGCACTATGCTTGGTATTCTGAAGCAGTCTGGGTTCTTCAGAAGGAAAGAAAACCCTGCATCGGATCCCAGTCCCTTCTGCTTTAGCAGCAGCTTCAGACCCTGGAACTGAGCTGCCAGGAGGGCTGAACTCCCTCCACTCTGTCTCATCTTCACCCTTGGCAAGATCTGAGGAAAGGAGGCCTCAGTCAGTACCAGCAGCCTCACAGGGATCTAATTATGCTATTATTTACTTCTATAATACTGCTTGTTTACCAAACACCAGATTTGCTGCTCTGGCCCATCCCTCATATCCCTCATAAGGATCAGGCCTATTATGTTAAAATGAGGCCCCTAAATGTTATTTACGATTTGATAAACCTTGTGTAACCCTGAAGGAGGGCATTAAATGGCAAGAACACCACTTCGAAATCCCATTTTAAATAAGTCACCCAGACAGCTGTGCCTTTAGAAAACCCATTAGAATAGCTCTCCGAGCTTGTTTGGCCCAGGGATACACACCCATTATACAATTTCTGCCATTCAATCAGGTCCTGAGCCAGGACCTGACCCCAGAAATGAGTCAAATGCAAAAGTAATTTGACCCCAGCAGAGGCCAGGAGGGGGACACATCTTGTCACCAGATCAAACAATAGTGTCCATCACTGACCTCTGCCACCACCACTGGTAATGGGGGCATCTTAGAAGACTAACACTTGGACCCAGTCTGAAGCCTTGAGCAGGCGTCTGCAGACATTCCTACACTAAGGTGCTATTTCCTATAGCTGTACTTAACATTGGCTATCCCAGAAATGCCCAATGCTTTAAGCCAGATAATAACTGACATTTATATAGACCTTTAATCTTGGCTCTGCCACACATTAAGCTCTGTGGCCTCGATCAAATCACTTAACCTTTCCTGGCCTTGTCTATAAGATGAAGGGTTGGGAGGGATGGAACACTGAGATCCCTTTTACCGCTATGTCCATGATCCAAAATTTTGCAAAGTACTTGGCCCGTATTACTTTATTTGTGCTTCTTTACAATAGCCCTGTGAGGTAGGCTTTGGATATTATCATTCCCACTTTGCAGATAAAAAGGCTGAGGTCCAGAAAAGTTAAGTGATTCATCTTATCTAAATAACTGATAATGAGCGTGGGATGCAGCTTTTGAACCCAAGCTTTCCTGACTCCAAATATAGAACTCTATCTACTATGACTGGCCAGAGCAAGCAGCAGTGAAAACAGGGAGACAGACAGCCAGGGAACAACAGAATAAACATTTTTAAGTACCTACTATGTGCCAGGCACTGTGAGAAGTGCTTTACAAATATTATCTTATCTGACCCTCAGGACACCTATCCTATGAGGTATGCGCTATTAATAACTCTTACAAACTTTGGAATCGATTGTGTGACAGGGGAGATACTGGCACAGGACCACTCAGCATGGAGCACCCACATCAGAGAAGGTCTTGTGCTTCATGAGCAAAGCAGAATTGAAGGAGCTCAAAGGAAATGGAGGATGCGCGAATTTAGAGAATCCACCCGAAAGGTTCACACAGACTATGTGTGCCCGACATGTGGTAGAACATTCCAGGCTCATACCGGTCTGATCAGCCACAGTTGGACACACTGAAACTTGACTCTAGCACAGTGATGTCAGTTTGGTCCTTTTCAAGAACAAAGGACGACAACCAACCAACCAACCAACCAACCCTGAGGATCTCCATCTTGTAGCTGAGAAAACTGAGGTAGAGAGTGGTTAAGTGACTTGCCCAGGTTCACACAGTCAGCAAGTCTCCAAAGCTGGATTTGAACTCAGGTTTTCCTGATTCCAGGTCCAGCTTCTATTCCCTGCACCACCTGAACAATGTAGAATACAGAGAAATGAAGATACCAAGGCTAAGGGACATATCTGACCTCCTCATTCAACCAGAAAGAAAAATCCTGGCTGCTAGAGACGTTCGAAGGCAGAGGAGAGAACCTGCTAGCAACGCATTTGTAGCTCCAGAGGCACAATGGGTTGACCCTTTGCTGTACTTGGATCACTCCTGTCCCCTTGCGGAATCTGGGCACAAATCCTTGGATATCTATAGATAGTGTTTATGCCTCCTCTTTTCCCCACCCCAACTCCCGGCCTTCTTTTCTCTAAGCTAAGAATTCCCAGTTCAATCATATTCAAGAAACACTTAGTAATTATTAAGCCCTCAGGAGGAGAGGAGAGCCTGGATGATCTTTTGGAAACTGCCTAATTCCTTTAATGACCCAATGCTTTTGCTGGAAACACAGGTCCTTCTTTAATAAAAAGATTTTTATATCCCTAGCTTCTCTGTACATCACCTATATCTCCCAATGCATTCTTTTATCTCTTCACAGAGAACGATCCCTTAGAGTAAAAATTTTTTAAAGGTAAAAAAAAATCGAGCGAAACTATAAAAAAAGTTCCACACCCACAGCCCTCCACTTCTGCAAAGAAAGGGTGAGGGACGGGGCAGAATTCATCTTTTTAACATCAACATTCTTCTGGTGATCTTGTATGGATGTGAGTCAAAGGATGCTACAAACTCCACAGAACTAGAGTTGAACATTACCTGAGAGGTGATGAATGGAGGGACTCATGGCTGCAGAATGCACCAGACTACAAACGAGAATTATGAAGCAAAAGTGGTGTCAAGAATATCATCAGAGGGGGAGGAGCCAAGAAGGCAGCTGGAAAGCAGGGAGTAGCATGAGCT
>CM053625.1:69414435-69440653 GCA_028646595.1 Phalanger gymnotis | reverse complement strand
TGCTTGACTTTTTAGGGAGGGTGGGTGGGAAGGGAAGAGGGGAGAGAATTTGGAACTCAAAGTTTTAAAAAGTGGATGTTCAAAAACAAAAAAGTTTTTTCAGGCAACAACAAAATAAGATACACAAGCAATGAGGCATAGAAATTTATCTTGCCTTACAAGAAAGGAAGGGAAAAGGGGATGGGAGGGTAGTGGGGTGACAGATGGAAGGGCAGACTGGGGAACAGGGCAACCAGAATATATGCCATCTTGGAGTGGGGGGAAGGGTAGAAATGGGGAGAAAATTTGTAATTCAAACTCCTGTGAAAATCAATGCTGAAAACTAAATATATTAAATAAAATTTATTAAAAAAAAAGAATATCATCAGACAAATGTATGACCAGGCAAAAAGACAGGGCAGTTACAGAGCAAAGGAAGAGGGATAACCAGTGGGCAGCCCACATTCTCCTTTGCCATCCTTGAAATCTCCAAGAAGAGGAGTGGAATGACTTTTGCATTTGACTCATTTTTGGGTCAAAATGTGGCTCTGATTAGGTCGACAAGAGATTGTAAAATACTTATGTATCTTTCAGCATGTTGGGTGAACCCTGGTGGCAGATTTATGGGAGGACATGGATAAGAGGTACCTAGGATGGTGGGGCATAGATGGATTGCGATCTGCATGTTGGAAGGAGTACCTCTACTGAAGAGATCAAAGGTCTACCAGAGCTGGAGGATATGAAGTAAAAGGCACTGTGCCAGGTACCAGCTCCTTCAACCAATTCTCACAGACAAGGTTACTAGTCTCCTTACCCTCCTTGACACTGTTTCATGAATGGTTTCAGCTTAAAGTATCACAGGATAGCATATAAAATTAGGCACAATATTCCAGCTAATATCTAACCAGAGCAGAGGACAGCAGAGATATCACCTCCCTTGTTTTAGAAACTAAACTTCTGTTAAAACAGACTAAGATCTCATTAGCTTTGATAGCTACTTCACCACACTGTAGATTCATAGTGAATTTATGGTCACCTAAGACCCCCAAATCTTCACATGAAGTGTTCTATAGTTCTGTTTTCTCTTTCCCATCTATTCTTATGCAGATGTTGGTTTGTTGGTTTGTCTGTTTTTTTTTAACCCAAATGCAGGGCTCTACATGTAACTGCACCAAATTTCATCACTGAAAGAAGTGCCTCCAATGCGTCTCCAGCATACATGTTAAAGTCAACTGGGAGTTCGTGGAAAATGAAGTCACAGAGATAACTTTGTTCCGAGACTTAATGACATAAAATAGGGAGACACAGGCTCACCAAATGTGTTTGCCAGCATCTGGACTTTCCACGCAAAGTGGAAATAAGACTCCCAAACAATGAGGAGGTTCTCTAATGTCCTTCTTGGAAGATCAATCCAAAAACCTTTTTCAGAGCACCTACTATTCGCTAGGCACTAGGGCAGGTCCAGGGGATATGAAGACAGAAGTGAAACAGTTTCTGCCCTCAAGAAGTTTACATTATAGTGGGGAGACACTGTGACATGATGCTGATGACAAGGAGGTCTGGAACACCCCAAGGCCATCTCAATGAAACCCGTGATTCCTCAAAAGAGATGGTCTAGCCATTCACAGTGGGAAAACCAAGCATGTACTTGGACGGGCAGCCCACTGAATTAGTCTATCAGAAGCTATCTCTTAGGCAGGCACGGAAGATGGATCAGGAACTGGGTCCAAAACTGAACACAAGAGAGAGACCTAGTTGGATGGTATGTGGGGAATCATTCAGCACAGGCAGCTCTACTCTTAAACATCAATATTCTCCCCATGATAACATACAATAGTGGGCCGTGGAGTGCCATGGTCTCAGAAGAATCAAGATCTCATGTGGACTAAAAGGGTACAGTGTATGTAAATAGGCTATACCATACATCAGATAATGGTTTGCACACAAGAAATGAAATGAAATACCTCTTCAAGGATACATATGACCATAAAATCAGATAGTCCAGTCGTGAGCAAGGCCAAAAGATAACAAGACAGCCTATGGGCTACAAAGTCGACTGATAGTGAATTTATGGTCACCTAAGACACCCAGCTCTTTTTCATATGAAGTGAAATGTCCTCAAAAGCATCAAAAAACCTCTACGGCCTCCTGGAAAAAAAAAATAAAGGCCTCCATTTAGCTTCAAAAGTCCTATAAAACTGAGGCACAATCCATTTTTTCAGTCTCACTGGACATTATTCCCCCTCCTGCACTCTACGATACAGCCAAACTGGCCTTCTTTCTGTTCCTCATGTACCATACTCAATCTCCCACCTCCATGCCTTTATATACTGTCTCTCCCTCATGCCTGAAAGAGGTACCTCTGCTTCATAGAATCTCTGCCTTCCAATGGGGCATAGAGATTTATCTTGCCCTATAAGAAAGTAAGGGAAAGGGGGATGGGAGGGGAATGGGGGGACGGAGGGGAGGGCAGACTGGGGAACAGGGCAACCAGAGTGTACGCCATCTTGCAGTGGGGGGGGTGGAAATGGGGAGAAAATCTGTAATTCAAACGCATGTGAAAATCAATGCTGAAAACTAAACATATTAAAAATAAATTAAATGAATGACTTAAAAAAAAAAGAATCTCTGCCTTCATTCAAGATGCAGTTTAAATACTTCCACTACATGAAGTCCTTCTTGATCCCCTTATAGCTAGTGCCCTCTAACCACTCTAGATTTCTCTGGATTATTCTCCTGATGATATTTATTTTGATAGGTGAGCTTTCTCCTGGTCTTGCCTGCTGCCAGGTCAAGTCCTGTCATTCCCAAAACATACTGCCTCAGGCATACTCCCATCCCCATTCCCATTAGAACGTAAACCTCTGGAAAACTGCGAGAAACAATTATATTGCCATAGAGCTATCCACAAACAAATTCAAAGAACCCAGGATAAGAATCACTGTTTCAGAGGGAGAGAGCGGGAATTGAAAGTGGGCCGTTCCACAAAGACTGAGAACAAAGTAGATTCCCATCAATTGTGCAAAGGGTAAACAAAATGGGGAGCCTGGGTGTGGGACACTTCCTACCCTGTCTGAGTTGGTGGACAGATGGTTAGTTTCGTTGAACTATTTTTTTCCTTCATTTTTCATTCTCTGTTAGAAGTGATGGCTATTATGGTCAAGGAGTGGGGAAAGATATATTGAGAACTGAACATAATATAAAAGCAAAACATATCAATAACATTTATTTAGAAGGAAAGAGAAAGGTTTTATGCTCAGATTTTAGGAAGGTAGAAAATTAATCAGCAATAAAAAGTATTATTGGCTTCTACCCCCATCTATATGCAGACCTTGGGAGTCTACTAACCACCCAAAGGAGATTATTCTGTATATAAGCTTCATAATAGTTACTGAGAGATTCACACCATCTTAGATGCAAAGAAGGTGAAGGATACTCCAAAGCGAAGTATGCATTGCTCAGCTGGAGGACCAGTGTCTTCTCATCTGCCCAGAGGCCAGGGTACTCACCCTGGATTTGGATTCAGAGGACTCAGTTAAAATCTTAGCTCTGCCACTTACTTCTGACCTTGGGCAAACCACGCCCTCTCCCTGGGCCTTGGTTCTTCATCTATAAAATTAGGGACTTGGATTATTTGAATCCTTCCAAGAATCTTTCCTACTCTAATTCCATGATCCTGTGATTTGATGGACAAGCGAACAAATGTGTTAAAGCAAAGACGCCGTGGTGACCTGAGGCAAGTCACCAGATAGATAAAAAATACTCTTCTGGGAGGCTTCCTTCGACATAAGGAGCTCTGCTGAGTGTGCACTGCTCGCGAAGGATGCCTAGAGTTTAATAAAACCACATTGCTCTTAGTCCTGAAGTCTAGGCCACTGTCACGAGACTGGCCACTCGGTCAACAAGGCATGCTGGGTAAGTCAACATATGTGAGTCCAGTAAACTGGGGGCAGAGGTTGGGAAGGGAGACCGAAGGAACTTTAGTCACATTCTGTGACTATAATTATGAGAAAGTAGGACTTGCTTTGGAGTCACAGAACCTGGGTTTGCTTCCTGCCTGTTTGACTTCGGGCAAGTCCTTCCTGGAATGTAAAACGAGGGGGTTTAATTAGTTCTCTTCCAAGTCTAGATGTATGATCCCACGTACTAGCTGTGAGATCTTGGGCAAATCATTTAACCTCTCTGGGCCTCAGCTCCCTCCATCTGTAAAATGCAGAAGCTGGACATGGTATCGTCCATAGCAGAGCTGTCAAACTCACAAAACTCCTGGGTGCACGAAGCCAGATTAAAATTGTAATTGGGAAATGTTTAACAAAGTAAATAAAAATATAGTACAACACGGATAATGTTAATTTGTGGTTTTTTAAGTCAATGTGGAGCCCCCAGGAATCCCTTTCTATTTGAGCTTGACACCACTGGTGTATTGCATACAGCTAGGATTCAGGAAGAATTGGGTTCAAATTTTGCCTCAAACACTTACTGGGTGAGTCATCTAACCTCTCTATATCTCAGTTTCCTCATCTGTAAAATGAGGGGTTTGGGCTCGATGGTTTCTAAGGTGCTTTCTGGGTCTAAATCTATGATCCTCATTCCCCACCCTGCCAGTATGCCATGGGTGAAATTCTGGCAAAGCTGTCTGACATGGGAAACAGATTCAAGAATCATAGGGAGAACGAGAAGAGCTTGGAGGAGGGACGGCATTGCTGGCTCAAATGCCAGCAAAACACTTTCTTCCTTAAAAAAAATCAATCAACAAACCTGTATTAAGTACTCACTCTGTGCTGGGCACTGTGCGGGCCCACAGCAAACAAAAACCATTTAATGATTACACGTGCTATCCAGTGGTGCCCAAAGGCAGAACTGCCCCGGTGAATGGCAGAGCCATAAACACAGTTCAGGGAAGGAGTGAGCACAGAGGAGCATAAGAGCAGCCCAGGGGCAGGCTATGAGCTCTCCCCACCTCCAGGAGCTCAGAGAGAGGGGCCTCATCTATTGGTTCAGCCTTGGTGGGTGGACTCAGGCTTCTTGATGGATAATTCACTTTCCTTTTTTGGAGGGAGGATGACAATTCCAGGGCCCATGGAATACACTTCTCCTATGGCACTTCCTCTTGATATTGCCACTTCTGAATGAATGACTTATGACTCCATCTTGGTATAATCTCCCGTCCTCCTGGAAATTACAACAGGGAGGTGGAGGCCAAAGGACACATGGGACTGGAGAATGGAAGGGAGTGTTCCAGGTCATCAAGCTGAACCTCCTGCCAGAGACAGGAATCCCCCTCGGCATCATCCCTGACAGGTAGGTAGACAGTCCTGTGACTTCAATGTGAATACCTCCGGTGATGGGAAGCTCATTACTTCAAAGACGGACAGTTCAATTATTAGGCAGCTATTCTTTATATTGAACCGAATTTTTTTTCCCTCGAGAAGTGGTTTCAGTGGTTCTAATCCAGCCCTCTAGGGCCAAGTAATCAAATCTAATCCCTGTCCCACATGACAGTCCTACAGATATTTGAAGACAGTTATCATGTTAGCCTTAAAGTCTTCTCCAAGCTAAACATTGCCAGTCCCCTCGGTCAGTCCTTGAATGGCACGGTTTCATTTTTCCAAGCTGGTTACTCTCCTCTGGACACGTTCTCCAAATAAAGTATAAAGCATTCAAGGCCTTTTCACCATCTGACTGCAAACCAGCTGTCCCAACTCACTTCATACTACTCCCATCACATGCTCCTCAGTCGAATCAAACAGAACTTCTCTGTCTCCATTCTCATCCTTCCCTCTTCTCTCTCTGTTCTTTTGATCCTTCAGTCTCCTGTGCCTAGGACAGATTCCCATCTGTTGAACTCTGTGACCCTAGACAATGATGATGATGACAAAAGTAGCTCTTATTTACATAGCGTTTGTCTCATTTGTTCCTCACAACAACCCTGGGAGGCAGGTGCTCTTATTAGTCCCATTTTTATACATGAGGAAACTGAGGCAGGCAGATTTGCCCAGGGTCACAGAACTAGTATTGTCTCTGGGGTTGGACTTGAATTAAGGTCTTCCTGACTCCAAGTCCAGTGCTCTATCCATTCTGCCACTTAAGCTCTCTGGGCCTCAGTTTCCTCACCTGTAAAATGAGAATAGACCCGGTGGTCTTCAAGATCACTCCCCACTCTGCATCTATGATCCTACAATCTCCCTCCATCAAGGCTCAGCCCAAGCGTCACCTCTGCCATGAAGCATCCCCGACATCCTCCTGGGTGAAAGCGATTGTCACCTCCTCAAACTTCTGACAGCACTTTGCCTGGCCCTCTTCTTTGCCCCGTCTCGTTCTTCCAGGTATCACCTGTTTTTGTAACTAGCTGTTCTTCACTGCTGTCTGACTACGAACTCCTTGTGCGCAGCGGTGGTGCAGCTCTGCACTTGGTAGGCACTTAATGAGCGATCCAGCAGCTGAGTTACCCATCTACGATCCCACGATTGCGATTCTTGGATGACGCCTCTACTTCGAGTCCCTTGCCTTCTTTTCCCATCCTTGTGGCTAGGCTGGACTGGGAAAAGACCCAAAGTTCTCCTCTCTTTCTTTTCATTCAATCCAGAGTAAATTCTGAGCAGCCAGTCTCATGGGGTTTCTTCCTGGTCTTTCTACCTTGATAGAGCTGAAAGTATCTCTCATGCAAAAGGCCCCAAAGCCCCCAAACCTAAAGGCGTCTCCACCCTCCTCGAAGCCTCTAAAATTCTCCTAGATTTACAATCCTTGACCCTCATCCTACTTGAGATAGGAATCTCTTCTTCAATATTCCTCCCCTCCCCCATCCCAGTCTTGTAATATTTGTACCTGAGAAGGACTGAGGAAATGTCTCCTCACCACTTCCTTCCACTGTCAGGAGGGATATGTCTTTGTTTCCCCTCCTTTCAGGATCATCCTGAATCTTGTGAATTTATCCTTCATCAAGGAATAGTCCCTCCTTCTGTTACATACTCTCGATGCCTTCTGGACTCTCTTCTCAAAGAGATTTGGGCAGGGGGTAGGTTAGAAACATCTAGAATGGACAGGGATAGAAAGCTCTGGGTTCAAATCCTGAGTCAAACACTTATTAGCTATGTGACTCTGGGCAAGTCACTTAATTTCTCCGCAACTCAACGTCCTCTTCTGTAAAGGGAGGAAATTACACCTCGCACACTGAATTGTTGTGATGGCGAGCTCACATATGTAAAGTGCTTTGTAAATATTAAGGCACTGTATAAATGTGATAAATAATAATCATTATTGTCATTCCAGTTCAATGCAAGGAAAAGACGGAGGCCTGTCAGACAGGCAGGAGACAGCGTATCCTTCGGTCCTGGCCTGAGCTGCTGGGGTGAGCAGTGTGACTGAGTTACCAGGAAAAGGCAGGTCATAATAATTTGTGCTGAAACAGACATCTATGAATGGTTTGATTCTAAAATCTGAAGCCTGTTAAGTTAATAAGACACAGTCTCATGTGATGTAACAGGATGCAGAAGACGTGGCTTAAGGTTAAACATTGATCTGTTACGACACACTCCAATGATGAATTGAATTGTAGGAATAAAAGCAAACAGGTTTTCTTCTAAGAAAAACATTTCTAGGATCTGATGTACTGCCAAAAGTGGCAGAGTAGGAGAGGCTGGTCTTCCCTCCCTCCACCCCACCCCCCATCAATGCTTTTCAGTACAGCTCAGTGAGAACCCAACACTTGGCAACCTTAGAGGCCACAGAATGGGGCAGTCAAGGTTGCAACCAGGCAACTCTGTCCTATAAAAGGTGAGTGTGCAGTAATGCAGGACCATGGAAGAGAAGGAGCACTACGTCTAGGTATGCCAGACAAAGATGTATTCATTATCTTGGGAGTGAGGAGACCTGGATCGAACCCCAGCTCTGCCGATGACCTATTGAGTGACCTCTGGCAAACTTCTTCATAATTTCTTCATTTGTAGAATGAGAGGGTTGAGTCTGATAACATCTAAGATCTCATTCAGCTCTAAATCTATGACCTTATGATTGATTCTGCCCACTTTCTTATTAGTTCCTAACCTTCCAAGCCTTGCCATCATGGGTACGTAGATACATCGGGAAAGGAGTATCCTCAGAAGGAAATCCTCATTGGAGGATAAACTCTCCAAATTGTGTTGAGTACTTGGGCAGAAGAGGCCTCATTGGAAACAGGTGCTGTTCAGGGCACCAGGTTTCAGTACCAATCAGCCTGAGGGAAAGGTGGCACTGGGAATCACCAGTGGGCTAGACTCTATTTATAACTGGAGCCTTGGCAAGGGCCACGCAGCTCTTGCTGCATTATCAGCTCTACTGCTCAAAAGCCATCTCTCCTTGGGAGAGAATCTTCCCAGAGGCCCCTGCATCTTGTTTGTGAGCAGGCAGTGGGGTAGGGGTGGGGGCTGGGGAGAGGTCATAGGCAGAATTTGGGGAACGTCTGTACAATGCCCAAGGCACTGGGTACATTTAGACAAACTGGGGGAAAACATAGTTTAAAGAACCCTGGATTTGGAAGGAGAAGATCTCTGTTTAAGTCTTGGCTCTGTCCCTTATTTGGTGAGTGACAAGTCATTTAAGGTCTGTCTCTGAGCTATCCCCATCTGCAAAATGGGGATAATGATACGAGTCCTGCTGATTTCTGAGCATTGTTATGAGCAAAGTATAAGATGTTAAGCGCTACCAAGATGCAAATTATGAGCATTAGTCAAATACTGGTCAAGTCAGTTTGAGCAGTGATGAGTAGACATGGCCAAGCTGCATGTGTATCATCTGTATGTGTGACTGAGTGTACAAATGCATGTGAATGAGCCACATGGGCATGAGTGTGTATAGTGAATGCGTGAGAGCACATGTGTGTAAACATGAGTGTGTGTGTTCAATGTGCTCTTACACCTACAGTTCAGTGTTTCCATTGTACTCCTTCCCTAGAGGACGAGTTTCTGTTTTTCTCAAACTCAGTTGATTTTAATTTCACTCCACCACAAAGCAGGAGTCAATTTATAGGAAGCATCCAAGCCTTTTTCATTTTTTCTGTGACCAGATGACCCACAGCCTAACCCAGTCTGCTCTTCACTCCCCATATCCTCTCTCCTTCTTGCCCCCTCTTGCCTGTTTTTGTCTTGAATGCTGACTCTGCCCCTTCCAATGCTCCCTTCCCCCCGCCCTACCAACTGCTACCCCAACAGGGCTTGAGAGGCTGAGCCACTTGAAAGGAAATTGATTTCCAAGGCATCATTTGTCATCGACCGCCAGATGTTTCTACATCAAGCAACAATGCACCTCCCCCACCCAAACAAGCCAAATGACCCTTACCTGATTGGCCGATAGGAACTCCTGGTTAGCCTCATTCATCCCCATATACATGTTCTCCCCATCAAACTGAAACAAACAGAAAGGAGTCATTCTCATTAAAGCTGCTTCCCATGAGTTCCCTCAACTTGAAGAAGCCTTTCACATGTGTATCCAGGTATATTGCTCACATGGGCAGGTAGTATGTGCATGGGGGAAAGGATCAGAAGAACAGCCAGTAATCCAGCTAGGATTACTCCTGCCCAGAACTAGCCCCAACCAGAGCAAGCATAGGTGAGAGTATGAGTACCTCAGGGAAGCTGAATTAGATGGGTGAGACCTAGTCTTCTGGAAGGTTAGTACAGCAGATGCCTGAATGCTCCTGTCCTCACTGTCATCCTCTGAGGGAGAGGGCTTGGGGTTGTCTCATGGGACTACACCCCATGAACATAGCTCTCCCCTTATCTCTCCCATATTTCTCCTTAAGGTAAGTCCTCATAACAACACCCTCAGGCCAGTAGTCTTGAGTGCAATATAATAGAGATTTTATTATGGGCATAAACTATTTATAAGAAAAGCAATTGTATATGCACGCAGGGCAGATACACAGAGTCTAGGTTTGGAAACAATTCTTAATGGCTTCTTCACTTATCTTGCCAGCCCCTTGAGTCCCATACTCTCTCAACCCTGGCTCCCCAAGAAGTCTAGTTTCTTTCCGTGTCTCCCTGTCTCGAGCTTTTGCTTCTGGTTTTCCTATGTCTTCTTTCCTGCCCAAATCTTTTTTTTCTATTAATCAATCATCTTTTTTCTTTGTTTCTATTGTTCTATAACACCCCAGCTCTATCTCCTAGGGGGAGACCAAAAGGCCTCCCTCATTTATTCACTATCAGGCTATAAGTCTTCACCATGTCAGACTCAGATGACAAATATAAGAACTTACAGCATCATACAGTCCCCTTCTCATACATCCAGACCCCTAGAGTGATGGGGCAAAGTCTCCAGCCCTTATCTGGTTATAGGTGAAGCCTGAGTGGTCTCAGAATGAACTGATCATTATGGACTCAGCTCTTAACTAGGAAATTGGCTCTCCACCACCAGGATAATACCAGTTATTCCTACAGGCCACAGAAACACATGGGAAAGGAAAACCTGGACATATATACACTCTTCCATGACTACCTCCTTGCCTGTCAGCATATCTTGAAAAAAGACACAGAGATGTTCCCATATCAAGGACACTTCCTAGGACACACAGACCTGCAACTATGCATGTCTTTTCCAATATATAGAGGGGCTTATCTGGGGATGACTGATTCTATGGGCAATCCAAACTGCCTAAAAGTGCCTAAGTGGGCCAGTCTAATATATACCAGCAATGGATAACAGACATCATTTCTCCTTAAATGTTCTGGCTAACAGAACCTCTATGCATAGTAACAGCAGCATGAGAGGGGAACAGCTCCAATGTTTAGCACGGTGCTGATAAGCAATCAGAAGCAATGTATCTTATAACACAATCTGGCCTGAACCCCTGAGACTGGAGAACAAATCTGTTCTAAATCACAAAGACACGTATCCCATAGCCTTCTCTTCCTGATTCTGCAGACCTGGACCAAGGTCACCATAAGTTACCTCTCTGACCCAAATCACACGTGAAACAGAATTAACCACTCCACCCCTCCATCACCATCTTCAGAACCCTAACTCTAACTCTTCACTGGCTTTGAAATATCTTGGCCAAGAGTTCCCACTGGATTTCCAGAAAGACCTGACAATTAATTAATTAGCCACATGAGGCTGATACCACCTTCTCTAATGACTGCAGGGAAAAATCTGCAATGCCTCTGGACAAAAGTATCACTGAGACCATTGTGGAGGTTAAGTGCATAGGCTGAGAGGGTAAAAGGTGAATTTTTATAAAGCCCCTCTAAACTCGGTGACTTACAAACGATGTTCCTAAACTCTCCTATGCTAGGCCACCAGAGATTTCATAGGATAAATCAATTAATCAGCCAACAATTATTTATTAAACACCTATTATGTACTAGGCATTACATTAGGTGCTGGGGTTTCCGGAGCAGAGAATGGGACAATCCCTACTCCCAATAAACAGCTTCTTGCTGTGGTTTGTTGTTTGTTTTCAAAGGTGACCAATAACATGAGGTAGTGTCTTGACTTGCATGTGAACTGGATTTAAGTGAGGCATAGTGGCACGAAGTTGTCAGCCTCATTCTTTCTTCCGGAGTTATCAAAGTCCAGTGGCAAGACAGAAATCAAGACGACTGGTGATGGCCCAGGATGTAGTGGATGACCTTGACATCTTTGATGTCTAATCAAGCTCTAAGCACTCCACAGAACCTGCTTCAGGTATCTTCACAGGTGTTGGAGCAAATTGTTCTCATCCGCCCATTCCACTGGGGGGATGTCTTCACACGCTTGGGGGTAGGCATCCTCCTAATTCACCAACAGGTTTGAGGCCTGCCTGTTACCCTCAACCTGGTTTAGCCTGTATACTGAGTTGGTTTACAAGGGTGTGGTCCCTGCACATGCTACATCTTTTTGGAGGCTTATATTCAATGAGCTTACATTCTAATGGGAGATATAAGCATACATATATTTGCATATATGTATATCTGCATTTATACACACATATATGTGTATGGATACACGCAGTTATACATACACACAGATGCAACATAAATGTAATAAATACAAACATATGCAAAGTATTAAATACAAGGTAGTTTGAGAGGAAGGACACTAGAACAGCTGGGGAGATGGGATTCATGCAAAAGATGGTGCCTGAGCTGCATATTAAAGAAAGCGAGGGATTCAGTGAGGCTGAGGGACAGGGGGAGGGCAGACAGTGTGGGGATGGTCAGTACCAGGTGTAGAGAAGGGAGATGGAATGTTATATGTGAAGAGAAGAGGGAAATGCAGTTCAGCTAGATTATAGAATGAGGGAGGGGGAGTGGTGTCCAATGAGGCAGGGAAGATAGATTTAGAGGCTTTAAAAGCTAAAAAGAAGAGTTTAGATTTATCATAGAGGCAATAGGGAACCAATGGAATCGGCTGAGTAGGGGCATCACATGGTCAGCTGTGTGCTCAAGGAAAATCATTTTGGCAACAGTGTGTAGAGTTGGCTCTAGTTATTAAGAGACTTGAGGCAGGAAGACCAGTTAAGAGACTGCTGTAATAATCTAGGCAAGAGGTAATGAGAGCCTGAACTCAAGTGGTGGCCGTGTGAGTGGAGAAGACGTTGGATGGGATCGATGTCATGGAGGCAGAATCAGAGAGATTTGGCAACTCCCTGGATATGTGGAGAGTGAAGAACAGTGACATCTCTAGGAGAATGTCCAGATTATGAACCCAAAGCACTGGAAGGGTGGTGGTCCCTTTAACAGAAATGGGAAGTTCGGAAGAGGGGAGGGTTGCAGGAAAAGGAGAATGAGTTCAGTTTCAGACACACTAAGTTTAAGATAATCTCTGGGACATCCAGCTTTAAATGTCCATAGGCAATTTGTGATGTGGGACTGACTTTCAAGGGAGAAAATGGATGGCTATATAGTCAGTCACATAAAGACAACAGTTAAATCTGTGGGAGCTGATGAGGTTACTGAAAAAAAGAAAATATAGGTGGACAAGACAGGAGAGCCTAGGAGAGAGCCTTGGGGAATATTCACTGTTGGCTGGACCACAGATTGAAACCTGGAAGGTACCTTAAGAGACCCTTTAGTGTAGGTAGCACAGCAGACAGAGTCCTGGGCCTGGAGTCAGGAAGATCTCAGTACAAATCCAGCCTCAGACACTTAACTAGCAAGTCACTTAACCCTGTTTGCTTCAGTTCCTCACCAGTTAAATGAGCTAGAGAAGGAAATGGCAAACCACTCCAGTATCTCTGCCAAGAAAACCCCTAATGGGGTCATGAAGAGTCAGATAGGACCGAAACAGCTGAACAGTAATGACCTTGTTTTATAAATGAAGAAATACTGAGTTGAAGTACCTTGTTTAAGGTCACAGAAGGAGCAAGCATCAGAGGCAGGATTTGAACCTGGAACCTCTGACTCCGGAGCCACTCTTCTTTCTGCTGTATTACAATGCCTCCTAAGATTTCTTTACCTTCTCTTCGTTTGCCAAGCTGGCATTGTTTGGTTTTCATTCTCTGTCTGCTGGGGCCCCTTGAGTTATATCCACAGACCAATTAAGCGAGATAGAACTCCAACAACACTGCTTGAAGCCGTTTCACACTTGCTCAACAGGAGAGCTTGCCTGGCAACACCTCTATGTATCTATCTCTAGAGGCCTGGGGGCCTCCCTCCTCTCCTCCAAGATACTTGTTGCCTTTTAGCGGAACAAGTCCCACAGTCCTTGTGATCACCCAGACTGTAGTACTCGCTGGGGAAGGGCGAGGAGGAGAATAAAGGTTTCATCGGAGGCAGCAGCAGTTAGATCATGTAACCAGATCCTGGGACTCACAAAACTGCTCCCCAGAAGATGAGAGTCTAACCCGAATCACACACTAAGTCAAGATTCCTAATGGTAGGGCCAAAGCAACTCTGCATTTGGAGAGAGAGAGAGAAGCCTTAAGATCATACTTTTAAATGGAAGGAACCTCAGAGATCCAGATCAGCCTCTCTGTTTTACAGATGAGAAGCTCAAAAGACCATGTTTCCGATATCAACTCTGTTACTACCAGGCCCGGGGCAATTCCCCTCTCTGGATTTCAGTTTTCTTATCTGGAAAATGGATTTATTTGTAAGTGGCTATGGACAAATTGATGTCTAGGCTTTCGTCCAGGTCCAAGATCCCATACCATGCATAAAGCTCCATACTAGACATTGAAGGATGCAGAGATACATAGAGTTCTGATGCCATTTCCGCCACTAGCTCCCTCAGGGACCTTGGGTCAATTTCTTTCTTGGGTCAATTTCTCTTTGAGCTTCAGTTTCCTTGTCTGGAAACAAGGAGACTCGATTAACTATTTGTTAAGGCTCTTTCCACTTCTGACATCCTATGGTCCTCTATGATTCAGCTAAACTGTTCTTGAGCCTATTTTTGGAAGAAGGTTATCAACAGAGCCAGGATGTCATTATTACTTCAGGAGAGTCAGGAAATGTGGTCAGGGCAGAAGTCCTAAGAAAGTGCCTTCTTTCTTTGCTAAAGGTGAGGTTGCTGCTCAGAGCTTCACACATAAAAGAAAAGGAAAAGGTTTCCTCCAAGCCCCCGAGATCCTCTTGATTAGCAGGGTCTGGGAGACAGGAAGAGCAGGGACTGCGCTGCTCACTTTCAGGTTTCATTCAATGTCAGGTATTGCTGGACATTTTTTCTTTTTCTTTGAAAAAAACATAAGCTATTATCTCAACATCAAGAAATTCTCATTATCCTCCAAATTAAAATAAACAAGTAGATGATATGCCACAAATTGACTGGAGGGGTGTGTATGTGTGTGTGTGTGTGTGTGTATACACTTATATTGGTATCAAAAGTTTAATATTCATACTGAGCAGATGAATAAATGAATTCAAAAAGATGGCCTTTATTGCACTATTGTTATATGGCTGGAAGTCACAGAAGACTATAATCACTGAAGAATTGAAAATGGTACATGGAAAAAAGGGCTAGATTTGGAGTTTGTGGACCTGGATTCAAGTCTCGTTTCTGCTACTTATTACCTGTGTGACCTCAGGCTAGTTAGTCCCTTACCTTCTCTGGGCCTCAGTTTCCTCATCTGTAAAATAAAGAGATTTGACTAGACGGGCACTTCTCAGGTCCTTTCCAGCTCAAAATTGAGGGTGCTACAATCCAGAAGGTAAAAGCCAAAGTGTATCGCAGGGTTGAGCTGGCGCAAGCATTACAAACAAGGAAATATAAAGGAGAACAGGAATCAAAGATGTCACCAGAGAAATGTCTGAGGAAAAAATGTGGTGGTTATATGGCTGGAGGAAGGCATGACTGATGGATCACCTGAAGATTCCACCACTGACCTCCTGAGGACAAAAGAAAGTAAAGAAGGCCCGCAGGACAGTGGGTGGACCCGATGGTGAGTTGCAGCCAGCTTCAGAGGAATTGTTAAATTTTCAGTGTGAGTATTTACAATTCAGAAATCAGGGCTATGTTTATTGGACTGTTGGTTGTCTAGATTAGTCATGTGAAATTCAAGTAGAAACAGGGGATACTAAATGGTACATAAAGATTCTTGGGGGCAGCATGTTGACTTAAAACCACATATTAACATTATTTATGTTCTGTCGTATTTTTATTTATTTTGTTAAATATCTCCCAATTACATTTTAATCTGGTTTGCTGAGAACAGGTGTTTGACACCTCTGGTTTAGACTTAAAGTGATGCAGAGTTGTTAATAATGCAGATTAAACTTGAAAATGTGTCATGGGCAGTTTTTTGAGAGCCTGTTATAAAACATTTACCAGCATATCCTTGGGTAGAACCTTAGTATCATCATACTTAAGTGAAAACATGAATAAGAGATACACAGGGTAGGCGGGCATGGATGGGTTGCATCAGCTGGACTGATGAAATAATACGTTGAGTATCAATTTAGGGTTAGGGATAGCCACTGGATCTGTAGTTTGATTAGTATATGGAGCTTCTTCAAGAGGAAATTCCTTCTACGAACACAGGCTGGCACCTTCTCTATAATTTATAATTTGAAACACTAAGAGAATAAATGATTTGCCCAAGGTCACAGATCCTGACATAAGTCAGAGATAGGAAAGGAACTCAGGACTTCCCAGCTCAAAAACCAGTGTTCTATACATGATGCAACCCTGCCTCTTAGCATCAGTATGTTATATGTGACATATGACATAGCTATTAAACGTTTAGATTGGTTTTGTTTGTAAAGAACTATCTATTGTACATACTTGGGTGGGGGAACCTTAAGTGCACAGTATGAACAGAGAGGTGTCGAGGAGTGAATTGAGCTTGTCTCACTAGATGCAAAGACCTCAAATAAACGCCAGACACAGAGAAACAAGTTTCACATTTGGATCAGGCCAAACAAGTGTTGTTGCAAAATCTTTGTTATGCAGACCTGACCGTAATACTTTATCTTGGCACCTCTATTTGTGGAGAGCATTGTAGGGGTTTACTCAGTCACCCCAAAGAGCAGTTATTTCCTCTCCAGAGACTGCTAAGGGAAAGGTACCTGAATAGCCAGGCAGGAAAACCCAGGATAGAAACCCCAGACACTCTCATGAAAATCTAGAAATCAGGGGACTCTGGGGAGGAGGCAGGTCCCTGGGGGAGTGAAACCTGGAAAAGAATGAGCCGTGTAGGTATGGAACTAAAGAGGGATAGATCTTGCTTGTGAGAAGTCATGCATGTCTGTCCATCACGCTTTATAGGTACTTTTCCATTGTCATTACTATCAATCCCCACCCTGGTAAGGTGCTACTCAACAGGACAATGGTGATGCTGCTTAGTGAGAAATGATGCTCACTCCCCATGTGATCTTCCTGAATCTCAGTTTCATCATCTGTAAAATGAGAGGGTTGGTCTAGATAAGTTCTGCAGTCCCATCCAATCCTATATCCACAATATGTGACTTGACGTTCCTGTCACCCACATTATTTTGACAGTTCCCAATGGCCTTCCCGCTTTCAGTTTCTTTGTCACTAATTCATCTTGCAATGCTGTCAAGATAACTTTCCACAGACAAAGGTTTGATCACAACATTCCTCTCCTCAAACCATTTCAACGAATCCCTACAGAATAAAATTCAGCCTCAACCTGGAATTCAAGGCAACATGTGCTCTGGGTAATTCAGGGAGCCTGGGGTGGTGCAGGAAGAACCCACGAGTACGAAGAAAACGCAAAGGTATCTGGTCAGAACAGTAAGACAGTGTGAGCACAGTGCCCACAACAACACCAATGCAAAGCAACATGAAACTGAATCTGCCATAATTACAACAGTCACGTTTGGCCTCAAACAAGAGAGCAGAAAATGCACCTCTTTCCTTTGCAGAGGTGAAGAGGTACAGATGTAGAACAATGCATGAGATCGGTCGTACGTCAGGCTCAGGCAGTGCATTGTGGAATACTGTGGAACATCTTCCCTCTTTCTTTTTTCTTTTCTATTCTTTGTTACAGGAGCCAGCTTTATGGTATGGAAATGGGTCAAGGGCAAATTTGGAAATGGAGGTTATGTAAAATTGAAAAAAATATACAGATCGAAATCCTCCTCCAGGCAATCTTCCCTGAATCACCTCACCTGACTATAATATAAAACTGTCCAACTGAACGAATGCCATAGTTATTGTTGTTTGGTCTTGTCTGACTCTTTGTGACCCTGTGGACTGTACTGTCCATGGGGTTTTCTTGTCAGATACTGGACTGGTTTGCCGTTTCCTTCTCCAGTGGATTAAGGCAAACAGAGGTTAAGTGACTTATCCAAGGTCACGTAGCTAGGAAGTGTCTAAGGCCCAACTGAACTCAAATCTTCCTGACTCCAGGTCCAGTGCTCTGAGCCATCTAGCTACGCCGCAACAACCCACCCCCCATAGTTCTATATCTCCGGTAATTCGCTCTGGTAAGTATGCTGCACAGGTGTTTTGTATGCCCTTCGTTTGATCAAAGGATCACAGATCTCCAGTTAGAAGGAAATTTGGAGGCCATCAATTCCAAACCTTAAGTACAGGGCAATCAGTGACTTGCCAGGGTCATATGGCTAGTAAAGTGTTTGTGCCAGAAATTGAATGCAGCTCCTTCCAGTTCCCAGGCCCTTGTCCTCCACTATATTACTCCAACTAGACTGTCAGTTCCTCCAAATCTGGACCATGGGTATCTTTTTCCCCTTGTGCCCCTGACAATGGCTAGCATAGGCTCCTGCCTGCAGCAGATGCCCAACTGGGAGAGGAAGGGGGTAGGCTGGAAGGCCGTGCAACAGAATGCCTCAGACTTTTTGACTTTTTTTTCTGAGACTAGAAAATTTTATGAACCTGGAGAAATTTATGGGCTTGGAGAATTTGGCAAGTGCCCCAGTGGGAACACTTCAGCTTTGCAAGAACTCACACTCCTGGAGGCGTGGTTGAGCTCCGCTAAGCAGCAAGATTGGTGTGGGGAGCCCCAGAGGTGGCTTCTCAGCAGGAACTTGTTGCACAAGAGGCTGAGCTCTGCATTCTCTGCAGGGCAAAGCCATTTTGCAAAAGAAATCCAAGCCACATCTGCATGTGATGCTTCCACAACCATTTTCCTTTTCTGAGCAAAACTGAAAGAGGGACTCCATCACGATGGTGGGGTGAGAGGAGCAACGAGCTTAGTTGCTGGGAAAATCACTTACTGACTGTGGGCCAGCGTGGCACAGGAGCAAGAGTCATGGAGTTGGGGGCACAGGACCCAAGTTAAAACTTTACAGTTTCTTTGGCTTTCAGCTTACTACCTGTATGGTCTTGGGCACATGACTTCAACTCTCTGGGCCTTGGTTTCCTCATATGTAAAAATGGGGATAACAATACTTGTACTTCCTCCTGTTTTTTTTCAAGGCTCCTTGTTTGAGGTTCTCATTCTTTCTCATTTTTTGCACCATGCCTGGCGTTTCATTGGTCTATGAAGCAGCATTGTATCAACTGGGATTGGCCACTGCTCTTTGACTTCTAGTGGAAGAGGTGCTTGAGGCGCCAAGAAGTGAAATGATTTTCCCAAGGGCACAAAGTCATGATCTGGCAGAGGAAGGACTGGAATCCACTTTTTCCTGACTCCAAGGAGAGCTCTCTATTCACTAGGACCAGCTACCTCTCCAGGCTGTTCTGAAGATAAGATAATGTATATATAAATAAGACTGTAAAGAGTCAGATAGGGGAATAAGGACTGTCAGGTCATTGATATAGGGAACTCCTAGAGAGGGGAATTCCCTCTAGCAATACAGGTTGGCTCTTTCTCTACAACCTACAGATGTAGATTCTTGTCTAGAGCACTGTCCTAAGGTCACACAGCTAGGAGGTGTCAGAGGCAAAGTTTCGACCTAGTTCTTCATGGCCTCAAGGTCAGACTACCCATCAAAGTATTCACAAATATGCTTAGTAAATATGAGCCATTATCATCCCTTTATCAGAGCAAATCCCCCTTATCATTTTACACACTCTTTCCTTATTAGCTTCCATGACTCCTAAGAGTCAGAACAAGTACTGAATTTTATCCTGGACTTTACTAGGACACTGGCTGCCAACTGACCAGTCATGAGGCTTGGGAGGCAGCAAAGGTCTAGCCAAACCCAGAAAATGCTCTGGAACGTCTCCACTGCTGACTATATTATTCGTCCTTTTTCATCAGGCTATATGGGCACAAACAAATTTATTAGAAAGTCTTCTGTCAGGATATTTTTTTCAATTAAATGTTTACCACCTCCTTGCTAGCCAGGTAGAGTAGATAACTAATGGGTCCTCTCGCTGGCCTCATTACCATTGTGCTATCCAATGCACTTCGAGATAATCACTCCCATCCCTCCGTATTGATTTATGGCAGAAACAAACATTTTAATATTTCCTGTTTGGGGCTTTGATTTCCACTCATTTCACCACAGCCTAGCTCCCCACCCGTGTGGAGTCCCACTCTGGCTTGGGATCTGAGTGCTACATTCATCATACTCCATCTCTGATAAAAATTGATCAGACTTGTTTCTGTGCCTGGGCCCTCTTCGTGCTGGGAATAGTGTTCCCCATATGTCCACTCATATTTGGAGGCTATTTACTCTTGTGGTATTGTCCTATGTGCTTTTGGAATGATTTAATCCTTGTCATTTTTGTTAATAACCAAGTATTAAACTATGCAATTTAGTATTTCTAATCATGGAAGAGAGATAGATCCTGTCAACCCTCTGGCCCTGCTCTCCTGCTACTAGTCCCTTTCTATCCCAGTAAAGCTGAGGTCTGTTAATGTGCTTAGCACAGTGCCTGGCACGTAACAGGTACTTAATAAATGCTGAATGATTGATGCAGAAATCAGTGTTTATCTGTCAATCTTAAAGAATCCTGAAGGGCAAAAATGGAGAGGACCAGGACCTGGAAAGAGTTGGGTTTTGTTACATTGAGGGTCATTGTATAGAAATAATATTCACTCAGTTCTGATTTTCTAGCCTTATAGAATTCAGCTCTCCCCATGTTCTCTAGGATATAAATGGGAAACCCAGACCTAAGGCCCTCTTCCTACCCAGCAATCCTTTTGCCAGCTGAAGACTGGCATGAAGAAAATATACTCTGGGAGTCTGGGGGAACATGGGAGTAGGTACAAAATGGTCAAACCATTGATGATGTGTCGTGCCCAGATCTGCAGCATGACGAGGGGGTAAATGTGAAGAAGTTCCAAGGTGTAAGTTCCATATAGGCTCAAGGTGAGCATCAGAAAGGCCTCATGAGATGGCATAATGCAGTAGAAAGAGCCCACCTTCATTTAGGAGTCAGGGGAACAGCCATCTGAGTGTTTCTCAATTTCCCAAGCTAGAGCCCAGGCTGGGCAACATAGGGAGGCAGTGCGATATGGTGTCAAGAATGTCAGACCACGAACTAAGGGGCCTAGGTACTGATCTCTGCTCTGCCACTGACTTGCTATGTAATGCTGACCTTGGGCAATAACTTCCCCAGCCCAGGTCTGAGTTTTCATGTACATAAAATGAGGAGACTGGACAAGAGATGCTCTAAGATCTCCCTGATCCCTGACATGCCAAAGCCACAGACCTATGAAGTCAAGAGGTTAAACTATGAGCCGAGCTGAAAGGTTTACCCCTGAGGTTCATGAGAGATGAATCGCTAGGAGGTGAAATATGTAGGGCTGGTCTCAACCATTTCTATGACCCCTTACCTCTCAGAGAGGCTACAATAATTATTTCCTCCCAGAATTACACTGCACCAGTTCCCCCAGAGGACAAGCTACTGTACCAAGTTCAACGCCTAATCACACTCCCAGCAGTTTTCTCATTAAAGTCTTTATACAAATGCTGAGAGACGATGAGCTAGTTAGCATTATTAATTTCCCCCTGAAGAGTCAGCAAGTCCCTTTGGCTGCTTTCAATGACTGGAGTGAGGACGGAAAGAGGGGATTAAGTAGAAGGAAGAGAAATGTGGTAGTCCAGTATAGTTACAAAGCTTTGCCTTTTGGCTAGTCTTCACAAAAGTTAGATCACAAGCATTCTATGTGGCCAACACAAGAGTCCCACCCACATTCAACCAATTGACTTCCCTATTTCTGAAATAGCTACATCTCTGCTATGCCCAGAATCGGTCTTAGAGGCTCTTCTGCCAAAGAATTGCAATCTCAGCTCTCGGGATCTAGCCTTAGAGGGAAAAAGCCTCAAGAAAGGGGACCCAAAGATGCTCAGGAGGTCCCCGCTAAGATGAGGAGAACCTGAAGTCCACTCAAAGGAAAGCTACTCCAGTAAAGACACTGTTACATGGCAGTTGCCTCAACAACATAGAATCAGAAATAGTCTAGCAAGTCTAGTCCTTCAAGTGCTATGTTATTGTAATGACTAGTCCTGACTCCAAGAAAGAGGAAATGTACTTTCCTCCTTTCCTTGGAAAATGGAGGAGGACTCTAGGTATAGGATATTTCATATACCATTAGACTTGGTCACTGAGTCAGTTGGTTTTGCTTATTTTTTTTAATTAGAAGGGGAGGCTCACTGCGTAATCTGGAAGTGGGAGTGTATATGGAAATGACTGATTTTTTCCTAAAGAAGCACCAATAAAATGTTAAAGGAAAAAACAAATAAATCTGGGCCTGTAAGATTAAGTGGGCTGGATCACAAAGGTTAAATGAGACAGGTGAGTGAGGCATCCTCCAGGTAAAAGAGCTCCTTTGATTCATCCATTATAGGAACAACATACTTCCCTTGGAGTCATTTATTGCACTGACCTCTGGCTACCCTCTTGGCTTCCTGCCCCTGTCCCAGACTCCTGACTAGCTCTCTCTGAAAAACCTTTGCCCTCCATCAACCATACCCAGGCCTGAACCTTGCTGGCCACCACCATGTAGACCAATGCTGCTGCTCTACCATGCCTTCATTCATTCCTAGCCAGTGCTCCAGCTCTATTAAAACCCTGGTTTGTTGACCCATCTCCATGAAGACACCAAAGGAAGACCAGTTGTAGAGGATTTTAGACACCTCTTAGTCTAAACTCCTTGTTTTGAAGATGAAGAAACTGAGCCCCACAAGAGGGGAAGAGATCTGCCCCAACTTGTAGATCTAGTCAATAGCAGAGTTTGCCTTATTGCCTCACAAGGAAGTCCATCAATGTTGTTATTGTCATTTAGTTGTTTCAGTCGTGCCTACTCTTTGTGACCCCATTTGGGTTTTATCTGGCAAAGATACTGGAGTGGTTTGCCATTTCCTTCTCCAGCTCATTTTACAGATGAGGAAACTGAGGCAAACAGGGTTAAGTGACTTGCCCAGAGTCACACAGCTAGTAAGTGCCTGAGGGCAGATCTGAACTCAGGTCTTTCTGACTCTAGGCCTGGCACTCTATCCATTATGCCACCTAGCTGCCCTATCACACTGTTAGGACAGCTCTAGCTGATTTTTAGAAAACATTTCTTATGTTAGGCCAAAATCTGTCTCCTTATAATTTCTCTCTGGTTCTAGATAACCCCATATCTTGTTCAAAAGGCAGATAACCTGTCTTTTGAAACCAGGCTGGATGCTTCAAATTCCTCTTCCATATGACAACCTTTTGAAAATTCAGAAGTGCAAAAACCATGAACACATTAGCCAACTCCTTCGGAAACATCTGGTCAACCTCCTTATCTTTCATATGGGGAAAATGCTCAGAGAGGAAACATAAATTTCACAGAGTCATATAGCTTATCAGTGGCAGAGTGTGTGATACAGCATACTTGGGGATTTATATACACCCACATACACATATATACACACATATGGACATGTGTGAAAATACATGCAATATACGCTTCCATAATGTGCATGTATTTAATAAGTCAGGTGGCTATATGGATAAAAAATCTCTTCCACATGGCACAGTAGGTCAAGTGTGTCAAAATTTAAAAAAACTGCACAAGTGCTGTGTATGGATTACCCATGAGGCGTCACAAAAAGGGAGTCTTGAAATGGACTGGAATAGATTAATTTCTCCCTGTTTCATATTCTAATTTCAATTCCTCTTCCCTCTGCCACTTTCTGTTCTCATTAGTCTTAAAATTGTTTTGAAAATTCTGTACCTCATTCTGCTTTTCTTGCTACCTTTGTCATGGAAATAAGAACTAGAATGTACGAGATTGCACATTTTTTTTCTGGTATCAAATATGTGGGATAATTCTTCCAGGGCTAAGACTGAGGCATACACACGAGATGCTCTAAAACAGAGATCTGAGGAAAACATATGTCTTTTGGCTTTTAGAGACCTCCCCTCCACCCCAGGGGCTCACAGTCTAGTGTTTACATGCTGTCTATCAGCTGTCCCTGTGCTGCACCCCTCCTCTTCAGCTTATTACTCTATATGAGCCTCCCCTTCCACTGACATGTCTCTGTGGGCTGTTCTCAAACATTTTCTTTATTAGGCTAGTTCTTTCATGACAGTCATCTGCATCAAGAGCCTTGGTTTTTTTTTTCACCTGGGCCCACTAAGTTACTAATGTTATATGATCTTGGATAAGTCACTTTTCCTCTCTGGTTAGTTTTCCCATGTATAAAATGAAGGGGATAAACTTCCACCTCGAGCATTCTGGAATTCTAATTAAAAGTTAATTAATGGTTGACAGTGGTCTGATAACCACTTCTGGATGAGACACTCAGCCTTCAATAGCAGCTTCTTTCATTATCTTAGGCCAAAGAATAATTTCAATCACTTTGGAAAACCAGTGCGATAGAAAGCTTTAGGATCAGAAGGGTATCCCTCAAATCCTAATCATTTCTGGATGAAGTGGCCCCATTTCTAGGCATTAGGCTTGATGCTGTGACCAATTCTGCTTTTCTTGATGCAGAAAAATCAAACTATAAAGGAAGTCCATTTGTCCAACTTGCATGCAAGTCACATGACCCCAGCAAGGAGCAGCACAAAATCATTCACACTCGAGAATGGAAAAGTTCAGTCACCAGACGGAGTGGGGCTGGACTTTGCTAGAAGCGCTGTTCTTTTGAGAGCTAGTTTGTTGTGTCAATACTTGGAGCTGTTATCACTCTGAAAACTCTCCAAGGGACCCAGAAGAGCATCTGGTGAAAAATAACAAGGGATGCTTGTGCTTGGAGGCTGTGTTCTCAGTTAATTATGTACAGCTGCCCTGACTAATACGTATTCCTTCTAACATATCCTTCAGCACCTGGACAGCAGCTTTCTAGTACTGATGGCTTGGAACCATGGACAGTACCTGAGCCAGTCAGGCTCAGGATACCAGAGACTCATTTCTCCGTAGCCGCCAGATCAGAAAACTCAACATCTCTTACCAACCCAATCACTGGAACCAATGAAACCCCTTAGAACACCAGCTCTACAAGCAGGCATTTAAAATCAGAAGAAGGTTTCTTGGTATCTCCCCCATTCCCCGATACATTTTTGAGAAATTAAGTATCTTGTCTATAGAATATCTAGCTATCAGAAGTAGTAGAGTGGAAACTGTATACCATTTTCTTTCTTTGCCCTTATTATTATAGGTTGGCTGCTATCTGCAAGTGTACTGTAAGTATCCTTCAGTTCCATGTAGTGGAAAGAACCCTGAGAGTCCAGAGACCTGGAATATTGCCCCAGCAATGTCTCATCTGTGTGACTTTGGGTAAGCTACTCCCCCTTTTGGAGGTTTGTTTCATCCACTGTAAAATGAAGGGGTTGAATAAATGATCTCCAAGGTCCTCTCAGCTTTAACGCTCTTCATTCTACAATTTCCCTTCTCTAAACCACATCTCTAGTTTTTATCAAGTTTTTGAATGTTACAGAATACCCAGGGGCGAGTAAGCCCACGTTATTGGCGGTGTCTATGAGTTTAGTCATTACCCAAGTCTTCAGAGGAGTGGATGAAAGGAGCAATTAGTTATCTTCAGCATATTCACAGATCTCCCCACCTTTTAGAACACTTTACAAAATTAATTAACACAATCATTCTAACAATACTCTTCCTTCCCAACCCTAGGCAAGAACTGGTATTATTTCCATTTACAGGCAACTTAGACAGAGATCAGTCAAAAGACATTCATTACATTTGAGTAGGACTTGATACTTTAAAAAAATCCTTCCACCTCTATAATCTTGCTAAGAATAATCTTTCATGTGTATGTAGATTTGACAGTTAGCAAAGACAAATTATAAAGTGCTTTGATATATATCCACTCATATTATGTTTGTTGAACCAACAGAGGAAGCTTAGGTGATGAAATGGAGAGAGAATTGGGCCTGGAATAAAAAAGACCTTAGTTCAAATCTGGCCTTAGGCTCTTATTAGTTGTGCGACCCTGGGCAAGTTACTTGACCTCTGTCTGTCTCAGTCTCTTCAATGGTGAAGTGGGAATAACGGTGGCACCCATTTCCCAGGATTATTGTGATGATCAAATGAGATAATATTTGTAATACACTTAGCACAGGACTTGGCACACAGTGGGCACTTAATAAATTCTTATATATATATATATAAATATCATGGGAGCAAAGAAGATATCCTGACAAAGTGCTCTAAAAATTTGAGAAGGGAAAGATTATGCCTCTGGTTCCTTCCAGCTCTGATTTGTCATCTCTCTATAATTTTTTTTCAGTTTATTATTAAATATATTTAGTTTTTAGCATTGATTTTCACAAGAGTTTGAATTACAAATTTTCTCCCCATTTCTACCCTTCCCCCCACTCCAAGATGGCATATATTCTGGTTGCTCTGTTCCCTAGTCTGCCCTCCCTTCTGTCACACCACTACCCTCCCATCCCCTTTTCCCTTCCTTTCTTGTAGGGCAAGATAAATTTCTATACCCCATTGCCTGTGTATCTTGTTTTCTAGTTGCATGCAAAA
>CM053625.1:69350502-69413935 GCA_028646595.1 Phalanger gymnotis | reverse complement strand
TGTCCCCAGCAGCTTCTCCCACTAACCTTCTCTGTTGTCTTTGGTGTTTGTGGGTTGAGAAGTCTGGTAACTGCCACAGCTCACTGATTCAGGGCGCTAGGGCTTGTTCCGCCTGGCTCCTGGTCTCATTGGTCTGCGCCACCCACTCTGGGCTCTGCTCCGCTCCGCTCCTAGAGACCATCCAGGCTGTCCTGGGCTGGAGCCCTGCTTCCCTCTGCTGTTTTGTGGGTTCTGCAGTTCTAGAATTGGTTCAGAGACATTTTTTATGGGTTTTTGGAGGGACTTGGCGAGGAACTCGCGGTAGTCCCTGCTTTCCAGCCACCATCTTGGCTCCACCCCCATCTCTCTGTAATTTTAAAGTTGCTCCTCCATGGAGGAAATGAACGAGCAGTTGCCTCAGAGTTCCCTCTCCTTGTAAGTTTAGCACTTTCACATCTGCACATCTGGCCTTAGGATTAATGGGGCAGACATAAAAACAAAGATCTATCCTTTGATCTCACATGTACACAAATAATTATGATACAAAGTGTGACCAGTGCCCCCGAAGAAGTATGAGTCTCATAGATTTAAAGATCTATGAGATTACTGAATCCCAGAGCAGGGAGAGACCTCAGAGGTCACTGAATCCAAACTGTAACCAAAAAAGATTCCCCTCTATAACATACCATCAAGTGATCACATGGCCTTAGGCAGAGAACCTCTTAACCTATTCTGAAGTAACCCATTGAATTTTTGAATATTTCTAATGAATAGGTCTAATTGTTAGTAAGTTTCCCCTTTACACCTAGTCTAAATATGCCTCTGTAACCTCCACCCTTTAAACTTGCTAGTTCTTCCCTCTGGGGCCAAGACGAATAAATCAAATCCTTCTTTAAATACCTGTACACATCTATCAGGACCCTCGGAATCAGTGTTTTTTGTGCTCCATGGTTCCCTTTGGCAGTCTGATGGAGCCTACAAGCCACTTCTCGGAATCATGTTTGTACCTACATTTATGATGTTAGAAAAGTTAAATTTCAGTTAGAGGTTAGTAAAATGAAAGTTTCCATTTTCTCCCATCCAAATTCACAGACTCTTTATGGGTCTATGAATCCCCGGTTAAGGGCTCCTGCCGTAATTCTTCTTCAGGATAAACATTCCCAGTTCCTTGAACAGATCTTCATGTGGCATGATCCTAAGGTCCCTGATTCTTTCTTGGTCACTCTCCTCTAGACACTCACCAATTCATCCATGCCATTCCTGAACTGTGGCTCCTTGAATTACATGCCATAATCCAGATGTGATCTTGACTAAAGAAGGGGGCAGAGACTTGCTCAAAGTCATACAAATAGTGGTGGGACTGAAACCTAGGTGTCCTAACCCCCAGTCCAGTGCACCACTCTACAGCACTGAAATTTTGGGTTGATGTTTATCCCAGGAGGACATGTGGGAGACATGGGCACTTGGTTCCTTTGGTGTCCTCTTAGACTCTATAGGTAGTTCTGTGTTGGTACTAAAATCATAGAATCATAGACACAAAAGGATCTCAACTATCATCTTGTTCAATCCCCTAAATTTACAGTTTAGGAAACTGAAGCCCAGAAGGATAAATGGACTTGGTTCATAGGAGCTGAGCCACTCACTGTGTGTAAGCCTGGGCAAATTACTTCATTCCTTGATTTTCTCATCTGAAAAAAAGAGTTTGGACTCAATGATTCCTAAGGTCTCTTCCAGCTCTGAATCCTGTAGGCCTAGATATAGAACTGGAAGGGCCTTCAGAGACCATTTAGTCCAACCCACTCATTAAAATTTTAAAACTAAATTAAATTTATTTCAATTTACAAAAATCTATTTTCTTTCCCCCCCCTCTCTTGGGAAAAGAAAAAGGAAAAACAAAACCCTTGCAACAAATTTGCATGGTTAAGAAAAACAAATTCCTACATTGACCAAGTCCAAAAAAAACATGTCTCATTCTCAAGTAAATCCAATGACCTTTTCTCATTCTTCATTCTCCCTGACCTCTCTGCAGCCTTTGACACTCCTGATCACCCTCCTTTCCTTGCTACTCTCTTCTCTCTAGGTTTTTGGGGTATGACTCTCTCCTGGTTCTCTTCCTACCTTTCTGACTGTTCTGTCTGTCTCTTTTGCTGGATCCTTTTCCAGATCATGCCCTCTAACTGTAGATCTCCCACAGGATTCTGCATTGGGTCCCTTTCTCTTCTCCCTCTATACTACTTCCTTGGGTGATCTCATCTAGATTTATTAACCATGGATTTAATAACCACCTCTATGTTGATGTCTCCAGGATCCTCTGTTTGGTGTTCAGCCCATCAAAGTCGACCTCCCTCCTACCCTTCTGATCTTCTTACACCTTACTCCCCACCATGTACTCTTCGATTCAGTGACACTGGCCTCCTGGCTGTTCTATCAATAAAGCACTCCGTCTCTCAGCGCTGGGTATTTTCTCTGGCTAGAATGCTCTCCTTCCTCATCAACACCTACTGGATTCCCCAGCTTCCTTTAATTCCCAATTAAAATCCCATCTTCCTCAAGAAGCCTTCTCCATCCCCTCTTAATTCTAGAGCTTTCTCTCTCTTATTTATTTCTGATGTATCTTGTACATAGTATGTTTACACATATTTCTTTGCAGGTTGTCTCCCTCATTAGATTGCGAGTTCCTCAGGGGCAAAGACTATCTCTTCCCTTTCTTTGTATACCCAACACATAGCACAGTGCCTGGCACATAGTAGGTTCTTAATAAGTGTTTATTGATTGACTCAATCTGTATCCTGGGTCTATCATTCACTTCTCTGTCAAGAGGTAAGTAGTGTGCTTTACCATTGGTTCTCAAGAATGATCAACCTCTTCAAATTACAGAAGGAGGAATTCAAGGTCAAGGAGATTAATTGACTTTTCCAAGGTAGTAAGCTTCAGAGACTGGATTTGAACCCGCATCCTCCTACTCTACAGGTAGTGCTCCTTTCACCAGGCCACCTCTCCTTACCCCAGTCAATTCAATGTTTATTGAACATTGAACGTTTCTTTCCTTTCCCCTTTCCCTTCATATAATCAAGTCAAACGCTATGGACTGAAAGGCACGTGTTCAGGCTTAAATACATTTCTCTAACTGCTACCCCTCCTTTAAATGAGGCTGCAGATAGAATTCCCAGGAGCGCCAGCCCTGAAGGCAGGCGTTTGGACTCCTCCTTGCCCCCTTGGCAGCCCTGCTCCAGGGCTCAGAATGGACCCTGTTTAGTTGATTTTAGCTTTTGGCTCAGAGGTCCTAGCTGCTCGATTATTCCAGCGAGCCGGTCCCCCTGAGAACTGAAACTCTCCTGGCTTTGCTGATAGGTATCTGTATTGTGATGCAGGCCATTCCCCAATTCAATTTCCCACAGGGTTATCTCAGTCTGAAGAACTGGAAACCGCTGAGTAAACAGGACCCAGTTTTACTGCATCTTCAGGTACCAGGTTTCTCACCAAGCAGCTGCCAGGGAGGTAAGGCTGGGGGAGGGGAGGAACAGGATGAAAACTTTAAAAAAAGCCACTATTTGAAGCTCACTCAGCCATCCTTGCCAGGCCTCCCTCCCCCACAGCTGAATGTAAACTATTGCACTGAGAGCATTTACAGACACACCTCAGGTGACTATCAGGGAAGGAGCTAAAACACATCAGTGAATTTTCCAGACGACTGAGGCCTGCCCCATTATGTACCAAGACTCAGTTTTTATTCTAACCACTGATGGTGGAAATCTGTCTAAAATGGAGCATCCATGTCCCTACCTTCTTACACAGAGGGCCCGAAACATAACTCAGCCATTTCCCTGGGACTCAGGATCATCAATTTCAAAGGTCAATGATTATACAGTGATAGCCTAAGGGAATATTTGCCCCAGTACTCCATGGCCCTAGATTGTGGGGGTTTAAAAACTCAGTGTCTTGCATTTTTTGTCAAGCGTATCCTAAATGTCAGACTGTCACTTACACCTTTTGTCCATGTTCCTATGTCTGTCAGCCTTCTCCTTCCCTCAAATTTTCTGTGGGCTGGGAAACAAAATGTAATAATAAATTTGTTAGAACTGCATCTGAACACTAATACATTGTTGATGGAGTTATGAACCAGTCCATCTATTCTGGAGAACAATTTGGAACTATACCCAAAGGGCTATAAAACTGTGCATACCCTTTGAGCCAGCAATAGCTCCACTAGGTCTGTATCCCAAGATTAAAGAAAAAGGAAAAGGATCTATATGGACAAAAATATTTATAGCAGCTCTTTTTGGCGGCAAAGAATTGGAAACTGAAGGGATGCCCATCAGTTGAGAAATGACTGAACAAGTTGTGGTATATGACCAGGATGGAATACTACTGTGCTTTTAGAAATGGCAAAAGTGATGGCTTCAGGAAAACCTGGTAAGACCTATATGAATGGATGCAGAGTGAAGTGAGCAGAACCCGAAGAACAGTGTACCCAGTAACAGCAATATTGTAATGATGATTCACTGTGAAAGACTTAGCTACGCTGATCAGTACAATGATCCAAGACAGTTCCAAAGGGATTCATGATGAAAAATGCTGTCCACCTCTAGAAAGAGAACCGATGAACTCTGAGTATAAGTTTTTCACTTCATTTTTTTTTTGCTTTTTGTATGTGACTTGGCTAATACGAAAATATGTTTTGAATGATTTCACATGTATACTTGATTCCTATTACTTGCCTTTTCAATGGGTAGGGGAGGGACTAGAGGGAAGGAGAGAATTTGGAACTCAGAAATTAAAAAAAGAATGCTAAAATACATCAATTAATTTAAAAAGAGAGGGAGAACTATGTCTAAAGTAAAAGCAAACAAGTCTTAAGTGTGAGTCTGGCATGCCTCTCTTGGAGTAAACTTTTGCTTCACTGGATTTTGTCTACTTGTAGCCCTTTTCTACTCTCTTCTGGGTTCTTGACTGTGGTCAGGTAGACAAGAATATGTGTCCTCTGGATAAATAAGGTATCAACGTACAAGGGATAAGCAATAAACATTTATATAGTAGCTACTGTGTACCAGGCTCTGTGCTAAGTGCTTTATAAGTATTATCTCATTTGATCCTCAAAACAGCCCTTCAAAGTAGATGGTATTATTAGCCCTGTTTTATATTTGAGAAAACTATATATTGAGGCAAGCAGAGGTTAAGTGACTTGCCCAGGGTCACACAGCTAGTAAGTATCTAAGACTGCATTTAAACTCAGGCTTACCTCACTGTAGGCCTGGCACTCCATCCAATGTGCCAACTAGCTGCCTCAACAACGAATAGCAAAGAGTACAACAAAGCATGCGTCTTATTGCTAAACTTTTAAAGTGTCCTTAGATTTAGTTTGAAGTGTGTATGTTTTTTATAACCAGGAACAGCCAGACTTACATTGCATTTAACTATTTGTCCATACTTTTATTCCTGGGTTTGAAATTTTTGAGTATAAATGGACTGAATTCAGGGCATAAGGCAGTATGAAGAAACGAAGTGATTCTCAAAGTGTGATTGGGGGCCCCTAAGGGTCCTCAAGATCAAAACGGTTTTCATAATAATACTAACATATTCTAATTTTGAATGAGTGTTTACAGTATATAAACAAAAGCTCTTTAGGGGAAGGGTCCTCAAAATATTAAGAGTATGAAGGGATCCTGAGACTAAAACATTTGAGAATCACTGGTGATATAGAGAGAGAGCTGGCTTCAGAGCTAAGAAGACCTGGGTTCAAATCCTTCCTTTGATACATACTGGCTGTGTGACCCTGGGCTAGTTACATAACCCCTCAGCTCTCTAGTAAATGTTCCAAGTCTCAAAGGTGCTGGCCTGCATCGTCAGTTCCTCACCAGGAGCTGCCTACATCAACAAAAGCACAGGTCCTGTACCTATCCCTATAGGATACACTCCCCCCCACCCCATATGTAGTTTGGAGAATAAAATCCAAGTCCAGCCTACAATTGCTTTCTTAGTGGTTGCTGGAAGTAAAGATGCTTGCTTCTTTGGACTAAGCAGATTTGCCCATCCTCCATGATCCACACTGCTATTGAAACCTTTCTCCTCCTTTAAGGCCTAGCTCAGCTGCCACTTCCCCTGAGTTTAGATCCAGCCTCAGTCACCTATCAGCTAGGTGACCCTGAGCAAATCAGTTAAGCTCTTTGGGCTTCCATTTTCTCATCTTCAAAATGAGGGGGCTGGACTCAGTGACCTCGAGGATCCTTCCTTGATTCCCTCCAGCTAGAAGTGAACTCAGCCTCCAAGGTCTCTCTGCTTGACCTCCACTGTGCACTTAATTGTAAAATAAGTTTGAAAATGGTTATTTGAAGATTGATATAATACCCTGACCCCACATATTCTGTACTTCTGAGTTCAAACTGGGAGTTAATGGGAACATGGCTGAAAGAATGGCTTAGCACTTATTTAGTTAGCTGTTTTCAGTGATGTCCAACTTTTTGTGACCCCATTTGGGGTTTTCTTGGCAAAGATACTGGAGTGGTTTGCTATTTCCTTTTCCAGCTCAATTTACAGATGAGGAAACTGAGTCCAATAGGGTTTAAGTGACTTACCCAGGGTCACACAGCTAGTAAGTGTCTGAGGCCAGGTTTGAACTCAATCTTAATCAGCATTTAATCATATGAATAAAAGGTTTCAATTAAGCCCCTGGGATGGGTTCTGGGCAGTGGCAGGATTCAGCAGGTTCAAACCAGTTTGGTAGAACCTGTATGTACTTTTAGGTTAGGTTGAGTTTGGGGAACCAGTTGTTGGGGGTGTGGTGCTCTGTTAGTAGGTGTGGGGCTTGCACCCACCACATCAGCAACAGGGGCGGCCCCTTGGCTAGGTTCCATGGAGAACCGCTTGTTAATTTATTTGAATCCCACCACTGGTTTGGAGGGTACAGTTGCAAGACTGTTAACCAATGGGCATGGACCACAGGGACAGTTCTGCTCATACTGAGCAACCAGCACATTTACTACTTTCACGGGGTACCAAACTATGTGGATGAGAAGTTGAAAGATTCATTTAGTCATTTGGTCTCCATGATGTTAAATAGCTGGAAGAATCCTGGATATTAGGCAGTGGTATAATGAAAAAAAAGCCTTAGATCTGGATCAGAGGACCAGGCTTCAGATCCTAGTCCTGGAATGTATTAGCTGTGGGATCTTAAGTGCTTCATTTGTTTTCTCTGTGCCTCAGTTTCTGCATCTGTAAAACAGAGATAACAATACCTGCACTATGTCCTTCACAGAGCTGCCATGAAAATACAATGAAGCATATTCCTTCTCTCCTGAAAAACTTTCAGTGACTTTCCATTGTCTACAAAATAGAGCATGATTCTAGCATTCAAGGCCACCCACAATCTAGTATATAACCCACCTGTCCAGTCTCATCTCAGAGTGCTCCTTTTATATATTCTAGATTCCAAACAAACTAGATGAAGCCGTCCTCTGATGTTACCCTACCTGTGTTTGCCACCACGCCTTTGCCCATGCTGTTCCCCATGCCTGAAACAGGCTCATCCCCTCGTCCTTTCACCTCCATCTGCTGAAGTCTCTCTTCAAAGTCCAACAAAGATCCCCCCTCCTCCTTAAACCTTTCCCTGCCTCTGTTTCCCCCACTAGGTATCGGTGTTCATTCTTTCTCCAGTTTCTCCTAACACTTTGCTCACATCTGCATCTCCCAGTTATTTGTGTCCTTTTCCTTTCCCTTTCTCTCATTAATTATTAAGCTCCTTTAAAGGAAGGTCAGGGTCTATATTTGGCACTCAGCATCTGTGCCCAGAAAACAGCATATGATTAGTAAGTTGGTAGAATAGAGGATTTAGGCTCAAGCCTCAGGTTACTACCTGTGTGACCTTGGATAAGTCATTAAACTTCTCTGAGACTCAAAATCCCCTCTGTCAATTACAGAGGTTGAACAAGATGACCTCCAAGAAGGTCCTTTCCAGTCCTACATACAAATTCCTATGCCAAGATCTCTCCTCTCCCAGGCCATCAACATCTCAGCTCCTCCACTGGGCACAGAGTATCAACTGGTCAATCTCCACCAATGAGCTTTAGCCTCTGGTTAAATATGTAAAGAGTTTGCTCAACACCTATGTAAATAACAGCTAACAGATCTTTCTGATCACAGATCTTGTCTGTGTGGGTCCTCTCCAACAATGAAGACAGAAGTCTCACCATGCCTTCCCATCCTGTGTGGCTCTCGTACATGTCCTCTTATAAATCCTCTAAAGGAGGTCCACTCAATTTCCTGGGAGCCTCTTTCTCCTTGGGTCTTGGATTCTTTGGTTATTGGATTAGATTACCCCTTATTTCTCTACAAGCTCTAGTTCTATGATCTTTTATGAGTCTCTGACCTTGACATTGGGTGCACAGGTGGAAACTAAAGGAACAAGTTTTTTTTAAAGTTATACTGTTTGCTTTTATTAATTAGATTTTTAAAAGGAACACATTTTCAAGGACCAGCACCACATGGCTACTGCCACCCATATCCACAGACTCCTGGAAATTGAAGGGTCTTCCAAGACACCACTCCATCGAATCCTCTGTATCCAAGCAGGGCCACACGCATGACTCACCTTGAATTCAAAGACCCAGCAAACCTACACTAAACTAAAATCTAGAGGCTTTCTAAACAGACAAGCAAAAGGAAAGAAGCAAATGGGCAGCTCTGATCAATGTGTCTGATCAGGGCCCTCCCTCTCCTCCCTGAACCTTTGCCAGCTTCTTCCTTCTGTTACAGGCAGCACAGTAGATTTACAGCAAACATTATCTTTTATCTCTGCTCCTTTTAAAGCTATTTGGTATTTGCTACTATTTTCTATTATAAATCTAATTGCACATTCCAAACAGACAAGGGCTCATTAAGCTTTAATTATGCACATGTTGTTTTCAACAAACATTTTCATTTGGGCTGCTGTGAGCCCTAATTGTTCAGAAGGGACCCAGTGTAAGATTACAGACTTTTCTATAGCAGCAGAAGAGGGTCTGAAGTAGGTCAAGGTTTGGAGGAACGAACAATTTCAAACCCCGGAGTTTGGGCAAAGTTGATTCTTCAGTGACTCAAAACCACCTTCAGTGTCACATGATGGTGATGTAAAAACAGTCAAAAAAGCCTCAAACTTGTGGTTTTTCTCTCTTTTTTCTTCTCCTTTTTGGAAATTAACTGCACAAGGTAATGGGGGTGGGTTTTCTTAGCAAATCAAGTCATTTCAAGGGGATTCAAATGTTGCTCTGAGTTTCCATCCCAGGCTCTCAACACTAAGACCACCTTCCCATTGTTAATGTCAAATAACCACTGACACCATGACTGCCAGTGTCAAGTAACTGAACCACCTCTGACAATGCAGAGGCACAAATGTTGAATGAATGAAAAAATCAGTGTTTAATAAGCACTTATTACCCATGTCAAGTAGATGCAGCTAGGTGGCGCACTGGATAGAGTGCTGGGCCTGGAGTCAGGAAGACTGAGCTTTTTTCTGAGTTCAAATACCGCCTCAGACACCTATTAGCCATATGACCCCGAGCAAGTCACTTAATCCTGTTTGCCTCAGTTTCCTCATCTATAAAATGAGCTGGAAAAGAAAATGGCAAACCACGCCAGTGTCTTGGCCAAGAAAACTCTGAACAGGTCACTACAAATGAACAACAAATATATGCCAGGTCCTAGGCTAATGCACACATTGGTTCTGTTACCAGTGAATTCCTCCGAAGGAAAGAAGGGATACACAGGTAGAAGAAGCCTGACCCTCCTTTTCTCGTCCAGAGAACACTAGCGACTATCGTTCAACTCAATTCTCTAAGCTTTCATTAAGTACCTATTCTCTGCCAGACTCCATACTGGGTGTTAGAGTTGAACCCCTGCACTCAAGGGGTTTATATTCTGCTCTATAAGTCAACTTCAGAATGGCTTGTAGTCTGCATACTGAGCCTGTATTCTAGTGGGACTACTGTGTGCAGAGCACGTGTCATGCTGCCAAACCTCGGGAGACAGCACAGTCTCAAGGTCGGTGGAGTGGGGTACGGAGTGAAATCAGCTCTGGGTCTCAGAGCCCAGGCTGTGCGAAGCCAAGGAAAACTGCGACCGGATCTCCATAAGTGGGCCTCCACTCAGGAGGCAAGAGCGGAAGACTCGGCAGAATACAGCCCTCGGCTTATTTGTGTTTGTAATTATCATCTAAACGGTTGGAACTGTCTCCTGAAATTGATTCTTGCAGGAGACAATTAATTAACAACCTAATAAATTGTCAAATGAGCACATGTTGGGTGAGAATGTGGTTCAGAGGGACTTTGTTTTAAACAATGAACATCAGCCGACTTCAGATTTATTTTCTACCCAGTGGAATAAAATAAGATGTCTTCAATCATGCTGCAAAAAGGCTTGGCTGTGTTGCTGGCAAAAAAAAAAAGTGTCAATGCAAGCATTAAGCTGCACAGCCTTGGAAAGAACCAAGCAACTTTTCAAATTGTAGTTTGACCTAAAAAAGCTTTCTAGGTCATTTGAACTTGGCATCTGTGATTCTGACCTACTAAATCAAATACAATAAAATTACAGAGTTCATCTCAGCCCACTGGTGTCAGATAATGCGTAAGGTGAGATATAATATTTACAAAAACACTATTCATGTATTCACAACTAATGCCTGATTGTGGCTGTTTATGGACGAGGGCCTGTCAGTCTCATCCCAGTTCATTCATGCTGACCATACAAAAATGTAAAGGCCGCCTCCTTGCACTGAGAATGAGAACCCACTGTATGCCGTGCTCTCATTAATTCACAAATGTCCATGGTCTGTGATTACACAGCCACCCAGTCACCTCCTGACAGACACTGCCAAATAAGACAGAAAGCAGGGCAGAGGTATGGAAGGAATGAAGAGATGAACAGGATGACGGTGGGGAGGGAGGAGATTCAAGACTAATTGCTAAAGTTCCAGAAAATGTAGACAGTCTGGGATAGTGGAAAGACCAATGAACTTGGAGGTAAAAGACCTGAGTTCAAATCTCAGCTATACCATTTACTATTGGTATAACCTTCAGTCTCTGATCCTTAATTGCACCATCTGTAAAATCATAGGGCCAGACCGGATAACCTCGAAGGTCGTTTCCAGCTCTGGAGCTATGATCCTATCAAAATGCCTTCCTGGACTTCAGTCACCATTACTGTAGTGGGAAGAGTTCTTGGGTATTGAGTCAGAAGACCTGGGTTCGAATTTCAGCTCTGTCACTTACTAGCAATGGGCATCAAGTCATTTGGGCTTCTCTAGGTCTCACCTCACTCCTCTATAAAGTGAGCAAGGGTAGATGGTAATGGTTTGGCAGGAAGTTTCCAGTACAGCATCTCAGAGATCTGTCCTTGGTCCTGTGCTACTTAGCATTGACTGGGATAAAGGCTCCAATGACATATTCATCACATTTGTAAGATGACACAGAGTTGGAAGGGAGAGCTAACACAATGGATGACAGTTGGCACTCCAGAAGATCTTGGCAGGCCAGAGCACTGGATTGCCTCTGAGATAATGAAATCTAATCGTGATAAATGTAATGGACTAAAAAGTCAATTTCCAAAATAAAAGATGAGGTGGGCAGTGCATACTTATGGGCATGCTTAAACAGTGGTTTATCTGCTAAAAGATACTGAGGTTTTGGGGACTCAGTATAAGATGTTGGGCTGTATTTTGAGAGACATGGCTTCCAGGAATTAGGAGGTGATGGTTCCATTCTACTCTGCCTTGGTCAAAAAACATCTGAAGTTCAGTGTTTAGCTCTGGCTGTCACAGTTTAGGAAGGACACTGATAACAGGAAAATGACAAAATGAGAGCAACCAGTATGGTGAAAGAACCCAAATCTGTGCCATAGGAAGGTCAGCTGAAGGAAGTAGCAATATTTAGCATAGAAAAGACCTAAGATTGACATGAAAACTATTTTCAAGTCTTGAGGCAGCCAGGTGGTGTAGTGGATAGAACACCGGGCCTGGAGTAAAGAACATCTGAATTCACTTCCAACGTTGGACATTTAATTTTTGTGTGATTCTGGGTATGTCATTTAACCTCAGGCTGCCTAAGTTTCCTCATCTCCAAACTGAGAAAGATAATAACACCTACCTCCACCTGTGAGAATCAAATGAGATAACATTTGCAGAGTGCTTAGCACAGTGCCTGGTGCAAGCAGACATTTAATAAATGTTTGTTTCCTTCCTTCCCTTAAATATTTGATGGACAAGACAGATTAGACTTGATTATCACAGATTTAGAGCATTAAGAGACATGAGAGATCATCTTGTCCAACCCCTTCCTTTTACAAATGAGGAAACTGAGGCCCAAAGATATGAGGTGATTTTCCCAAAGCCACCTAGGTAGCAGGAATTAGAGCCCTGATTCTGACCTGGGTCTTCGATTCTAAATCTAGCAGTCACCCCATTGCACCAGGCTTCCTCTTATATTCCTTTTTATCCTAGGCAGGGATGTGCCTCCTCCCCTCCTGGGAGCCAACTGTCTACTTTGCAGTATGAATATTTACACTTGGAAATCAGCAAACCCTACAAATTGGGCCTCTATTTATTGTTGTGTTGATTGCTTAGACTGAAAGATGAGTGATGGAGAACATGTTACTAATTGTATTGGTAATTAAGGTGGGACTTTTTTTTTTACTGTTTTCTCTTTTAGAAAGCTAAAGTAATCAAGTGCCTTTGATTAAGTCTTGCTAGGTGCAAAGCCCCAGGCCCACACCCTTTTTCTGACTAAGTGTGAAACCTTCAGGGCCCTAAGAAGGGTATATATACTCAGAGGGTAGCATTTTGCTTCAGGGTTCTCACTGACTGGAAGAGTGTCTGTGATCTGACTAGATGAGACTCTGGGCAGCTGTTGTCAAGAGGCCCCTGCTTGAAAACCCAGATGATGGTGCTTCCCTGGTAACTACGTACGAAGATGCTGAACAGAAAGCTAGAAGCAGGTCTACTGGTTTGCGTTATGTAATCTGTTGATATTTTCTGTTTGTATTTATTCTGAAGTTCAGAGTGCTAGCTTTTCCCCCTGAACTAAATGAATTATATATGTATGTTTGATTAAAGTGAGATTGTTAACCCCTTAAAGGTGCTTTCCTTAGAAAAGCAGATCAAAGAACCTGTGCTGGCAGCCCTTCTGTGTGCTGGTGTTGTTGGCTTACACAGCCATAGTAGCGGCAAGCTACGTTGTTGTTACAATAATTCAAATTAAACTTAAAAGGGTTCTCTGAACAGTATTTTCAGAGAGCTGGTTGTTAAATGTTTACCAGCACAATCTGTATAGGAGGCAAAATTAGAGACAATGGGTGGAAGTTACAAAGCGGGACATTTTCAGCTCAATGTCAGAGAAAACTCTTAACAATTCATGCTATGTCATAGCAGAATGGGATGCCTCAGGAGATAGTGGGGTTCCTCCTCTTCAACTGAGGCTTTCGAGCAAAGGCTGGACAACCACTCATGAGGAAGGATATTGAAGGGATCCTTTTTCCAAAGTGGGTTAGACCAGATGGCCACTGAGTTCCCTTGCAAGCCTGGGAGCCTAGTATGGAAATAAGTTTTGCATGACTTCACATGTATAATGAGCAGCATACAGCTTGTCTTCTCAATGGGTGGGGGAGGGACAGGAAGGAGGGAGAGAATTTTGTAACTTGAAAATTTTAAAATGAATGTTAAAAAAAAACCAGAAAAAATCCCAAGTCTGTGAGCCTGTGATTCTACCGCTAGAAATGTTATCAAAGGTCCATTCTAGCTGGAAATCTACCACCCTTTTATAATAGGTTTTTCTATTCTTGAAAAGAAAGAGTACCAAAAGGCAACTCAGAGTCACAGCAAACATATACTTATCTTGAAAAAGAAACCAACCCGAGAAATGCTCATCCAGACACTACCTAGCTCCTCTCGACCTGGGTACAGAATCTTTAAAACAATTCTATCGCAAATTTAGTATTGATCTCTATTGCAGCCAATGAAACTTGTTTAGAAACTATTTCATCTAGAGAAATTAATTTTCACTCATAAAATGACATTACAACTTTCTAAAGTCACTCTCTAAAGATACACCAGGATCCTTTGTATCTTCATTGCTATTTATTTTTTCTCTTATGTGGTTGCTGTCGAGAAGAAGTTAATGGAGGGTAGGCATCCCAGTCGAGGAGGCTTGGATTCAGATTGAGCTTTTGACACATGCTGGCTCTGTAACCTTGGAAAGTCACTTCACTTCACAATGGTCTTCCCCCAATTCTCTAAGATTATAAATTGCAGAGCAGATATTGATTTGCACTGGAGATGTTTATGCCAATGAAATCATAGTTTCAGTCAAAAAAGAGTGCGTGTCCCTGGTTAGCATAAATGGTATTCTTCTAGCTCTATTCTTTTCACTTTACAATATTTCATAAAGTTCCTCATAGCTTTCTTTATAGTCCTCATTCTTGTCAACCTTAATTGCATCATGGTATTCCATTACATTAATGCACCACAATTTATGGACCCATTCACTTACTGTTGAGCATTTAGGTTGCTTCCACTTTTTTGCAATTACAAACAATGCTGCTATAAAAATCTTTGAAAAGGTAGCTCTTTTGTGGGTTTTCACAGAATTTCAGAATTAGAAAGGACTTCAGCAGCCATCTCGTCCAATCTGTCCTTTTCTATCTCAGGCTCTGTCGCTGTGTTTCTCTGTTTCTATCTGTTTCTATCTCTGTTTCTGTCCTTTATCTTTCTGCCTCTCATCCAACAGAATCTCAGATGGGGAAGTGACTTTAGAGGTCACCTAGTCCCACCTGAAATGCTATCTCTGTCTCTTTTTCTTTCTGTAACTAAGCCTCTCCTTCTCTCTGCTTCCTTGCTTCTATTTCTGCCTCGCTCTATCTCTGAGTTTCTAGATCACCTCTGAGTTCCTCTTTATGTGTCTTTCTTTCTTAGTTTCTCTAGATCCATTCATTGCCTCCATCTCTGTCTCTCTCTTTCTGCCTAGTTAACACACCAGGCTGAACAGCCCAATACTTTCACACTAACATTTTCAGAGTATACTCCCAACAATGGAATTATTGGGTCAAAGAACATAACTTGGTTTTTAGAATCAGAAAGGTCTTTGGACCTCACTTAGTTTATCTTATTTTACAGGAGAAGAAACTGAGGCCTAGTCCTCCTTCCCTGTACTATCTCTCCCCCAATCCCAATGAGCTAAACAAGGATTGAAAAACATTGGCTCAACAGGGCAAATTTACATGTAGAGAGCTGTACGTACCAACCCCAAAGAAATGGGCTTGCCTGCATATGGCTTGGGCCATCTGGAATAGAAAGCCCATCTTCCTTGACTTGACATTTACCAATGTCTTCTTAATGTGCCTATTGGTTATTCTTCTTGCCACATACAAAACTGCTACCCAATTTGGAATTTTAAAATAATAACGATAATTGTCACATGCAATATCTTAAAGTTTGCATCCCATTGCTCACTGGGTTGAATGCTAACCAAGTAACATCCTCAGAAGAATATATGAATTACAGATATGAGTCTTTGAAACATCAAACAATTTGATGGCGTTGAAGGCACTACTGATATAAAACATCGCTTTTTCTATTTGTTTAGGACATGCTTTCCCAACAGGAAAGGATTCACTTTCTTATAAAGCATTTGTCCAATGCAAGTGGCCTTTAGCGAAAAGAGAAGGGCTCCTAGGAAGAAGAGCAGTCATGTGGGAATGTCCAGAGGTTTCACTGGGGTTGTATGATTGATTAGGGATATTGAACTGGCTGGAAAAGACGAGCAGGCCATAGGTCAAGCATTGAGGACTTCAGTCGAGCCAGGATCACAGGAGATTGTGACAGTTTGGGGGTTTCAAGCCGAGGGTAGAAAAGCAGGACAAATTGCTGAGACAGGTGCAGAATGGGTGCCTGGGAGCCGGAACAAATCAAGGAGCAGCCTCTCCAAAGGAAAGAGACTATGATATAGGGTGTGGCCACTTCCTTTACTGAATTCTTCGACCCAACTTGGGCATTGAAGCATCCTCCATTGTTTTTGTGAGTTTCATGAGAGCCAGGCACTCATCGTCTGGGGAAAGGAAGGGAAATGGTTCTATTTCCTGGCTACTTAGTCTTAAATGCATCTTTCATTTATGCTCATTAACTACTTTGTAAAAAATGTGCTTTCTGTTCAACTGTTTCATCGGGGAGGTGTGACTACTGATAAAGGAAATTTAGAAATGAACCAAAATCGAATATTCCAAGAGGAAATCCTAGGTGGCAGCAAACATGAGCTATATTGATCACTATTAGAAGCCCCAAAGATGGCACTTGGCTCATCTATTGAGAGCGGGAGGGATCTAGGAATGCCACTTGTTGCACAGGGTAAATACACACACATATGTGTATTCAATTTTAGACTCAAAGTGAAGGAGAGGGGAAGGTTCCATCTGCAGCCCCAAAACAAGATATAAACACATAGATGGACTAACTAAACTGGCATGCCCATCCATAGTCTTCAATAATTTTAATATACACATAGGAGACACCTATAGAAGCTGATTGGCTCTACCAAATGAATACTTTAGTATAGCTACAAATACGTGATGTCATCAATATAGAAACTCCTTCAAATGGCACTTCTCATCCATACCTCATCCTGTGGGGTTTTTTATCCAATTTTTCCAATAAGTCTTCCACAGTGCACCCACTCAATGTCTTGACAGAGAGAGGGAATCTTCCTTGATGTTTTCTTTAACATGACACAGGCACCACTGTAGAATACTGCTTTGTCCATCAGTTATCCCTCCCACCTCCTTTTCTGGTCACACATCTTATGGATGACATATTTTATGCCATTTCAAGGGATCACAAATTTAGAGCTGGAATAGATCATAGAGGTCACCTAGTCCAAACCCACATTTTACAGATGAGGAAACCGAGGCCCAGAGAGGTGAAGCGACTTTTCCAAAGTCACACAGTTAGTAAGTGGAAGAAGCAGGATTTTAACCCAGGTCTAATGACTCTCCATCCAGCAGTCATTTGACACATTGCCTCACTTCTCACACACAAGTAGTACAACAAGTGTAAATAGGTTACCATACTGCCAGTATGTCGTAGCCTATTTATACCAACCACTCATCAGTCCATTCTCCTTTGGGTGACCTGCAGTTTTGATTATTCAGAGGTTGTAGTGTTTCATAATTCATAGCCAGGCTGAAAGACTACTAGAGTTAAAAATATGAGATTTTGTGCCATCTGTCATCCTTTCCATTCTTTTGGCCTCTTCCCTTATTTCAGATATTTTGAAAATTAATTACCAAGTGCCTAAAAAACCCACATCATCTCCTGCACCGAATTTTTTTCTCTACATATCTGGTCAGGTCCAGCAGCACTGAATTCGCTTCATTTTCTTAGGTATCATCACCACATATTAGGTTGGTTTCTAAGGTAATGGAGCCCCAATGGAGTGCTTCTACCATCATCACTGATGAGAACGGATCACAATAAAAATGCAAACAGAACTGTTCTATTTTCTTCTCTTTCCAGATTCATTCACAAATGCTCTCGGGATAACCTAGTTCACTCAGATTTCACACCAAGTTCTCAGGCAGAGTTGTAGAATTGCCTTTCTCTGTTCCTGAAGCAATACTGTGCATATTCCCACAACCACCTTCTCTGTAATGTTCTGCGAGTGTGCTGGCATTCTAAAGTGGCACTGTCCTTGGCTCCCGAGTCTTTCCATTTAGCAAATGGGCCAACTATTGGTTGGCTGAATCATCCTAGAACCTTTTGATGCAACTGTTCTGTATCAAACTTCTCTAAGAAATGGTGAGGGTCAATTCTTTACTTTTTTCATTTTCCATTTGTAAGAATTGACTGATTGGACTGATGGGTTCATGTGAGTGTAGTGTGGCTGCTCTGACACTCCTATGTCCCATCTCCTTTCCTTTCAGCTTCTACCAGGTTTCTTACTCGCCCGGTCCCTGCCCACAATCAGAGATTTTTACATCAGGCCCTCAATGAGAAGGGCCTCAGACATCAGGTCTGACCTAGAGCCAAGTGCATGCTCCAGGTATAAGGTGTCTTCTGGCATTGTGTCATCCTCTGCCATCTTGGAATGAGGCAATTTGAGTTTAGCCAGCCCTTTTGAGGAATTATATCAACCTAAGAGTCTGATACTATCTCCTTTCTTCCCTAGCGTTTGAGAAAGAACAAACTGACATCATCCTCTGTCCTCACAAGACAAGGAGGGTGAGAGTCTCTTTCAGCCTATGGTTAGCAAGTTCTCATTCTCACCTCACCTAATCCTTGTGATTCAGTTATCCTCTCCTGAGCAAAAACCTTCTTCCCTTCTTATAACTTCTACTCTCTCATATCCATCCCCCTTAGCCCAACTTCTCCTGAGTCCCTGAACCGCTCTACCCACCTCTGCCATTGTACCCTACAGAATTCCCATTCTATTGTTAATAAAATTCTTTTCACCCTCAGTTTTTTCTCTCACACTCTCTATATTCTTTCTTTTTTCTCACTCCCTGGAGAAGACCCGTTGTCCCTAGCCACTCTCTGTATAGTGGGTATACATTCTCTCATGTACTGAGACACACTAGGCCAGAAAGAAGAGTGGGCATATCCTTTGCTCCTCACTGTGACATTCAAGTCTTTCCACCACTCAGCACCATCTCCTCCTTTGAGGTTTAATCCATCGGAATAGATCACCCTATCCAGATCTTTGCTTTTGTCATCTGTCAACCCCCAGGCCATTCTCCTCCTCCAAGTCTCACAATTTTCCCCATCTCCTGCTTTTGTATTTGGGGACTTCAATTTATACTCTAATGCAGTAAATCCCATTGGTCCGCTCAAGCATGCCAGCCTCCCTGTTAAATTTCCTCATTTTGCATGACTTGTACCCTTTCCTCACTTTAGCCATACACAGGGTGGCCATGCCCTTGATCTCCCCACTGCACATCTACATGCTTTACCACCATGATCCAGAATTCTGACATTCCTCTTTCTGATCACAACTTCCTAAACCTTTCATCTCTCCTCCTGCACATACTTCCTCCTGCTTCTCCAATTCTTCTTCATCCTAACCAAGAGAGCCAGTCCTTTTACCCCTTTTCTGTTCTCCTATTCTATAACTCCAGAGTGGTTTCCCTGAAGTCATGGTCCTCTTTGAGAACGAAGGATAAGCACAATTCTATAAATTTCAAAGTACGTACTCTTCAGCCTTCCATTGATAGCCCTTCCCAATCTGGGTCTACGCACATGATTGCTGTTCATGTACTCTGGCTTGTTGGTTGCTCCCTGAATTCAGCATTCCAGCTCCTCTTTCTGTCCCATTCTATAGGCTGCCCTTTAGGCCTGGTGATGTACTCCCTCCTCACTGCTACTTCTTAGAATCCTCTGCTTCCTCCTAGGCTCAGGCCCAAGTGTCACGTCCTTCAGGAAGCCCTCCCTGATGTCCCTAGTTACTAACACTCTCTTCCTCCTCACATTAGCTTATGTTTATTGATTCGTTTACATGTTATATCCTCTAGTAGATTCTAAATTTCTCGAGGGGAGGCACTCCCCCCCATCCCCACTTTTGTCTTTGAACCCTCGGTGCTTAACATAGTGCCTTATACACAATGGGCATTTAAACAATCTTGGTCGAATTATTTGTCAAACTGATAGCTTGCTCCAATAGGTCAGGTTAGAGCCTCACTATCTTTTAAAATTAATCCTTTCTTCTAATTTTGGTATCTACTTTGACCTTAATGATAGCCAGACAATAAACCAACCAACTGCACAAAGGCAAGTGATTCTGAAATGCCTGCTATGTCACTAACCAATTGTTTCCTGTCTGTTAAGATCGAGCCAATTTCATTTTTTATTATGCCATTCGGCGCTTACCACTTCCGGCACCTTCTGACTCGTTTTCACGTACAGGTGTAAAGAGGTCTTTGGCCTCCCACGCTCATTCCCCAACCATACCTTCCAATACTGCTTTTACCATCTCTGCTTATGGCCACTTTTGAACTGCAGCTGCTGAACCCCAAGGTACATACTGACTTAACGTGGATGATTTTGTCAAGCTCTTCATTGAATTTCTCTACTTTTTTTTAATCCTCTGAAACGGGATGTTGGTACATAAGCTATAATTACCTTCCTGATGGGCTGTTTGTTTATGCTCACTGTGAGAACAGCGAGGTGAGGTGGCTAAGCATCTCATGAAATTATGTCTCTTATTGCCTTTGGGCACAGGATGAAACCAAATCTGCTCATGTCTGCATTCACCCCTCCAGGGAGACTCTTTTCTCTATTGGGAACCTCTTTATATTTTCTAGTTTCATTTATAGTGAGAATGTCAATACAACTGTGGCTCAGTTCTTCTAATAGTATGTCAACCCATTGGTTGTGGGACAAAGATCATATATTAAGTATACCAATAGTTAAACACTGGTATTGTAAATCTAAAAGCTATGTCAATTTCTGTCCCATTTTGGCTACTCAGCCACCGTTACTATGGAAGTGGGCAAAGGGTATCGGGGACTGTTGTGTATTTTTTCCATTTCATTGCTCATTTACATAAAAAAAACTATTGCCCAGTGGCCAACTGTTTGGTGGTGAGGTTCTCCCTCTTTCGATGGGAGCATCCTTGGAACACAGACACCATCTATCATTGGGTCTGTTGAGTACAAACTTTACTGGCTTAGTAGAAGCTGCAAGTCACAGGCACAACTTCTGAAAACTCAACATCATTGCCAAGCTCTAAGCAGGGGGTGGAAGTTGAGGCTTTAGTGACATTTCTTCCAATGGATGCATCAGAGTCAACCAACAACTTGTCACTTGAGCTGTAGCTTACTTGTCAATGTTTGGTGGCCAAGATTTGCTCAAATCTTTGGCAAAGGTAAGATGATGCCACAGGGTTCTCCATACAGAAGATGTCCTGCCAGTTTGGCACATGTGGCCTTAACTCATGGAACACGGAAAGAACAAGTACAAATGGCACTGTTTCCAGCTTGTTCTAAATGAACAAACTCATGAGGCAAATGTGCATTTCAGAATTGAGAATTTCCAGAATTACTACAGACTGTTACAGCTGGAAGGTTCATCAAGAGAATAGAACACAGAGTGTTAGAGCTGGGAAGGACCTTAGACTATTGGAAGAGACATTCAGGAGAGTATCTAGTCACATTACTGAAGGAGGCCTTCAATGGGAAGAGACTTTTCCAAAGTTGCAGTTGATTACTGGCAAAGCTGGCACCAGAATGTAGATCTGGACTCCTGAACCAGGATTCTATTCCCCATGAGACACTGCAACTTTTAAACTCATTGTTAATAGGACTTAACTCATAAATAACTAACACTATGTCTATGTCTCTATCATACCCAAATACTATTTCCAAGAACAGCAGACCAGTGGATCCAGCTGTGGACAGTGTTATCTTAATGGTTAACTTCCTTTTTAGTCCAGAGGTACATTCATGTTAGAAGATCCAGTAGAACTCATTGGAAAAGGACGAAAAAGTTCTTATGACTCAACAGCCCTGAGATCTTTATAGATCTGTTCCACTTCTCTTTAAACTGTCCCATTCCTTCCTTTCTTCTTCCTTCCTTCCCAAACCAGAAATTCCTTCACTGGTAACAACTCTCCAAGTGGGTTCACTGTTAAAGTACCATAGATTTAGATCTGGAAAGGACCTTAGAGGTCCTCTATGGAAACCCCTTCATTATATAGCTTAGGAAGCTGAGGCCCAGCTGAAGTGTCAATCTAAACTTGTTTAAGGATTTAAGAACTAGCAGACCCATCAAAGGAGTCTACTGGACAGCTTGCAGATAGGTTTTGCTCTGAAACCTCTCGGAATGGAGACAGTATGACCTCATATGACAGCCCCTTAGACTTTCCTTCATTGTTCTTTCGTTTCATTGTCAGAATATTGGATCGAGAATGATATGCTCAGCTCGCAAACCCTAATTTCCTTTTCTTTGCTCATATGTTTCCTGGTTGATTTCTTTTTCTGTTGAGTACATGAGAAAGTGTGTTAAAATGAAACTAGAAACACTCAGACATCTGTGCTCCGTACTGTAGAAAACCACAGCTTTGAAAGGAGTAGTAGCCCACCCCCTGAAATAACAAAAGTCCAAACCCTCTGTAAACTGAGGGGTAAACTTTCCAAAGAAACCAGGAGGAAATGAGAGGTTTCAGACTCTGTTTTAAGTAGGTTACCAAATGATGCTAGAATTTTCATAGCAATAGCACTAGCTAAATAAAAAGGGAATAAATGAATGAAAAAGCACTTATTAAGCACCTACTGTATGCAAAGCTGTGTATATAAGGAGCTCACAGTCTAACTGGAAGAGCCAATACATATAGGCAGGTTTCAACTGCAAGTTAGAAAGGTCTGGTGGTCCTTAGGTTGTGGTGGCAAAATGGGTGATAATGCATTATCTTGAATGTTGTTTTCGCTGACAAAAGCCATATCTGTTTCTCATGTTGAACCATTTGATAGTAACAAGTATCAAACCCTATCAGGCAGCTTTGGTGCGGGGAGAGAAATAGTTCTTGATTTAGAGTCAGGTGACCTGGGTTCAAATCTTTAGGCGAGTCCCTTTCCCTTTCCGAGCCCCAGACTCCCCTTTTCTAAAATGAGGGGATTGATTTACATCTTTTCTGCTCCAAGTCCCTCTGATCCTCATCTCTTCATTCCTGGACTATTTAAACAGTCTGCTGGTGGGTCTGCCTGCCTCATTGATCTTCCTAAAGCACAAGTCTGACCTCGTCATTCCCCTCCTCAATAAACTCCAGTGGCTCCCTATTACCTCCAGCATCACTGTTTGATGTTCAAAGTCGTTCATAACCTATTTCCATCCCATCCCCCCCAACACCCCTTTCCAGTTTTCTTGCACTTTATACTTCTCCATGTATTCCGTGATCCAGTGGCACTGCCTCCATACTGTTCCTTGAACAAGCCACTCTATTTCCTCCTCCAGGCATTTTCATTGGCTGTCCCCCACACTTAGAATTCTCTCTTGTCTTCTTCTCCACATCCTGGCTTCCCTGGCTTCCTTCAAGTCCCAGATAAAATCTCCCTTTCTGCAGGAAGCTTTTCCCAATCCCTCATAATTCCAGTGTATTCCTTCTAGGATTATCTCAGTTTTCCTGTTTAGAGCTTGTTTACATGGAGCTGCTTGCATGTTGTCTCTCCCCCAACTCCATCCAATTGTGAATTCTTTGAGACCAGGGATTGGCTTTTGTCTTTCTTTGAATCCTCAGCTCTTAGCATAGCGCATGACACACACTAGGTTCTTAATAAATATTTATTGACTGCTTGACTATCCAACTATCCTAAGAGATAACCCATGCATGCCAGAAAGCCAACCATCATACATTTTCTTAGACCAGTTCACATCCCTCGATTAAAGCACTCCTGAGAAGGTGACTCTCTTGAGAAGCTAAAGACACCTATTAAAGAAGACTGACCACCTTTACAGACCTTAGATTTGCCCTGGAAGCATATGGTTTGGTCTCAACTAAGATGTCACAGCTTCCCTTACGCTAAGGAACTCACTTTCTATACCTTGCAAAACAGTGAATGAGTTCAACTTAATTGTCTGCCAGATAGCCATAGGAATAACTTAATAGAGATTGAGACCAGCTGGTGGTGCAGTGGATGGTGTGCTGGTCCCAGAGTCAGGAAGACTCATCTTCCTAAGTTCAAATCTGGACTCAGACACTTACTAGCTGTGTGACCCTGGGCAAGTCACTTAACTCTGTCTGCCTCACTTTCCTCATCTGTAATATAATCTGGAGAAGGAAATGGCAAACCACTCCACTATCTCTGCCAAGAAAAACCCAAATGGGGTCATGAAGAGTCAGACTTGACTGAAAACAATAACAATAAACAATTTTCTTAGGCACAGAAAGGGAAACGGGGTGTTTGTATATATAATAATGATGCCACCTTATATTTATATCATACTTAACAGTTTGCAAAGCGTTTTGTGGCATAAACAGAGCTGAAAGCACGGGGAGTAACAGGAGACAACTAAGGTCTCTCAAAGCGTTTCAGAAGGAGGAGCAGAGAAAAAACCAGAGCAAACGTAGAGACAATACCACCGTCTCACTACCAAGTCCATTTCTCTTACTTTATAGATCAGGATAAGAGGATTTCAGGTATCAAGGCAGTGTTTCAACTAGCACTTATTAGGTGCCTACCATATGCCAAGCCCTGTGCTAAACATTGAAGGTTACAAAGAAAGGCAAAAACAGTTGCAGCTCTCAAGGAGCTCACGATCTAATGAGGGAGACACCATGAAAATGATGTATGAAGAAGATATCTACAAGATAAATTGGGAGTAGCTTCTGAGAGAAGGCTTCGAAAGGAAGGAGGACTGGTAACGGCTTTTTGAAGATGGCAGAACTGTAGCTGAGACTTGAAGGAAGCCAGGAGGTAGAGATCAAGAGGATAACATTCCAGGCAGGACAGATGGAGAAAGCGCTAGGAGTCGAGAGATGGAGTGCCATGTGCGAGGACTAGCAAGGAGGTCAATGTCACTAGATACAAGAGTGCCTGGAGGAGAAAAGGCATCTAGATCAACTCCCTCATTTTACAGGTCAGTAAACTGAGGCCCAGAGAGGTTAACTGAACCATCAAAGGTACTCAAGGCAGTTAAGAGGGCAGAGCTGAGAGCTGAACCCAGATTCTCGGACTCCACAAGAAGTGGTCTTTCCACTGTGTCATGTTGGCACCTCTTGCTGGGTAATAAGCAATACTCAGGCATTTGCAAATAACTGCTCTGTTTGGACAAGTAAAAGAAAGGATGAGGAAGAAGCGGTTGATGGCAGAAGGAAGACAGAGGCTATGAACACGGCCTCAGAGCTTCAGGTTAAGAGAAAGAAAAAAAAAGATCCTTGTTAAAAACTTTTTAAGAGTGAATGAAAATACCAACCAATGAGCTGCGTTGGCCAGTTCAGAGAACAATTCATGGGAAACCTCTGGCTGAGTGAGCAGCCACAGCGCCCAGCCCACCCACCACCAGCATGGGCCTTGCAAGACTGAGCAAGGTTCCCCAAGCTGCCTGGGAGCCAGCAAGCGGATGTCAGAGTGAGCTGCTTTAACTGAATATGGTTGTGCAGAGATGAAGCGATACTGTAGAGAACGGAGGGAAAAGAGCCCTGAGCTGCTCCGCCTTGCCCTCACTGACCACAGCATCTGATAAAGCCCATGGAAAAAGCGCTGGTTTCCTCTGACATAGAATTGATTATCTCAATGCAATCTACAGTTTTTCTCACACAGAGACACACACATACACACACAGCCCGAAGTTCAGTTATTCTGTGACACTGGGGGGAAACAGAAACCAAACCAAAACACAACACGACAACAAATACACACAACACACAAAAAACACCTCTCACAGAAGTGGGCATTGGAGGCAGAGCATGTCTATTTTGGGGACTTGTTCATCAGCTGAGAAGCAAGTAATGTGACCAAACTGTCATCCAGAGAGCACCTGCACCAGCCTTTGTTTTTATCATTTCCAAGACTCCAGCTGCACCAACCAATCCCAGCTCCCTCCAGACGGCCCCTGGGCTTGCTCATGGACTTGTTCCATCGAAAAGAAATTGTATGTATCCCTCACTCCCAAGATGAATCCAAGAACTACAGAATGAAAGCATTTCCCTTCCGTCCCCATTAGTCTGTATATGTATTATTTGTCTTTCAGAATTGCACACATTTTGCACTTACTTCTCTGTGCATGTGTTGTTCCATCCTTCCTCAAGCAAGTGTAAGCTCTTTGAGGACAGGGAGTGCCCAAGGTGGCCTGCATACAGCAGGCATCGAATCAATGCTTATTTATGCGAACTGGATTAAACTGCATACCAGATTTGCTGCTTACTACCCATGTGACTTTGGACAGGGTCCCTTTCCCCTTTGAGCTTCAGGTTTTTTTTTCCTGTAAAATGAATTGGGTGATCCCTAAGCTATTTTCCAGCTCTAAATTAAATAGGCTTATGAAGCCAATCTGGCCCAGCCTCCTCATTTTTACCAAAAGGGAAACTGAATCTATCAACCAAACAACCAAGGAACATTTACTAAATGCTTATAGAGCCAGGCACTATCCTAAGGGTTGTTGTTGTTGGCAGTGGTGGTCCTTTGTTTCCAAAGAGGAACAGTGATATCAGGATGGGGAGGGGCAATGACATCAGGGGTCTTGACTTGCTCCTGAACTGGATTTAAGCGAGGCAGAGCTATGCAGAGTCACCAGCCTCACTCTCTCCTCCAGAGCTATCGGTGTCCAGTGGTGAGACATAAGCCAAGAAGGCTGTTGACAGCCTAGGATGCAATGGCTGACCTTGGCCTTTATAAATTAAGGTCTTTCTCAGGCCTGAGTTTGTCTGATGCAAAGCTCTTTCAATGATTAAGGGCTACTTAACTAGCTGTGTGACCCTGAGCAAGTTGCTTAAACCTCTTTGCCTCAGTTTCCTCATCTGTAAAATAAACTGGAGAAGGAAATAGTACACTATTCCTAAGGGTTGGAGATACAAAGAAAAAGCAAAAACAATTCTTGCCTAGAATTCAAGAAGCCTAGGTTCTAATTGAGGAGATGGTAGCCCAGAAAGGGAAAAAAAATTACTCAAGGTCACAAATCAGTTGCTACCAAGTCTAGGACAGGAATCCAGGTCTCCTGTCTCCTAATCAAGCACTTTTGGAGAGTAACGGATATATCACTTCAGGAATATACTAGACAGAGCATTATGACACCTGGCTCCCTTTTCTGAACAGCCCCAGCGGTAGTTCCTTCTGTGAAAGATGTAGTAAAGATTCCAGCCTTTTCTCCACAAAGAACAAATGTCGACATTTTGGAAGGGAAGTCAGAGGTTGCATTCAGGGTAGAGGTTTGACAACCTAACCACAGTGTAGTACTGGCTGAATGCTGGGCTCAGAATCATAAGACGTGGATTCAAATACCTGACCACTGACTACTTGTATGACTAGGAGCAAGTCACTTAACCCACCTGGACCTCAATTTCCTCATCTGTAAAAAGATTTTGGCTAGGAAGCCTTTAAGATTCTTTCCAGGTCCAGATCTATCATCCTGTGTCTGTGGGCTTGTAATTCCACTAGGGATTTTCTTCTAAGACCTCTACTTTCATCCTGAGTCTGATCTAACCTTCCAATATTTTTCAGACTCTTCTCTTTCCTTTGCCTGTGATGAAGAAGACTTTTCTTCTCCTCACGGATGCCACATTTGGTGGGGGGCAGGGGGTGGTAGTGAGAGCCTAGAGAAATGGATCCTGTTTCTTCCCGAGGAGGGGCTCATGTACCCAATACTAAAGGAAATTCTATGCCCCCGATGAAAATGCCTTTACCCTCCCCTAAAAGAATGTAAGTTTCTTGAGGGCAGGGACCCTGATTTTTGTTTGTTTTTGAATCTTTAGCACCTAGCACCAGCCTGGTGCAGAGTAGGTACTTATAAATGCTTATTGATTGGACTGTCCTGGAGAACTTTGTCTGGGTCTTTCCTACTTTACCTTAGCTGTGTAACATGTCTCATGTACTGTAAACTGAGGGAGGATGGGACCATTTTGTTTTTCACTTTTGTATCCCCAGAACACATGCTTTACTCATAGATGTTTATTGAATTGGACCGAAAAGGAACAATAGTGATCCAAGAGGGGAAAACAACCTCTGCCAGATTCATTCCATCATCAGCACCTTGGCCAGAAGCTGCCTCCTGCCACTTTGTCCAGAAGAAGATGAGTCAACTTAACATCTACATGGGCCTAGGAGGCTACTGGGTTCTGCAGTCCTTGAGACTGGCTTCCTTCTCCATCATCCCCTTCCCTGAGCAGCCAGGCACTCTAGGGACATAGCCAAAATTTGAGGAATTGAGGGAACTGCCTTTTTAGATCTTCCAAGAGTCCATTACATTCTAATCCATTCCTAGTGAGTGTGAAGAATCCTTATGGCAATTAATACATCTAAAAATGGAGAAACAGGAAGCCTGGGTTCAAATGAGAGCCCTGATACTTAGCTGTGTCTCCTTAGGACACGTCGATTTTTCCCTCTGGGCCTCAGTTTCCCCATCAGTAACATGAGGAGGTTGGACTAGCTGATCTCTCTGGGCCCTTTCTGCTCTATGATTCTATTTTCTACTGGAAATTAGGGGGAAAAACCACCCACAAATGAATGAGATTCATGTTTGAAATTAATTTACTTATAATCCTAGCAATTAGCAGCACCTGTGATGAATATTTTCCCTTCCTGGCTTGTAACATAACAAAACAGTAATTAATGAAACCTGAAACTGAATTTGAATTATAGTAAGTGATGCCACATTAACGCTGCTTCCTTCAGTCACTGCCACTGCTGTTGTTGAAGGAGACAGGGCCCCTGAAACACAGCAGAAGCTGCCTTTACCACCCTTCCCTTGCGCTCACATGACCACCCTAATAATTATCTCCAGCACCCCCTTTACAGAGTTTCCAAACCTCAGAGGCTTCACAGAAGTCAATTTCCCACCACAGTCAGGGCTGGCGAAGAGGGGCATGTACAAGGAACAGACAATTTTCCAGCTATTCCAATGACCTTGACAGTCAGGCAAATGGTGATTTGCATAAATTAGACATTATATTTGAAAAGACTTATAATCAAGTAATTAAAGATGATAAGTAGAGGGTAGATTCCACCCTCAATACAAGCAAAGGGACGAGTTGGCTAATGGCTGCTCGAGATCGCCCATCATAACAGTCCTATGGCATTGGGTCTGTTTTCCCTGTAACCCCAAGGAAACTTCTCCCAAAAGAAGAAATGCACCCTTGGTGTTTCTATATAGGTCAAACAAGGGCCCTGCTCAGCAGCCGTCCAGCCAGTGAGGTGGTCTGGGAAGCCAGCCATGTTTCACCATCCTGGGGAAAGGAAGAAGACAGAAAACAGGTGAATGAGATAAAGTCAGTAAATTAATGGACTACAATGAGTCCTTAAGAGACCTGTAAGGTTGATGTCAAGGAGAATAGTAAAGAGAAAAGAATTCTGGATTTGGTGTGCAAAGAGCTGGATTCAAATCTTACTCTAGTCCTTATCTAACCTCTGTGACCTTGGGCAAGTTTCTTAACTGCCCTCCAGGTCTATTTCCTTGTTCCTAAAATGAAAAGGTTAGACAAGATGGTGTCTCTTCTACTCGACTCTCCCACAAATGCCCATCTTGTCTCCTTTAAGAGGCATTTCTGATGTTCTTAGGCAAGGGGAAAAAAGTGACCATGGAAGGCAGGTGCGCAGAAAGGGCCAGGAAACTCAGGCTGGGTCCTGAATTATTGAGTATGGCTGTCTACGTGAGCACAAACACCAAAGATTGCCAATCGCTCCTTCTGGAGGCTAAAATTCACATGGAATCCACTATGCACTCTGAAATCTTCCTACAGAATTAGAGGGGTTGTGTATACTTGAAACATTTAAAATGTGAATGGGCTAATTAGTGAAAGTGTCCGTTGGATAACAGGGCTCATGCATGCTCTCTGGCTACCCCATCAAGGCCTGAGGCTGCCTCTACATAGAGGTGCAGTTCTATAGGCTGGTGGGGGGGGCGCCTTGGCAAACAAACCTTTGGGACAAAGGGAAGCCAAGTGTTTCTGTTTTATTTTCACTTTCTATTTTCACTTTTTACTTTCTGTGAAATAGCTGATTTCAGGGCCAAGTGAAATCTGCAAAGGGAGGTTGGAGAGGGAAACCCAAGAACTTCTGAAACATAAGGAGGCTATTAGATACCTGTAGTACAATCACGGATACAGGTAAAGGTAAGACATTTTTTAAAAAACTGAAATTCCCCAGTGATATCCTAATAATGAAAGGCAAGAACAGGCTAGGAGAAACCAGATGATAAACAGACCAATCAGCTAAAGGACATTCACAAGGAGGAACTATAAAACAGTTATGGCCAGGTGTCTCAGTGGACAGTATCCTGGTCCTGGAGTCACAAAGACCTGAGTTCAAATCTGACCTTAGATGGTTAGTAGCTGCATGACTCTAGGCAGGTCATTTAACTTGTCTGCCTGAGTTACCTCAGCTGTAAAACGGGGATAATAACCGCACTTTCTTACTTTTATGAGGCTCAAACGGAATAATAATATAAAATGCTTAGCATACTGCCTAGGCCATAGTAAATGCTATATAGACGTTAGTTGTGGTTATTATTAAGGCTGTCAAATACGAATTTTCCTTTCCAGTAATCCTCTGTGGCTCCCTGCTATCTACTGGATAAACGACAAACTTCTTTGCCTGGCAGTGAAGACTCTCCGTAATGGCTCCAACCTATCTTTCCTAGCCTTATTTCTCATTACTCTCCTTCATCCTATTCTAGCCCAACTGGACTTTTTGGTGATTCCCAATTCTGTCCTGAAATCTCCCACCTTTGGGTCTTCCTGACTCCGGCCCTGGTGCTCTATCTACTGTGACACCTAGCTGCCCCAGAGTACGGATCACAGCAGAGTCTGCGCATCTGCACAGGCCATCTCTGATGCCTAGAATGCCCTCCTGCCACACCTCTGCCTGTTAAACTCCTCTTTCCTTAGGGCTCAGCTCAAGTGCTACCCCTCCCACTGAGCCTTCTCCAGTCTCCTCAGATGAAAGCTATCTCCTTCCTCCTTGGATTTTCTTAGAGCTCTTTGGGTCTCTTCTTGGCCCTTCAGGTCAGATCGCATCTTCCCTATGTCTTGCTGTTTGACTGTGAGCTCCTTCAGAACAGGGAATCCATTCATAGTAGCCACCTAGCAAGACGGCTTGCATAGAGCATGCCATTCAATCAATAAGCAATCCTTAGGTGCCCCTTGTGTGCCACATGCTTTGCTAAACCCTGCAGATAACAAAGTCAAAAAAGGAAACAATTTTTGCTCTGGGAGGGGAGATGGGCTTACATTCTATCAGGTGGGAGACAATATATACACTTGTAAGTATATATGGAAAAAATGTATGCAGAAAACACACAAAATAAATATAAGGCAGTTCAGTAGCACTGACAAATATTTGCTTAAGCAAGTCTCATAGCCTCTTTCTTTTGTCTCTCAAAAACACTTATGGAAATCTGTGACGGAATTTCAAATCAGGAGGAGGTCAAGTTAGCCTCGCCTCTGTGTGAACAGGGAAGGTGGGACTCACCAACAGCGTCCTTAGATTTGCTGAGCATGAGACACAACAAACGAGATACCAGTTTTCTCTTTCATTGTCCCAAGGTCCTGAGTACCCAGATGAGAAGACATAGATGAGTTTCTTGGGATTCTTTTCACCTCTGTCTGTAACTCCAGCACCTATTCTAGTGCCTTGTACACAGTAGGCTCTTAATATATGCTTTCTGGCTGACACTATGGTCAAGGCCAATTAACAAGACAGGAAGTGGACAGGCAAATGTTGTTATTGTCCTTAGACTGGTACATCAGGAGAATGGCATAGACACATTGACCTCAACTTCAGCAGTTTCCACCAGTCTCCCATATTATTTGCATAGGCAAGATGGCTAGGCTGGATGGGACAAGGGTACAGCTAGTTACTGTATAAACTGTAATTGGATTCAGAAGTGGCTGAATGACCAGAAGCAGTGAGTAATGATTGCCATCGACCTGGACAGAGGTATCTTGTGGTGGGCCCCGGGGATCTGTCCTTCTTCCTATGCTGTCCATCACTAAGAACAGCACAATGCATAGCATAATACCTTACACATAGTAGGAGCTTATAAATATTTGTGGAATTTAATGCATAGCATAGTGCCTTACACATAGTAGGAGTTTATAAATATTTGTGGAATTTAATGCATAGCATAATGCCTTATACATAGTAGGAGCTTATAAATATTTGTGGAATTTAATGCATAGCATAGTGCCTTACACATAGTAGGAGCTTATAAATACTTGTGGAATTTAATGCATAGCATAATGCCTTACACATAGTAGGAGCTTATAAATATTTGTGGAATTTAATGCATAGCATAATGCCTTACACATAGTAGGAGCTTATAAATATTTGTGGAATTTAATGCATAGCATAATGCCTTATACATAGTAGGTTCTTATTATTTGTGGAATTTAATGCATAGCACAGTGCCTTATCCATAGTGGGCACTTATAAGTATTTGTGGAATTTAATACATAGTGCAGTGCCTTATATATAGTAGGGGCTTATAAAATTTGTGGAATTTAATTTAATTTTAATCAATGACTTGAAGGCATAGGTGGCACGTTCACTCAACCTACAGATGACCCAAAGTTGGAAGAGATAGATATTGAGTTGGATAATATAGAATCCAAAAAGATCTTAATACTCAAGAATGAAGGACAGGATCTACCAATAAGATGAAATTTTTAAAACAGACTTTTAAATTATCTTCCGTCTTTACATTGCCTAAATTTCATCCTGTATTTCTACTTTTCCCACACTAGAAAGTCTTCCTCTGTAATATGAAATTTTACAGGCATAAATGCAAAGTTATGCGCTTGGGTTCAAGAAATCACTGCAAGTACAGGTTGAAGAAAACATAACCAGAGATCTGGGGGTTCTAGTGGATTTGCATCAATCACATGACGTGGAAGCCAAAAAAGCTAAAACAAAACAATTTTGGGGCTTCATTAACAGAGGAAAAGCAACTAGAATAATGGAGGGGGGTTATAAGCTAGACAAGAGCGGATCACACAGATTTTGTTGTTTAGCTGTTTTCAGTCACGTCCAGCTCTTCACGGCCTCCCTGGAGATTTTCTCAGAAAAGATACTGGAGTGGTTTTCTATTTCCTTCTCCAGCTTATTTCACAGATGAGGAAACTGAGACAAACAGGGTAAAGCAGCTTGCCCGGGATCACACAGCTGATAACTGTCTGAGGCCATGTTTGAACTCAGGTCTTCCTGACTCCGGCCCTGATGCTCTATCTACTGTGACACCTGGCCACCCCAGAGTACAGATCACAGAAGAGTCTGGCATGATTATGTTCAGTTCTGCCCACTGTATTTAATAAGGGCAGTGACAGAATGGAGTGTGTCAAAAGGAGGTTGACTAGGATGATGAGAGAGGCTAGAAACCACTATATATACATATATGTATATGTATATGTATATATATGATATATGATATATGCATATATGCAACAGTTAATGTAATTAGAGATGCTTAGGCCAGTGAAGATGAGACTTAGAGAGGACATAACAGCGATTTCCAAATAAAGGAATTATCATGTAAAAGAGGGCTAAGATTTGCTCTCTTTGGTCCCAAAGAGGTGACCGAGGAGCGATGGATAGGAGCTGTAGATAGGCAGATCTGGGCTCAGCATAAGAAGCTTCCTCACGATGGAGCTGTCCAAAAGTGAAAAGGGCTGCCCAGGAGGTAGCAGGTTCCCCCTCACTGGAGGCCTTCCTGAGGAGGCTAGCTGACTACTTGCCAGGGATATTGTATGGAAGATTCCTGCTTGAGTTGGGTTTGGTCTAGATCTTCTCTGAGTTTCTGTCCAGCCCTTTGTTTCTGTGTGTGATAGAGAAAGAAACTGGGTCTTGGACTGTGTTGTTATTGTTTTAATTAAAATCTTTAGATCGCCGATTTTCCACAAAATGCCTTACTTCATCAATGTTTATTGGATAGGAACAACCATGACCCAAGAACAGAAAACAGCCTCCACTCAAAATCATCCATGGTCAGTGCCCAGAGGGGACCCCTTGCCAGACAGTGACAGAGAGGTGGCCAAGATCCCTGCAGAGTAGAAGCCACTAGAAAAGGATGTTAAAAGTCCAAGTCCTTAAAGCGCTTCTCTCTTTTACACCAGAAACACCCCAGACAATAAAAGGTTAACAGCCACAAAGGATATTCCAAGATAGTCAGTGGGCTCACAGATTCGCCTCCAGATTTCTTCAATCTGTCTGATTTTGCCCAGACACCTTGCCCAATACCTTCCTGGTCCAGTCTCTCTCCCTAGGTTATTAGTGTGGCTTGCCTACTATGGTACTGGCAGGATCATAGATTCAGAGCTGGAAGGCATGTGAGAGGTGATCTAGTCGAAATCTCTCATTTTACAGATATGGAAACTGAGGCCAGGGAGGTTGAGGGACTTGCCCAAGGTCACAGAGGTGGTGTCAGAGGTATATGGGAACCCTGGTCTTCTGATTCCAGAATCAATGCTCTTTCTAGAGCTTCCTTGTTCTAGGTTAGGATTTGGCTCTTGAAGAGCTTTTTTTGTTGGGCTGGACAGCAGCCATTGAGATCTCAGCTGGTCCTGGGACCACAAGGGAAGATCCTCAACTTCAGCAATGGGGGATGGGAGGAAAAGAAAAGATAATATGATCTTAGAATTGAGATCTGGAAGGAACCCTAGAGATAATCTAGTCTGATCACCTCACTTTACAGTGGCTGCTGGTGATAACAATGGCTGGAGCACCGGGCTTGGACTCAGGAAGGCCTGAATTCAAATATGGCCTCAGACACTTAGTTGTGTGACCTTGGGCAAGTCCCTTAACCTCGCTTTGCCTCATTTTCCTCAACTGTAAAATGGAGATAGTAATAGTATCTAGCTCACAGGGTTGTTTTGAGGATCAAGTGAAATACTATTTGTAAAATGCTTAGCACAGCGCCTGACACCTAATAGGCACGATACAGACGCTTATCGCCTTCCCCTCCCCGGGGTGGTTACGGGAAGAATGAAAGAGTGATCAGCATAGAAAGACAGTGTGTTACAGCAGAGAGAACCTGGAGCAAAACTGGGTTCAAGTGATAGCTCTGCATGTGCTGACTGGCTTTGTGCGACCATAGACACGTCATTTTCTTTTCCAGGGCTCCTATGTAAAAGAGGATACTACTACTACTGCTGCTACTACTGGTACTGCTGCTGCTACTACTACTACTACTACTACTACTATTACTGCTACTACTGCTACTACTACCACTATTGCTGCTGCTACTACTACTACTACTACTGCTACTACTACTGCTGCTACTGCTACTACTACTGCTACTACTACCACTACTGCTGCTACTACTACTACTGCTGCTGCTGCTGCTACTGCTATTACTACTACTGCTGCTACTACTACTACTGCTACTGCTACTACTACTACTACTACTACTACTGCTACTACTACTACTACTACTACTACATTAGTATTTATAGAGCTTTAAGGTTTGCAAAGCACTTTACAAATATTATCTCATTTGATCCTCACAACAACCCTAGGAGGTAGGTGCTATTATTACTACTCAGGACACTGAGGCAAACAGAGGTTAAGTGACTCAACCAGGGTCACCCAGCTAATAAGTGTCTGAGGTTAGATTTGAGCTGACTCCACGGCCAGTGCTCTGAACATTGCACCAGCTGGCTACCTGGTGGGTCCTCTGATGCCAAATCTAGTGCATTTTCTAGTACTCCATATTTGTCTTGCATCAGTGATTCTGGTCTGATGACTGAAGCTAAGGCAATAACAATTGTGGTTCTTCCCAGTCCCCCAGAGCTGCCAGTGAGTAGCAGGAGAAATGCCACCATCCTGGCAAGAACTGGCTAGTCAATTAATTATGTAACACTGTGAATGGGTTATGGTGACTCGTGCCAGAAACTGGGTACAAAACCCATAATTGTTTGTTTTTGTGTCTCTAGTATCCAGAACAGTGCTTCATACACTGTAGGTGCTTATAAATGTTTGTTGAATCTAATCTAATTTTCATCAAGGATACTTTTGCCATATGTAAGGACCATTCTTCAAAAGATGTTATAGACTCAAACTATCATGGGGGTTACTTTATAGAATGAAACAAAAATGATAGCAACACATATTCAGAACAGGAGTTCTTTATCTTTTTGGTGTCATGGATCCCTTTGGCAGTGGCACAGATGCTAAGGACCCTTTCTCAGAAAAGTGTTCTGAAATGTATAAAATAAAGTACACGAGATTCCAAAACAAATCAAAGGTTATTGAACACAATGATGCATTTTCCCCCCGTCCAGGTTCACGGATCCCATTAGATTTACCCATAGACCTCAGGTGAAGTGCCACTGATTTTGAGGAACAAAATGTCAAGTGTCCTAAGGGATACTTGATGAAAAAAGAATAGGAATGAGGGGACTTAGTTTTGCCAGATCTCATGCTAGATCATAAAATAGTAATTTTTGCAGATTTGAAACTAGAGAAGCAAAGGCTACATGGCACACGGGGAACATTAGAAGCTGAGTTTGGAGTCAGAGATGTTGGATTTGAATTGCAGGTTTTCACGAGCTTAGTTCATGCATGGACCCTCCTGGGTCTCAGTTTCCTCACTTGTAAAAATAAGCAGGTTGGCCTATATTCCCTCTAAGGACTCTCCTAGCTCTCTAAATCTATGATCTTGCGACCCTGGTGATACATTTCCCCCCTAACATGGAGCTATTCTTTTCTCTGTTGTAGCAGAGAAGGGAAGAGCAAGGGCTGAGGGATAATGAATGACATATTCTAGCATCTTCTAAAATATGACTCTGACAGGACAGAGTTTAGAGACCAAGTCTTTTCATTTTACAGAGAAGTGACTTCCCCAAGGGTCACAAAATGTTTTTTGATTCAAAATTTTTATTTTCAGTACCAAATTCTCTTCCTCCCTCCCATCCCTTCTCCACCTATTGAAAAAAGGCAAGAAATATCATACTCATTACACATATAAAATCATGCAAACTATTTCCACATTAAGGGGCAGCTAGGTGGTGCCATGGATAGAGCACTGGCCCTTGAGTCAGGAGGACCTGAGTTCCAAACTGACCTCAGACATTTACTAGATGTGTGACCCTGGGCAAGTCACTTCACACCGATTACCTTCCCCCACTACCCCCCCAAATTCCATATTATCCATGTAGTAAAAAGAAAAAAAGCAATAAAAATAAAGAAAGAAAAATAGGTTTCAATCTGCACTCAGAGTCCATCAGTTCTCTCTCTGGAGGAGGATAGCATTTTTCATCATGAGTCCTTTGCAACTGTTAGATCACAAAGAGTGTTAAGGGCTAAGATCCAGTTCTGCCAATTCCCAACCCAGTGCTGGAACATCTGACACCGTGAATGCTACTGGTCCGGTTTTTCTTGTACGGACCTGGGATTTCATCTTAGAGAATTGTCTAAGAGCACTGAGAGGTCAGGCTGTTTGCCTGGAGTCTCAGAGAATTTCTGCGTCACAGGTAGAACTTAAACCCAGGGCTTCCTACTCTGAGGCTGACTCATTAGCTACTCGACCACACTGCCTTTCATTTGGCCCAGGATCTGGAGCTAAAGGGCTGAGTCAGGGCAGGCCCAGACAGTCTCTCTGCTCTGCCCCAGGCTGCTGGGCAGGCCAAAGTTAGTTCATCAAGGATCTGGGGTTATAAGGTATGTCAGAAGGACTCTTTTTTGTGACTTGTAGTGGTGGTAAGGATTTTAAAACAATCAACAACCTTCTCCACCTCACCAAAAAAAGAAAAGAAAAAGAAACTTGACCTTTATATTTCCAATTATTTCTGAACTGCTTAACTAACTAAAGTCACATAATTAGATTTTTATGAAGAACAGTTAATAAACCACGCTATTCGGTCTGCTCTTTGATAACCTATTTGCATGAAAGCCCTGAGATGGATTTTAACATCTCCAAGGCAAGTCATAATTCAACATGTTTACTCCCAAGCAGGCAGAGTTTGGTCTGGGCCAGCTGTGTTTACTGAAGCTGGCGTTTTTTCTATTTTTCTTTTTTAATCCTCTTTTTATTGATATCATTTGTTTTTATATCACCTTCTTTCCTGAATATATCCTCCCCCCCATCTACTCACCAAGTCATCTCTTATAACAAAGATTTTTTTTTTAAAGAGAGGAAAGAAAGCAGGTCAGCAAAACCAACCAATACCCATCCTGCCTTGCAGTCTTTGCAATATTCCACCCCGACAGTCCCCAACCTTGGCAAAGAATGGAGGGATGGTGATTTAAGACTTAGGGTGTGGGCTTTCCGTAATGACAAGTTCAGGGAATTGGGGAAAATTACTGGCACTGGGTGGGTGGAGGAGGGAGACAGAGAAAACCTCTCTGAGGCTTTATTTTTCCTTCGGTAAAATGAGGGCTAGATGGCACTAAATGATCTTTAAGACCCCTTCTAGCTCCAACTCCTACAAAGTGGGTTTACTGAGCTGAGGGCCAGCCTGGAGAAAATGGAAGGCCCCTCTGAAGCAAAGATCAGGACAGAACCATGGAAGGAATGTTAGGGCTAGAAGAAATTATCTTAGCTTTTCTCCCAACAATAATGGGTGAATGAAACAATTCTGTTCTGGATTTGAATGTTTCATTTCATACCAAATTTAAACTGGCTTGGAACCATAGGCTCTAGAGCTAGGAGGGACCTTAGACAGCATCTAGTTCAGAGGTGGGGAATCTGTGGCCTCGAGGCCACATGTGACCCTCTAGGTCCTCTGGTGGGGCCTTTTGACTGAATCCAAACTTCACAGAACAAGTCCCCTTAATAAAAGGATTTGTTCTGTAAAACCTGGACTCAGTCAAAAGGCTGCACACAAGGACCTAGAAGGCCACATGTGGCCTCGAGGCTACAAGTTCCCCACCCCTGGTCTAGCTCATCTCCTTTGGAAATTGGCCCAAGATCACACAGCTAGCAAGCATCAGAAGTGGGCTCTGAACCCAGATCTTAACCCAGAGAGTAGGGGCTCTCTTGAGTAGGACCCCCTTGGTAGGGGCTCGCTTGTCACAGGGCACTTCCACCTGTATTATCTCACTTGAACCTCACAGCACACTGGGATGGAGGGAGGAGCAGGCATCACTGCTCTCCCTTATAGATGAAAAAACTAAATCTCAGAGAAGAGAAATGGATGGTCACCTTCATACATTGCCTACACAATAGAACTAAGGCTAGAAGTCAGAATTTTTTTTTACTTGAAATCCAGTGTTCCTTCAATTATGGTACATGGCAGCTTTGACTTCTGACCCGCATCTGAGATGGGTAAAGAGGGCTTAAGATGCTATTTAGTAGGCAGAGTTAACTGGTCACCTGTCCAGAGGAAGACACGTGATCATGGTCCATTGACCAGCACAACAGAATGCAGAAGGAGCCTTCCACAGGGAAAGAACATTAGGTTTGGAGTCAGAGGGGCTGGATTCTAGACCTTCATCTGGCATTTATTACATACTTGTGAGACTTGGGACAAGGCACTTCACTTCTTCAGAACTTGGATTCTTCCTCTATAAACTGAGGTCAGACTAGGTAGCAACTAATGCCCTTTCCAGCTCCGACATTCTGTGAGTCTAAGTTTATGAATTAATGGGCCCGGATATGCCAATCATCACCATCAGATCACAGGACCATAGATTTCAAGTTGGAAGGGACCTTAGAGTCCAACCTGTCCCAGTCCTTTATTTTACAGATGAGGAAACAGAAAGTGATTTGCCTGAGGTCACATGGTTAGTAAGGGACAGGTGTGACATTTTATCTCCAGCCTTCTTCACCCCAAATCCAGTGTCCTATTTATTCACAACAGCATACTGCCTACTACATTAACTGGAAAAACAAACAAAAAAACCATAATCCTCTTCCTGGATACCCATAAGCATTGACAAATAAGTGGCTTCTATTCCTTGCAGGACTGTGATTCTACCTATGGGAGCTGGCGTCAAGCTGTCCCAGCTCTCTCCATCCCAAACACCACCCAAACGCTGGCAAGTGCAGTGTCTTGCTCCATGGCTCCCTTCCACCTCCCCCCAAGCTGACTCTTCTGCTCATTAGGAAGTTAAATCTTGTAGCACACTTCCTCTATTGGGTAGAGAGCTTTTGGTTCCACTGAACATCAGCCAACTGACTGCTCAGAGTTCTCGTCTCCTGTCTCCCACCATGAAATATGGAAGGAAATACAGTGAGACGTCTGGTGGAAGGGAAGGAAGAGCTTGAAGCGTTTTCTTAGTCATGATTTAGTTTGAGGATATCGTTATCCACAAGGACAGAATACAGAGGGATTGGGCCCTTCTGGTAATTCCCTCTTCTGTCTGCACTAGATTCAAGGGGAGAATCACCTCTTGGCATCTGAGTCCAGCCCTGGCTACTTGGCACTTGGGAGAAGCAGATGTGGAACAGCAGGGAGCCACGCTATCCTGTTGGCCTGGGCTACAAGTAGGACTGAATGTGGTCAAATGAATGTGGTGTGATTTGAATGGTGCCTGCTGGAAGCTCCCACTGCCCAAATGTAGCTCCTTCCCTAACCAAAATGGCCCCTGTCCAAATCACTGAGGAGTCAGACAACAAAGGCAGGGAGGGGCTCTCTCTCTCCTCTGGAGGGGGTAGTTAAGACAAGATTTTGGTATAAGATGCAGTGAAAAGAGCACTGGACAGGAGTCACTAAACTTTGGTTCAAGTGTCACAGAAGTAACTTGATTTCCTCTTGATAATGTCTGCTCAGGTTTATGGCTGTACGACCCGGACCAAGTTACTCTATCTATTTCTTTAAGCCTTACTTGTCTCCACTGTAAACTAGGACTGTTGTACCTGCGAGCGCCTACTTCACTGAGTTGTTATGAGGATCAAAGGGGTGATGCTGGTCAAGTTTTCTGCAAATCTTCAAGTGCTTAATAAACAGTAACAACGAGCAGCAGGGACTGGTCGGACAGCCCTCTCCCAGTGGCACAGAATCTTGGACCAGGCTGTCTACTTGTCAGAATGGTGGCTGGTACTTAGTAAGTGCCTGTTAATTGGCACTTTAGGATCTAGTGGCAAAGGAAAATAGAGAGCTGGGGGAGGCTGTCTGAGGGTGCCAGGCAAAGGGTTAGGAAGGGAGGTCCAGCTTCCTGCCCAGAGCCAGTCCTGACTTCCTCTCACCCCATATGGTACCCACATGTGCCAGGGAGTAAGGTCAGGTTGGGATGAGGATGCAGTCCTGCTGCACAGCTACGGTGGTCTTCCCATTCATCAGCTGTGACTATGCTAACTGCCCCTAGGAACCTCCTTCCTTACTCGACCAAAGGCAGAGGGAGGAGTCAAGGCACTGGAAGAGGGGAGCAAGGTTGATCCTGAGCGGCCCTTCCTATCTGCAATCCCCCTCCAAACTTTGCAACACTACATCCCTAACCAAGTCCATCTATGGTGTCTGTGATTGCACAGCAACCTAAACTCATGCCTTATCATGGAAGATGACTCAGTCATACAATGTCTTGCATAACAGATCCCATGTTGTAATGGAAGAGCAAAGCACTTGAGTGTCAGGAAATCTGGATTAAAATCCCAGCTCTTACATGTACCGCAGAGCAAATCATGTTACTTCTTTGGGCCTCAGTTTTTTTTTATCCTTAAAATGGGAATAATACCTTTACTCTCTACTTCACACGGTTGTTTTGAGGAGAGGGCTTTGTAAACCTGGGATTCCTACAGAAATGTGAGCTCTTACTATTATGGGCTTTCCCTGGTGGCCAGCATGGTCACAAAATGAGCTAGAGCTGGAAAGGAAATCTTTTGCCCTCACAGAAATACAACTTAATTGAGGACGAGTCCTTAATATGGGCCCTGGCACACAATAGGCACTTAATAAATGTTGATTGATTTATTTATTAAGGTGGAGAATGATGACAATAAAAGATCTTATTCCTCTACTTCTAGAGTTCCATGAAATAAATTATGTATTGTTCATCTCCATTTTACAGATACGGAGATTGAAATTAAATGACTCATCCACACATCTAGTAAGGGGCGGAGTCTATATTTTGTCCAGAAAAGAAAAGACTTGGTTAGGCATAAGGGAAGGAAGGGTATATGATTGTTTTTTTGTGTCCATTTCCGTATGAGACTCTTTGTGACCCCTTTTGGGATTTCTGTGGCAAAGATACTAGAGTGGTTTGCCATTTCCTTCTTTGGCTCATTTTACAGATAAGGAAACTGAGGCACACTGGGTTAAGTGACTTGCCAAGGAACACACAACTAGTAAGTGTCTGAGGCCAGATTTGAACTCAGGAAAATGAGTTTTCCTGTAAGCTAGGCCTGGCAATCTGCCCTAACCTAACTGCTCCTGAGGACGTGATAACAGTATTCAAGTATTTGCAGGCTTTGTCCTATGGAAATGCAATAATTAGATTTGTTATCCTTGGCTTAAAGGAGTCAGCACAAGGAACACTGTAGCAGTTATAGGAGACATATTTCAGCCCAACAGAAGAAAAAACTTTCTAACAATCTGAGTCGTCTATCAACCACGTTGCAGTGAATAATTACAGTTAGATTATAAGCTCCTTGAGGTCAGGGACTGTTCTTCTTTTTTGTCCTGAAATTTGTATTCCCAGCACTAAGCACAGTGTCTGGAACATAGTGGGCACTTAATAAATGTTTGTTGACTATAAACTGCTGAATGGAATGAGCTGCCAGGGAGATGGTGAGCTCCTACCCCTGGAAGTGTTCCTGCAATAGCTAGATGACCACTTGCCAGTGGAAACTCAACTTCCTCCAAGGATCAGCTCAAAAGCCACCTTCTCAAGAGCCCCTTCCTGATTCCCCCAACTACTATCATTCCTCCAGACAAAATTACTTTGTGTTCATTTTGAATTAACTTATCAGTGTAGATGTGAAAAAATAAAATAAAAAATAAATCCTATTTTTTAAAAAATGGAAATGTTTTGTATGACTTCACATGTATAACGGGTATCATCGTGCTTGCCTTCTTAATGGGTGGGGGAGGGGCTAAAGAGAGGAAAAGAATTTGGAATCAAAATTTTAAAAATATATAAAAAACTTTTATCTATTATCTAAAAGAATGTAAGCTCCATGACAGCAGGGGCATGTCTGTCTTTACAATTCCAGCCTAGCATGGCTGCCTGGCAGCACATAGCACAGATGTCGAATAAATGCTTGGTGACTTGAATGGACCTGGATGGCATAGAGGGGACTCCTGCATTGGAGACTGGGCCAGATTTGACACCTCCAAGGTTCCTTCCAGGTCTGAGATTCTTACAGTTGAAGATAAATTTCTGAATAAAGAGACACAACTATTCGACCTGCTGTGTCAGTAACAATTGACCCAGTAACTGTGTCAGTAAGGTACTGAAAAGCAGATCCAATGAGAGTCACTGGGACTGTCATAAGCTGCTCCATCCAGGAGCCATCATCCATCAGAACCTTGGAAGTTTCCTGATGTATAAAATAAGAACTGTCATGTCTTCTTCCTTTCCTGCCTCAAGTGGTTAGATCCACTAAGTGCTTATCTACCTACTTTCAGATTCTTGGGTAAAAAGCATGGTTTGAAAATGGTTTTTATTTTCTTTTCCACTTCAGGGAACTCCTCAGGGAAAGGCCAACAGGATTTTCTAAGAATGGTGCCCAAGGGCATTAGGGAAATGTTAATTAGCTTTTGGCCTATCACTTTTTTCCCCAAGAGCAAAAAACATTGTTAGTGTTCAGACAAAAGAGGTGTAGCCTGACAACATCGATTAGTAGAAGTTGCTTTGGCAAAAAACATAGTTGCAACTCCTAGAGTGTGCCTGGGAAGCAACACAGCTGCTCCAAAGAGATGAATCAGGCATCTTTTCTCAGAAGAGCTGAAAGTATCGTACTCCCTACTCTTGGCCGGAGTGAAGGTCAGCATCTCTCCTGATGTCTGATCAACAAAGTGGCCTTTCGCTGATTGGCATCAGGTACAAATTTAGTTAATCAGAACATATATTTTTCTGTGCATCAACATCTCCACTGACTGGCATTCCCCTGCATGTTTCCTGTACAAAATTGGGGTGGGGAATAACATATTTAGAACTGGAGAGGACCGGAGAGGTCATCTAATCTGACACCCACATTTAACAGATGAGGAAACTAACACCTAGACAGGTTGAGAAAATTTTCCCAAGACTGAACAGGAAGTCAATAGTAGTGCCAGGATTATACCTGAAATCCTCAGATACCAAGTGTAGTGCTCTTTTCTCTGTACCACGCACCCCCTCGAAGTTTACAGCACCCAGTATTCTCAGAAAGTCCCTCCACATATTAAACAGGTCTCACTTGGCTTAACTTCCAGTATCAGGCATATTTCAAGTACTATGAATCTTCTGTCCCAAGTATCTTTGGGTGGGGCCCCAGAGCTGCTGGGGCACATACTAGGGAACCTGCTAGAATCTGGAGAACAGTGTATGTTGGGGGGGAGGGGAAGTGTCTTTTAGACGTAGGAGTATAGGTGAGAAGGAGGGGACAGGACTACTCCTGCACAACTGAGCTAGTAAAGGGTGTCTTGGAGTTTTCCCAACTGGCTTCTAGACAAAAAACATTTTGGAGCTTGAAAGGAACCATGGAGAGCTCCCAGATGAGTCAGTGTCTAGCAACTGCACCTTCTGCTGGCTAGTGAAATCTTCACCAGAACCCAAGATGGTCTTTAGTCCTTCTGGTTATCTCTTTGATATCAAACATTTGGACTGGACATCATGGACTGGACAGATGGACATCACTTTGAGATCAGACATGGGACATGGGCTTGGTTGAAAAAAAAAAGGTTTCCTTCCAAATCACTTGTAGATGGAGAAGTCCATCCCCCTGATTTAAGGTAAAATTACATGGCAAGGATTACTAAATTACTGGAGAGGATTTCTCTTGTTTGGAAAATTCTACCCTCCCTCCCCAAGACATGTTGATGACATGGGGGCAAATACCAGCCAGATGTACTGGAAACGTTTGCTGCCAGCTCTTTAAGGGGGCATTGGTGAGGGGCAAAGAAGAGGTGAAGAAAGGCAACTCCCTCCCTTTGCAGTGATGGGTGGAGACTTACAGGTATAAAACATTGCATATGTTATCAGACTTGGTTGGTTTTGCTGAACTGCCCTTTTCTCTCATGTTTTCTTTGAAACAAGATATGGCTTTCTGGGTAGGGGAGGGAGGAGGGATATCCCTGGAAATAATGGTGAAATGAAAACAAAAGACATCAATAACACATTTTATAAAGATGTTTCAAGAAGTATCTTCATGCAGAGGAAAGGGGGCTGGATTCAGAGCCAGAGCATCCAGATTTGAATCCTATATGTACCACCTGCCATCTACATGGGCCTCACTTGTTCAATAAGTTAAATGAGGGGGGTTAGATTTGATGACCATCCTGAGGTCCTATGCTGCTCTAAATCTATGCTTCTTTGACACCTATACCAGAAGTCCTTTTCCTGCCTTCCTTGATGGTATATGTGCCAACTGGCCCCTCTGAGGTTGCCCGAGGAAGTGCCAGGCTCTCGGCTGTTTGCTCTTTCATGGGAAGCAGCTTTGGAGTTGCTGCAGCAGGGAGAGAGAAATGCACAGGCCTTTACGAACAGACTAGAGGGGGAAAAGTAGGTTAAATGTGGGCCTATCAGCGTTCGCTGGTTACATTGTGCTATTCTAAACTCTTCTCTTGGCAGTTTAAAAATACCCTCTGATACTATGCAGCCAATGTTTGCATCTCCAAACCAGGCTGATTTTAACACATCTATTTACCCCCATCTGTGGCTTGAGGAGATAGCTGTTTTAGGAGAAATGTTTGGCTCTGGAAAAGAAATGGGAGCTGCTCTTTTTTTTTTTTTGCATTTTCCACTTTTTTCCCCTCTGCCCTCAGGATTTTATACCGCCAGCCTCCAAAATGGAGAAGGAAGTCCCTTCTCTCCCCTTTCAACCTCAAAGCCCAAGGGACACCTAAGAATCTGTCATGGTGGCAAAATGGCAGAAGACAATGGGTATTCAGGGCTAAGTGTTATACTATCCCCTACCCCTAACATGCTCCCCACCTCCTTACTCACATTCCTGGCAGAGAGGGATTCTAAGTAGGGCATGATTCTACTGTGTGCTTGGCACAGTGCCTGGCATGTAGTGGGCACTATATAAATGCTTATTTCCTTCCCTTTCCCTTCCCCTGTAAAGAAGGGTAGCATGTCTCTGTCCCCTGGGTTTCTATAACCCAGTTTGATCTCTCTTTATTCTCTTCCTGCCTGTCTGGCTCACCCTTCTGGGTCTCCTTGACTGGATCATGACCTATGTCCTATTGTCTTGCTTGTGGGTAGACCCCAAGACAAAGCCCTGGGCCCTTTCCTGTTCTCTGTGGGTGATCTTGCCAGCTCCCATGGGTTCAGCCATCACCTCCTTCCAGAAAACTCCCAGGTCAATATATCCTTCTCCTGAACATCAGTCCTGTACCTTAATAACTGCCTATTAGACCTCTGCAACTGCATTTTTCCATTGGCATCAACACGTCTAAGATGGGACTCATTATCTTTTCCTCTAGGTCCACCTCTCTTTCTAACATCCCTATTTCTGTTTGAGGCACCACCCACTGTCCTATTCACTCATTTACAAGCTCAGGGTCATCCTCAACTCACTTCTCTTTCTCAGCTTCTATGTCTGGTCAGTTGCCAAATCTTGGTTCTATTTGCAAATGCCTCTCACTTGTCACCTTCTCTCCACTCACCTGGCCACCCCTCTAGTTCGGGTCTTTGTCACTTTTCCCTCCGACTTTTGCATTTTTTTTGTCTGCCTCTAGATCCTCTCATCTCTGATTCATACTCTGCACAACTACCAAACTGATGGTGTCTAAAGTACCAATCTGATCAAGTCACTCCCCTCCTCAAGAAGCTTCAATAGTTCCCTCTTGCCTCCAGGATAAAATTCAAACTCCTCTCTTTGGCATTTAAAGTCCTTCAGAATCTGGTTCCTGGCTTACTCCATATTCCCTCTCTTCTTTGTATTTGTATCCTCAGTGCCTAGCTCAATGGCTGGCACATAGTAGGTGCTTAATAAATGCTTGTTAATGGGGCAGCTGTTTTGGTCCTAGAACCAGGACCCAATCGGGCCTCAGACACTGACTAGCTGTGTGACCCTGGGCAAGTCACTTAACCTCAATTGCCTCCAAAAATAAATAAAAGAATTTTTTAAAAAAAATTGATTCGTGAACTCTACACTCCAATCCAGTAGGCCTGCTTTCTTTACACTGTACATGGCATTCAGTTTCCTGTCCCTCAGCTTCTATGTAGTCTATCTCCTATGCTTGGCATGCCACCTCCTACCCCTTGGTCTATCCTGACTCTCCTGGTTGTTAATGTCCTCCCTTTAGCCTCTTCCCCCTTAGCACCAAACCACTTTGTGTTTACCATATTGTTTCCTTCCCTCAAACCCCAATAGAATGGAAGCTCCTTGAGGACAGGGACTATGCAGGTTTTGCCTTTGTTTCCAGAGGACTTAGTACAGTACCTGCCACATAACAGGCAATACTTGCTGGACTGAATTGAATAATTCCACATCCCCCATGCACAGGGAAGCCTTCAAATCCATACATTTCCCTATAGTTTTCTCACTTAGACTCACAGGATTAGAGATTCAGAACTGAAAGGGACCTCAGACATCATCTAATCCACCTGTCTCATTTAACAGGTGAGAGAAACTGAGACTCAGAGAAACCAAGGAACTTAAGGCACTTCAGGCAGTAAGGATTACAGCCATGACTGGAACACAAGTCTTCTGACGGCAAATCCAGCATTTTTTCTACTACACCATGCTGCCTCTCTCTTTCCCTCAGACACACTCCTTGTGTCTGGCGGTGGGCTTAGTAGTCTATCTGGCTTCTTGGCTCCCCAAATCCCAAACCCACTGCCATCAGACCAGAAGCACAACTCTCCCAGTCATCAAATGTCTACAGAGCCTATCGAGGATCCATACTGATAGGCTTGGCAGGACCATGGAGGCTAGGAAGCTACACTGTGGGGAGACAAGCCTGGAAGACAGACTATCCAGCCACAAAGTGATGATGTCTCCACTGCAGGAGGAGATGAGACAGACACACAACAGACCAGAAAGCAAGGGGATAAAAGTCAAGCCCATGAGACTGTATCTAGTCTAGGCTGTAAAGTATTCTAGAATTTCAAAGAAAATGGGGTTGGACTAATCGAGGAGGGAAGGTGGGACCTAAAGTGAGCCTGGAAGAATGGGGCGGGGGGATTTGCTGGTTAGAGATAAGTGATGGGGCAGAATATTCCAAGAAAAGCAAAAGCATGAGCTAAGACAGGGAAGCAAGAATGTCAAGGCCTTTGTAGAGTCTGGCTTGATAAGAGAAAGGGTCTGAAAAGAGCCAAGCAGGAGGCACAGGGAGAATGTTTTCAGTTTGAGCAAGTCACAACATTTCTGAACCTCCGCTTCCTCATCTATAAAAGGAGAAGACTGGACTGGATGACCTCTAACACTGTATGACCCTATGATACATCTAGGCCAAGGGTCACAAACCCCTGCGGCAATATGGTGAAGCCTACAGCCCCCTTCTCAGCATAATGTTTTAAAAGTAAAAATATATGTACAAGACTACAAAGGAAGTGAATTATATTGAAATACAGTTATCAAAATATTTTTTAAAAGTTCACAGGCTTTGGAAATGTTTTACATGATTGCACATGTATAATCTATATGGGATTGGTTACCATCTCAAGGAGGAAAGGAAGGGAAGGAAGGAGAGATAGAATTTGGAATTCAAAACTTTAAAAAAATGTTTAAAAAATTGTTTTAACGTGAAAAAAAAGTTCATAGGCCTCAAGTTAAGAGCCTCTACTGGAGTGAAAAATGTAGAAGGAAGAAAGGAGAGGTTATCCAAGGATTGCTAAGCATGCTACCAGATAAAGTATGACCTGAATCTATTTTAAAAAATCAACAATAGCAACGTAAATCAAGACAACTTCAAGATAACCAATGAATTTATTTACATTTTATAAATATTGTCTCATTTGAGCTTCACGACAACCTTCTGATGTAGATGCCTCACATATGATTGTGCCCATTTTATAAATGAACAAACAGGTTCAGAGAGGTTAACTGAGCTGCCTATGGTTCCACAGCTCCTAAGAAGGAAATATAAGATTCAAAGCCAGATTATCCTGATACGGACTCAAGCGACCTACCTGGGGTTCTTAACCCTTTCTGTGTCAGGGGACAGTTGCATGAAGCCTACAGCTGCTTTTCAGAATGTTGTTTTTAAATTCCTAAAATAAAATACCCAGGTTTGCAAAGGAAATCAGTTATTGAAATACAGTCTGTAGTCAGGAAGCCTGAGATCACGTGTCTAATAACTATAGTTAACTTAGAAATAGCGATGAGTATAAATGCTATTTGGAGATATCTGCAGCAACGGCAATAGGATAGGAAAACATCTATGATTTCTATTAGTGACAAAGTCGTAAGTACCGCTGATACTACTGTGGCTTGTTGCCTGCATTCATAATGGAAGGAAAGGCTGAATTTCAGTTAGAGGTTAATGGATATGAAGAGATCATCTTTTTCCCATCCAAGTTCGCGGACTCTCTGAAATCTATCCACAAACTCCAGATTAAGAATTCTTGCTATATTTTATGGCATTCTGCCTCTCCATTGTGGTACCCCAAATAGAGAGTGTCAAAACCTATGTCTTTCTGACTCAATGTGCCATGATGCCTCTCCAAGATGTCACTTTCTACTTACCACAGAGGTTAAACAGGCTGGCAAGGTATGGGGAAATAGGTATTCTAAGATGTTATCACTGGCACTGCAGACTGGCACTCTCCATATTGGACAGCAATGTGGCAATAAACAATATATCAATACACAAAAGTAGGCATATTTTTTAACCAGATGAGTCTAATGCTGGAATTTTAACCTAAAAATATAACTTTTTTTTAAAGAAGAAAGCAAGGACTTGTCTATATTAAGACGTTCATAGCTACTTTATTTATAATAGAAAACTGGAAACTAGATTGGAGAATATATGAATAAATTATGGTATATTAGCGTAATGGAATATTATAGTGTCATAAAAATAATAAACATGAAAAACACAAGGAAATACAGGAAGACCTTTTTAAAATCATGCCAAGTGAGAGTATCAGATGCAGTGCTGTATAAATATCAATGATAATGTAAGAAAGAAAAATGAACAAAGCCTTAGAGGGAGATAGATGTTATTTCTTACTATCCCATGAACGATTTCACAGTATCATAGATTTTGGGCAGCTAGATGGTGCAGCAGCTAGAACACTGGATCTGGAATCAAGAAGATCTGCGTTCACTTCAGCCTCAGACACTTCCTAGCTGTGTGACCCTGGGTAAGTCACTTAATCTCTGTTTGCCTTAATCCACTCCAAATCACTCCAGTGTCTTTGACAAGAAAACCCCATAGACAGCATGGTTCATGAGGTCATGATGAGCTGGACATGACTGAACAGAAACAGTCATAGAATTTAGAGCTGGAAGGGTCCTTATAGGCCATTAAATCCAACCCCCTCCTTTTACAAATGAGGAAACCGAGGCTCATAGAAGTTAAGTGACTTCCCCAGGGTCACACAGCTGGTCAGTACCTTTGACAGGATTTGAACCTGTGTCTTTCTACCTCCAAATCCAGTCCCCTATACACTACACTATGCTGCCTCTAACAATATTTACCATATAAAATTTAAGCCATAAAATACTCAATTCATCTGATTCTATTTTGTTAAATGTTAAAGAGTTTAGGTATGTTTTTAATACTTTTTATGTTGCATTTTTCTTAAATTGTTTGCTTTATTGAAGTTTACTAAGTTTCTAACAGTAATTTTTTAAAGGCATAAGTTTCTTTGCAAGGTTATAAGTTGTTATTTAGTCATGTCTGACTCTTTTTTAACCTGTGGAACATACTTGTCCATGTGGGTTTTTTTTTCGCAAAGAAACAGAGTGGTTTGCCATTTTTTCTCCAGTGGATTAAAGCAAACAGAGGCTAAGTGACTTGCCCAGGGTCACACAGCTAGTAAGTGTCTGAGGCTGCATTTGAACTCAGGTCTTCCTGACTCCACGTCCAGGGCTCCATCCACTGAGCCACCTACTTGCCAAGGTCATGGGTGTATATAAAGAAAAGGGCTTGGCTGAGTAGAAGAGGCTCAGAAATTACCAAGGAAAACCAAATGAATCAGAGAGAGAGTCTGGGTCCTGGCTATTGGGAAATGCTGAGAAAGAGCATATGAAGCCCACCCAGGGCATTTATCCAGTAGGAAAAAAAATAGCAACTCACTGGAGGGCCCTGAGCGTTCTGTCAGCTACCAACAGCAAACATCAGAATTTGCATGTGCAAGGATTTCCAGAAGCAGATCAAGGAAACATTTAACGGCTCTGGGGCACCTTCCAAGGCATCTGCGATGCCAACCAGGCAGCTTTACACACAAGCTCAGCTGCCATTTGGGGGATCTGGGACTCTTTTTCTTCTTAACACTGACAGAGTCCATGAGAAATAACATTGCATATAAACAACGTGCCTACGTCTGCCTACCGTTCTGCTTGATAGAAATAAAGAAAACCTCTCTGTCTTCCTCTTTTCTCTCCCTCTCTCTTTCTTCTTTTTGTAAAGGCTTGGTAGGGTCTCACTAGACATTGGCCATAAGCAATCAAATAAAAGTCTCCATTTTCATTTTGGAACAAACACAGACAAGTAAACTCAGTTACTCTGTGTGTCAGCCCGGGGAGGAGGGAGGGATGGAGAATGGTGGGTCTCAGATGTTACGGGCAAGAAAAGAAAGTACAATTTTAAACTAGCCTATAAAGGTCACAGGTGTCACCTTAATCCCACTCCAGGCAAGCATGTCTTGCATATAATTAATGTCAGTAATAATAAGAATAATGATAATTAATGTAATCATCATTTACAGATAGTATACTATAACATCTTTGGCATTTCTGGGACACAGCCATCCTCATGAAGGAAGGACTTTACTCTTTCCCTCTTTTCTATCCAGAACTGGAACGAGGGTAGTGTGATTAGAACTGTGACCCAAGGTGTCAAAATTGAGAGGCTGATGACAGCAGTTATGTACAAGTGGAGAAACAACTGAGCTTGGCACCTAGTTAGCAAGAATAATTAGTTAAAATAGAAAGCAACCAGATGGCAGACTTCCTCTACCCAACAGAATTTGTCTTTAAACGTTGATTTGGGGGCATGTTTCATGAAAGTTGCCCCTTCAGTGTCAGAATTGCTCATTATGGTTCCATTCCTATCTCCCAATCTCTGTGTTATGGCTGAATCTATTACAAAGAGCCTCACCTACAGTCCCCACATCCTATTTCAGAGGCCAAACCCCAAGAGTTAGACACGACCTAAATGACTGAACAACAGAAACTCCAGAGGTCAAAGCTATCCTCTACAAACAGCCTCACCTATAGCTCACAAATCCTCTTTCCGAGTCACAGCCTTCCTCCACAAGTGACCGTGTCAAGCTTCCAGCTGCCTCTGCAGAAGCACAGAAATCACAAGGCTGGAAGGGACCTTCGGAGGTCACAGAGAGTCCAGTCTTTCACCCAATGTAGGCATCCTCTTTCTGGTACTTACTGGGGACAAATGGTCATCAGCCTTTGCTTGAAGACCTCCAGTAACGGGGAACAAAGAAAACAGAAGCACCTAATCTCAGCTGCTGGGAAATTCATGCCCTCATTGAGGGACCATCCCTATGGGAGTATCATTAAGGTTCCTTCTAGGTCTCAATCCAACAAGGCCATGACTTCTCCACCTGCCCCCCACCCCAGGCCAGGGATAAAAGCAGTCATGTTTATAAGGCCTGGAGCTGGGAAAAGGGTGGCTATGTGTTCAATGGAACTTGAGGAACAGAGCTGGAGGCACAATGTGGGTTTCCAGATTTCCTGAATGAATAACACCTGACTGTAAAGCAATGCGTATTATAGGAAGAAGAGTGAGTCTGGGTTTTGAATCCTGGAGCTGTGGTTTGGTGTGAAAAGGCGGGGGGGTAGATTTAATGACTTCTGAAATCTCTTTTAGCTCTAAAACTGCTTCTAACAGCTGACATTTCTATTGCATTTCAAAGTTAACAAAATATTTTCCTCCAATAATCTGTGAGTAAGTGATCTAAGGATTATCATACTCCTCAGCCTCTATCTCTGGGCTCACTTGTCTCCCTATATTTTCATGGCCCTGCTCACCATGGTTTTCCTCCTGCCTGTCTGATGGCTCCTCCTCAGTATCCTGGGCAAAGTCCTCATCCGTGCCCTTCCCCCCATGAGGAGGTATAGCCCAGGGCTCTTCTTTCTCTACATCTTTCATCTAGGTGATTTTCATCAACTCCCATGGAGGCAATTATTACCTTTATGTAAATCACTCCTAGGATCTATATAGCAAACCCTAGTCCAGGGGTGGGGAATCTGTGTTGAGGCCACATGTGGCCCTACAGGTCCTCAAGTGTGGCCCTCTGACCTCCCCCCCCACACACACTTGAGGACCTAGAGGGCCACATGTGGCCTTGAGGCCGCAGGTTCCCCATGCCTGAGCCCAGTCTTTTTCCTGAACTCCCTATCTCCAAATGCCTGCTGAACATTTTTACCTGGATGTTCATAGGTATCTCAGACTCATCAGGATCAGAAAGGAATGCATCTTTTTTCTCCCAATTCTCCTCCTTCTTCCAAACTTCCCTATTTCTGTTGAGAATGCCATTATTTTTTCTAGGCACTCTAGGCTCAAAACCTCAGAGCCATTCTCAATCTTCATTCTCCGTCACTTCTGATATCCAAACACTCACCAAATCTTACTAATTTTACTTCTACAAGACCTCTTATATCAGGCCTCTTCCCTTCATTCAAATAGACACTGAGTTCAAACCCTCGTCTCCTCTTGCCCGGATTATTCCAACAGACTCCTCATTGGCCTCCCTGACTCCAGCCTCTCCTCTTTCCACCTGCACCCAGCTGCCATATGGATGTTCCTAAAGCAGTGGCCACGTCACTCCCCAGCATGAGAAGCCCCACCAGCTCCCTGCTATCTCTAGGATAAAATAAAAATGGTGGCCCTTAGAACCTTTATGATCTAGTCCCAAACCAATCTTCCTGGGGGGGCGGGGTTACACAGGATCTGCCCTCACGCACTCCATGTTTCAAACCGCTTTACTTGTACGCTATACCCAACATCCCATCTGTCTCCATGTCTCCCATGCTGTCTGTCCCTCGTGCCTGGGAAGGGGGCCCTCCTCACTTCTGCTGCCTCTTGGAACCCCTGGCTCCAAGACTCAGCTTAAGTTGCCACCTTCTCCAAAAAGGCCTCTCTTCATTTCCCCCGGTTTTCGGTGTCCCCCAACAAAACATTACATTTATTTTCTACACATCTTTCACTTATTTGCATACGTCTTGTATCCCCCTCTCCCCAAGCAGAACGTCGCTTTGACGGCAGGGACTCTTTTCATTTTTTGGCAGCCAGGCGCCATACTTGGAGTCAAGGAGACCTGAGTTTGAATCTTCCCTCATTGACTGGCCAGGTAAACCTGGACAGGTCACTTAATCACTCTGTGCCTCAGTTTCCTCATAAGTAAAATGGGGAATAATAATGATAGCATCTACTTTACAGGGTTATTGTGAATGAATGAATGAAGATGCGTGAAGTGCTTGCAAACTTCAAAGCGTTATACAAATGTGAGGAGTTATAATTAATAATAATAACTTTTATTATTATTATTTGGTTTTGTATCTTCTAGCACCTAACATAGCATCTGGCATATAGTATCCTCTTAATAAATCTTTGATGAATTAAACTGCATCTCCATTTTTCAGAGGAGGAAACTAAGGCCCAGAGAAGATGGGACTTTGCTCAAGATGAAACTTCACACTGCTATTAAATGCCAGGGCCCAGAAGGAGCCCGAGTCTCCGAGGCTTTCTATCACACCTCGCTGCCCCCTCTGCCACACCCTCTTCCCCGTGTATTCCCAGATGCCCGAGGAAGATAGGAGACAAGCAGAGAGGCTTCTCCAGGAGGAGAGATTTCCCATCAGCCCTCTCTCTCACACACATGCACACACTCAGGTTCAAATCATCTCTTAAAGATATTTAATAATTTAAAATTCTGGCCCGAGGCTCTCATTACTGCGTAGAGCTGCAACCCACACAAAGAACTGTTTCAGGCGGGAGCCGGGGCCTCACAGCCCGGTTTAGCCACACTTCTCACCACTCTGGGCCAAAAAGGACTCTGGCCAGAGGTGATTCCCTTCCCTTCCCTTCCCTTCCCTTCCCTTCCCTTCCCTTCCCTTCCCTTCCCTTCCCTTCCCTTCCCTTCTTCTCTCTTTCACCGCTTGTTTTTAAACGGCACCACAGCCTGGAAGGAAGGCAAATTTTCACAAGACGAGGTTCTTGGGCTTTGTTTCTGTAGCTGCTTCTTTGACAGAGGATAATTTGGTTAAGACAAGAAATCATAGCCTTCCCCCTAATTGCCTAAAGAATGGGCCCTGCCTCTGGCCCAGAGACAGGGCTGAGGGGACAGCAGGTTCTCCTTATTCTTAACCCAGCTCCATGGGTGGGGAGGGGGGTACCTGGAGGCTGCAGGGGGCAGAGGAGAAGGCCAAGCCAGGGGCCTGAGCCCCGTGGGCCTTAGTAGTGGAAGGAAAAAAAGGGCATTTTAATTTCCTTTTTGTTTCTTCCAAGGCTAGGCCCAAGCACCACCTTCTTTCTACATGACACCCTGCCTGATACCTCCAGTCCCTAAAGCTCTACTCCCCACATGACCTATTATCTATTTTATATACTCACTGAAAAAGCTTTTATATATATATATATGAATCTCTTTAATACCTGGCTTAATAGAAGATAGCTGGATTCCCCTATCTCCTTCTGCATTCAATCTGTAGTGATATATGTTGTTTTAGCTGAGGTATATGAAGAAAATCCAGCCTCACAAAGATATGTAGTTGGAAAAGGAAGACATTTTAATAAGCAAATAACATCTTAGTATTCATATAAAATAGTTCTGACTTTGCAGACCCCCCCCCAAAAGGGTCTGGATTAGAATCTGTAGAACATACCTCAAGAACCATTGGTTTAAACAATCAAGGTCCCTCTAGTTCCAAATGACACAATCTCACAAAACTAGGGCACAGAAAGTTTAAGCAACCTGCCCCAAACCACACAGACACTAGAAGCTGAGCCAGGAGCAGAGCTCAAGTCTCCTGCCTTCCTGACTAGGAGAGAGGTGGTAGAATGTAGTGGAAAAGGATTTGGAGTCAGCCTGAGCTGGATTCAAATCCTCCCTCAGGTACTAACTAGCTGTGTGACCATTGGAAAGTCACTTTTAAGCTCTCTGTATCCTCATCCATAACATGGGGAAAATAGAAATGTGAGTCTCAAATGAGATAATATATAAAGCTTTTTGCGCACCCTAAAGAGCTATATAAATGCCATTAAAATTATTACATCTTAATGCTGTGGGAGAAGTCAAGCAAAAGAGCTTCGAAAACCAAAAAATACTCCATGAGCCCCCTAGGGTCCCATCCCTGTGGCCATCTCTACCCTGGTACTGCTCTCATGTACGCCAGGTTCTGTCAAAATAAAAATCTTTTGACAAGACCATTCTACCAGGTCCTAAGCCAAGATCACTGACATTTTCTAAAGGCAGTCTACAGAACAGAAGGACCCCATGAATACCATGTTGTGGAATCCACTGGCACAGCAATTCTGAGGATACAGTCTCATCCCCCCAGGGTCTTCCCAAGGCTGACTTTTCTCCACACAGTTTTGTGGGTACTACAACCACAGCCGCTCAGTTGCCTGACTCTCCTCCCATGGCAGTCAAAAGACGCAGGCTACCTGACCTTCTCCCCCTTCGCCTAATCACACCTCTCTTGGTCTGTCATAGTACCTGAAAGTCCCCCCATTAGAGTCACTCTTAGGGGCTAAATTACTAACCGCAAAAAAAAGCCCCTATTAAAATCCACATAGTATTTGGGAGAGACTCTTACCATCCACTGAGCCGCTCATCTGGGAAAGCAGAGAGCACTGAACAATTAGGATATGTAATCTTGGAGGAAGGGGAATAATGGCAGGGACAGGGTCACCCTAGGGAAACCACTGGTCCCTGAGGAGTAAACCACAGCTTATAGAGGCCCACGAAGCTACAGAGACACGTAGGGATGACGCTAAAAACAAATTTCAGTTGCTTCTCAGTGTTTCTTTGAACAGGTCCAGATTCCCCATCTAGGGACTATCTTAAACTCTCTTCTCAGCCAGCTGTCCTAGAAGCCAGCCTGGGTACAAATCAGGCTTCTGCATAGGCTTCCAAGGAAAAAGGAAGGAAAAGAAGACGGTGGTAGATGAGGCAAAGACCTCGTAAAGGAAGGAGGCTCTCTTTCTCCCCATCCCATTCCCATTCTCTTGGGGGAAGAAGTAAATTATTTCCTTGTAATCAAAATCTGATGCCTGAGGGAAGAGAAAACCTGTCTAAGAGATTCATTTATGCAAGGACAGACTATTAAAGCTGGAAGGGACTTGAGAGACCATTTAGTTCAGCCCTGCTCATTAGACAGAGGAGAAAAGTGAAACCCAGAGAAAGGGAATGAGTTACTTGCCCACAATCATATGGAGATTTTGTGGCAGTCAGGATTGGAACCCAATTCCCATGACTTCCAGTCCAGGACTCTGAGAGTTATACAGGATCTGCTATCTCTCATTTTGACTGAATATTCCTCAAACACCACCCAGTTCAACAGTGCTGTATTATTGCAAAGTACCCCAGCTTTGGAGAACCCCAGGGAATACAGCAGGGAACATCACTGTGGGTTCCCATCGTACCTAGAAACTTTAAGTCATAACAGCAGAACATTTCATACCCTCATATAGACTGAGAGCCTGGACACTACAGAGAAGGAACTAAGAAATCCTGGGACTCCCTCACTGTTAGATTAGAAACAGGGCTACAATAAGAGGACTGCTGATGCCAGCCACTGAAAAAGCAGGCACATGAATGTGCTGATGGTTGAATTGGTCCTGCCATTTTGAAAGAAATTTGCATCTATGCCCCAAAGTCACTAAATGGTACATATCCTTTGATACAGCTATATCACTTCTAGGCCTATACTCCAAAGAGATTAAAATAAGAGGAAGTCTGGGAGCCAAGATGGCAGAGTAACCAGTAAATCACATAACTCTCCTATATTCACCTCCAAACAACTATAAAATCCCGAAACAGCAGAACCAGCAAAAAGATGGGGTGAAACAATCTTTGAGCCCAAGAAACTTGGAGGATCGGCAGGAAAGGTCTGTCTCACTCAGATAAAAGGGGAACACAGTTTAGGACAGGAAACATCCTAGTAAGCTAGCAGCAAGCCCCACCTCAGCAAACCAGCAGCAGATCCTGAACTCCAGTGTGGGGGAGCAGGCAAACGCCAACATCAGGACCCCCACATGCTTCAGTATAGCCAGGGGAATGGGTAGACACAAGCTTTGAGAACCACCACATTTAGTGTAGCCCCAGGCAAAAGGCAGCCTCCAGCAGCCAGACCTCCATGTGCTTCAGTGTAGCCCTGGGAAAATGCAGAAATACCCCAACAGCCTCAGCATACCACAGATACCACCATTAAGACCCCAGCTGAGCACCAGGTAAGCTGCTGGATTCCTATGGCCTCCAGCAGCACCAGCCACCCCCCAAACCACCCCCTCAGCACAGCACCAGACATGAGGGTCCCCTGTCCCCTATGCAACATCAGCATAGCATCAGGTAAACAGCCAGAGCCTGTAGCCTGTGGCACAAGAAGACTGAGACAGTGCCCCTTGCACCCCGGGAGCAGAGTGCTTTCCTTAAATGAAAGGGAAAAGGCCAAAAAGGATGAGCAAAAACTAACAAAAAAAAGAATCGAAGCATAAAAAGTTATTATGGTGACAGGGAAGATCAAGACACAAACTCAGAAGAAGCCAACAATGTCAAAACACCTACGGGCAAAACTCCAAAGAAAAGCAGGAAGTGGTCCTAAGCCCAGAAAGAACTCATGGAAGAGATCAAAAGGGAGCTTAAAAATCATATAAGAGAGGTAGAAGAAAAACTAGGAAAAGAAAGGAGAGTGAGGCAAGAAAATTATGAAAAAAAGAGTCAACAGCTTGGAAATCTGCTTAAAAGGTAGAACTGGCCAAATGGAAAAAGAAATTCACTGAAGAAGAAAACAACTCCTTAAAAAGTACAACTGACCAAATGGAAAAGAAGGTACAAAAGCTAACTGAGGAGAACAACTCTTTAAAAGTTAGAATTGGGAAAGTGGAAGCTAATGACTCCATGAGAAATCAAGAATCAATCAGACAAATTCAAAAGAATGAAAAAGTAGAAGAAAATGTAATATACCTCGTGGGGAAAACAACTGCCCTAGAAAACAGATCCAGGAGAGACAGCGTCACTGGACTAGCTGAAAGCCATAATCAAAAGGAGGACCTGGACAGCATCATTCAAGAAATTATCAAGGAAACTGCTCTGATATCCTGGAATCAGAGGACAAAATAGGCATCAAAAGAATCCACCAATCGCCTCCACCAATCAGATCCCAAAATAAAAACTCCGAGAACTATCAGGTGAAGGGAAAAATACAAGTGGTCAGAAAGAAACAATTCAAATATTGGGGAGCCACAATCAGGATTACACAGGACTTAGCAGGTACAACATTAAAAAATCAGAGGTCATGGAACATGACATTCTGGAAGGTGAAGGAGCTAGGACTACAACCAAGAAACACTTGGCTGGAAAAATTAAGCATTATACATCAAGGGGGAAATGGTAATTCGAAGAAATAAAATTATTTCAAGCTTTCATAAGAAGACCAGAATTAAAACGAAAAATTTGATCTCCAATGTCAAGACCCAAGGGTAGCATAAACAGGTTAAAAAAGGGAAAAGAAAACACAAGGGATTCAATAGAGCTAAATTGTTTACATCTCTACAAGGGAAGGTGATACTTGTATTTCTTAAAAATTGTACCATTAATAGTATAGCTAGAAGGAATATACATAGACAGAGGGCACAAGTATAAGATGAATTTGATGGAATGACATAAAATAATTAAGGAATGAGAAAGAGGAGTATACTGGGTGTGGAAGGAAGTGAGAAGTAAAATGGGGTAAATTATATTACATGAAGAAGTGCAAAAGACCTATTACAGTGGAGGGGAAGATGGGAGGGTGGGTGATGAGAGTTACTTGAACCTTACTCTCACCAATTTTGGCTCAAAGGGGGAATAATATACATAATCAGTTGAATATAAAAATCTATCTTACCCAACAGGGAAGTAGGAAAGGAGGAGATTAAGTAAAGCAAGGAGAGGGCTGACAATAGGGAAGGTAGATTGGGGAAAGGTGGTAAACAGAAGCAAAACACTGGTGAAGAGGGAAAGGATGGTAAGAGAGAGAGAACAAACAGGAGGAAAAATAGGATGAAAGGAACCCCACAGTTAGTAATCATCACTGTGAATGTGAATGGGATAAACCCTTCCTTAAAATGGAAGTGGATAGCAGAGTGGGTCAAAAAACCAGAATCCTACCATATGTTGTTGACAAGAAACACACTTGAAGCAGAGAGAGACACACAAGTAAAGGTAAAGGGCTGGAGTAGAATCTGTTATGCTTCACCTGAAGTAAAAAATAAAAAGCAGCGGTAGCAATCCTGATCTCAGACAAAATAAAAGCAAAAATAGACCTAATTAAAAGAGACAAGGAAAGAAACTACATCTTGCTAAAAGGTATCATAGACAATGAAGCAGTATCAATACTAAACATATATGCAGCAAGTGGTATAGCATCCAAATTCCTAAAGGAGGAGTTAAGTGAATTATAGGAAGAAATAAACAGCAAAGCCATATTAGTGGGGTACCTCAAATGTCCTCTCTCAAAACTCAATAAATCTAACCAAAAAAATAAACAAGAAAGAAACTAAGGATGTAAATAGAATATTAGAAAAGCTAGATATGACAGACCTTTGGAGAAAACTGAATGGGAACAGAAAGGAATATGCCTTTTTCTCAGCAGCACATGGCACTTATACAAAAATTGACCATGTATTAGGGCATAGAAACCTCAAAATCAAATGTAGAAAGGCAGAAATATTAAATGTATTCTTTTCAGATCATAATGCAATAAAAATTACATTCAACACAGAACAACAGAAAATAGATTAAAAATTAATTGGAAACTAAATAATCTAATGCTAAAGAACAAGTGAGTCAAAGAATAAATCATATAAATAATCAATAATTTCATTAAAAAGAATGACAACAATGAGACAACATATAAGTAACACTTTGTGGAAAATTTACTTCTCTAAATCCTTACATCAACAAAATAGAGAAAGTACACATCAGAGAACTGGGCATGCAACTTAAAAAAACCTAGAAAAAGAACAAATTAAAAATCCCCAGTAGAGCACAAATTGGAAATCCTGAAAATCAAAGGTGAAATTGATATGAATGAAAGTAAGAACAACAGCAACAACAAACTATTGAGCTAATACATAAATCTAGGAGCTAGTTTTGGGAAAAAATCCAGTAAGACAGGTAAGCTACTGGTTAATTTGGCTAAAAAAAATAAAAAGAAAGAATAAAACCAAATATCCTGTATCAAAAATGAGATGGGTGAAATCACCACCAATGAAGAAGAAATTGAAGCAATCATTAGGAAATATTTTGCCCAATTTTTCCAATAAATCTGACAATCTGAGAGAAATTGAATAGTTATGAAAATACAAATTACTGAGATTAACAGATCAGGAAATAGAATGCCCAAATGACTCCATCTTAGAAAAAAGAAGTTAAAGAAGCCATTAATGAACTCCCTAAGAAAAAATCCCCAGGGCCAGATGGCCTCACAAGTGAATTTTACCAAACATTCAAAAACAATTAATTCCAATGCTATATAAACTATTTGGGAAAATAGGCGAAGAATGAATCCTATCAAAATCCTTTTATGACACAAATATGGCACTGAAACCTAAACCAGGAAAAGCTAAAACAGAGAAAAAGAAATTATAGACTAATTTCCCTAATGAATATTAACACAAAGATGTTGAACAAAATACTAGCAAGGCAATTACAGCAATATATCACAAGAATTATATAGTATGACCAGGAACGCAGGATTGGTTCAATATTAGGAAAACTATCGACATAATTGACCATATCAATAACAAAACCAACAGAAATCATATGATTATCTCAACAACTGCTGAAAAAGCCTTTGACAAAATACAGTACCAATTCCCATTAAAAACAATAGAGAATATAGGAATAAAGGGAGCATTCCTTAAAATGATAAGCAATATCTATCTAAAACCATTTGCAAGCTGTAATGGGGATAAGCTAGAAGGCCTCCCAATAAGATCAGAGATGAAGCAAAGATGCCCATTATCATCACTATTATTCAACATAGCACTCGAAATGTTAGTAAGAGAATGTCAGTAAGAGAAGAAAAAGAAATTGAAGCAATGACAATAGGCAATGAGGAAACAAAACTATCACTCTTTGCAGATAATATGATGGTATACTTAGAGAATCAAATGAAAAAACTACTTGAAATAATTAACAACTTTAGCAAAGTTGCAGGACATAAGACAAACCCACATAAATCACAGCATTTCCTTATATGGCCAACACAGCCCAGCAGCAAGAGATAGAGAAATTCCATTTAAAATAACTGTAAACAATATAAAATATGTGGGAGTCTACCTGCTAAGACAAACCCAGGAACCACACGAACACAGTTACAAAACACTTTTCACACAAATAAAGTCAGATCTAAAAAACTGAAAGAATATAAATTATTCATGGGTAGGCCAAGCCAATATAATAAAAATGAAAATTCTGCCTAAACTAATTTACTTATTCTATGCCATACCAATCACACTAGCAAAAAATTATTTGGTGGGGCTGAAAAAAATAACAACAAAATTCATCTGGAGGAATAAAACATCAAGAAGATCAAGGGAATTAATGAAAAAAATACAAAAGAAAGTGGTCAGATCTCAAACTATATTATAGAGCAGTAATTACCAAAACTATCTAGTACTGACTAAGAAATAGAGTAGTGGAGCAGTAGAATAGATTAGATACACAAGACATAGTATCACACAATGATCACAGTCACCTAGTATTTGATAAACCCGAAGACCCCAGCTTTTGGGATAAGAACTCACTATTTGACAAAAACTGCTGGGACAACTGGAAAAGAGTAGGACACAAACTAGGTATAGATCAACATCTCACACAGTATACCCAGATAAGGTAAAAATGAGGGCATGATTTAGACATAAAGGGTGACACCATAAGCAAATTAGAAGAGTAAGGAATAGTTTACCTGTCAGATCTATGAGGAAGGGAAGAATTCATGACCAAAGAGAGCTAGAGAGAAATGCAAAATAGATAATTTTGATTATTTTAAAATAAAAAGCTTTTGTACAGGGGAGAGGCAGAGCCAAGATGGCGGCTGGAAAGCAGGGACTTGCATGAGCTCCCCACCAGGTCCCTCAAAAAACCTATAAAAATGGCTCTGAGCAAATTCTAGAACTGCAGAACCCACAAAATAGCAGAGGGAAGCAGGGATCCAGCCCAGGACAGCCTGGATGGTCACTGGATGACATCTATTGTGCACGGAGCAGAGGGGAGCGGAGCTCAGCGTGGGCAGTGGCAAGACCAACCAGACCAGGAACCAGGTAGAACAGGCCCTAGAACCCTGAATCAGTGAGCTGTGGCAGTTACCAGACTTCTTGACCCACAAACACCAAAGACAACAGAGAAGGTTAATGGGAAAAGCTGTGGGGGAGTGAGTTCGCTGTTCTGC
>CM053625.1:69291818-69350002 GCA_028646595.1 Phalanger gymnotis | reverse complement strand
TCCTACATGGAAAGATGATGTGTGTAATTCATGAGACCTCGGTATTAGGGTAGCTGAAGGGAATATACATATATATATATATATATATATATATATATATATATATATATACATATATATATATAAAATACACACACACATACACATATATATACATATTTACATACATGTGTTTTATATATACATATATACACAGAGGGCACAGGGTGAGTTGAATATGAAGGGATGATATCCAAAAAATAAAATTAAATTAAATTAAGGGATGACAGAGGAATAGATTCAGAGAGGGGTAAATTATCTCACATAAAAGTGGCAAGAAAAAGCAGTTTTGTAGGAAGGGAAGAGGGGGCAGGTGAGGTGAAATGAGTAAATCTTGCTGTCATCGGATTTGACTTGAGGAGGGAATAATATACACACTCAATTGGGTATCTTACCCCACAGGAAAGAAGAAGGAAAAGGATAAAAAAGGTGGGACGATAGAAGAGAGGGCAGATAGAGGGAGGAGCTAATAAAAAGCAAATACTTTTGAAAAGGGACAGGGTCAAGGGAGAAAATTGAATAAAGGGGGACTGGATAGGAGGGAGCAAAATATAGTTAGTCTTTCACAACATGAGTATTGTGGAAGGGTTTTACATAATGATACATGTGTGGCCTATGTTGAATTGCTTGCCTTCTTAGGGAGAGTGGGGTGGGGTGGGGTGGAGGGAAGAGGGGAGAGAATTTGGAACTCAAAGTTTTAAAAGCAGATGTTCAAAAAAAGATGTTTTTGCATGCAACTGGGAAATAAAATATACAGGCAATGGGGCATAGAAATCTACCTTACCCTACGAGAAAGTAAGGGAAAAAGGGACGGGGGAAGTGGGGTGACAGAACGGAGGGCTAACTGGGGAATGGGGCAATCAGAATACATGCCATCTTGGAGTGAGGGGAGGGTAGAAATGGGGAGAAAATTTGTAATTCAAACTCTTGTGGAAATCAATGCTGAAAACTAAAAATACTAAATAATTTTTTAAAATTAAAAATAAAGAAAATGAGAAGAGCCACACTCCATCTGCCAGGTGAGAGATGCTCAACGTGGTAGCCTCCTCAACCATATCAAAAGGCCTTCAGGGTTAAGAACTATTGGAATTTTATGAACTGATACAGATTGAAGAAGAACCAGAAAGGCAATATACAGTCTGACCAGTAAAATGAAAATGGAAAAAACAAAAGAACTCCAAACAGAACACGAAATCGAATGGTGTATCCGTTCAACTACCAAATTTGGACCTAGAGAATAGCTGAAAAAATCTACTTTTCTCCACTTTGCAGAGGTGGGAGACTATGGGAGCCAAATACTGCTTCTACTGTCAGACATAACTGGCATGTTAATTGGTTTTGCTCTTTTCCCCTCTTTCTTTCTCTTTTAAAAAAATTCATTTTTACAGATGGCTTCATTGGGTAAGGGAGATGGGATGGCTATATTTGGAAATAAAGATGTTATACAAAAGCCATCAATAGAAATGATTTTTTTAAATGAAAGGACTCTCATATGAAGTAAATATTTTTGAAATTAATTATTCTCCTCCTTGCTCTATCCTTCACCCAGCTTATCTTGTACTGTAAAACATCTGCAGTGCACCAGCCCTGATAGAAACTGAAGTATCCCTAATTCTTACTCCACCAGAACCACTTTCCCCTCGCCCTGCATTTCATATCACAAGACATAAGGGAATGTGTCATTGGTCTATGTTCAATTCTGGGACATGCTCAGTGAGTGCCTGAAGCTGTCCCAATAGCGCTTATTGTAGCACAGACTTAGCCATGGATTGTCCTGCCCTGCGCCTACCTCAACCACATACACACCCTGAGTAAAAAATAAAACAAAATGAAAAGCCTATTTTCTAACCCAATTTGTGAGAGTGCTTCGGCACCTTCTTGGGAAGATTCCACTACAGAGGAAACTCAGCCTCTGTAACCTGGCTGACACCCAAGTAAGTCCCTGTAGAGAGAACCAGTGACCAGGCAGCAGAGGGTCCAGCAGAGGCAGACCTCTAGCAGCAACATTCAAGAGCAAATGCTCCTCGGGCATCCCTCCCTCCAGCGTAAGGTGGGGAGATGGAAGCGAGGCCTTCTCAGAGGCCAGAACAGCCCCTCCCAAATAGCTGAGTCACAAGCTTACAGAAAGCTGACCCATAAATGTCTCTGCACACATTAAAGCACAGTGGAAATTGTGGTCACTCCGGTCAAGTGTTCACACCACAGGCTCTGGGCAAGGGACTAGACTCCCAGGAGGCATCAGGATTTGGAGAAAGTGCAACCACCAAAAGCCCCACATTAACGAAAGAAAATTTGACCCAAAGCAGCTTGACAAGCTCAAGCAGCAAAAAGGGGTATAAGCCTCGGGTTAATTTGTCATCCCCCCCTCCCTTTCTCTTCTCCTCTCCTCTCCTCTCCTCTCCTCTCCTCTCCTCTCCTCTCCTCTCCTCTCCTCTCCTCTCCTCTCCTCTCCTCTCCTCTCTTCTCTCTCTTTCTTTGTGTCTCTCTCTGTCTCTCTTTCCCTCTCTCCCACTCTCTCCTCCTTCTTTCCCTTCTCCCTGACTCCTTCCTCCCCTCTTCCTCACCTTCTCTTCCCCCCTCCTTCTTTCCCCCTCCCTTCATCTCTCTCTTCTCCTCTTTCCCACCTCTCCTTTCCTCTCCTTTCTCTCTCTCTCTCTCTCTCTCTCTCTCTCTCTCTCTCTCACACACACACACACACACACACACACACAAACATTTGTTAACAGCATCTGTGCAGGCTGTGCAGAGAGTCAACTTGGAAAAATAGCCGGAAGTGTTGATGTTTCAAAGTGTGCCAAATCATCTTTCACCTTAAGGACTGCATTAACTTTGGTGAGAATAAATCACGATAATACCAGTAATGACACTAGACGCGCATATGTTGATATTAATCAAACAAGAGGCACTTATGAAGGGGTCACTATGCGTCTGACACTGTGCTAAACACTAAGGAGACAAAGAAAAGCAAACAGTCCCTGGCTTCAAGGAGATCACAGTCTAATTGCAGTTTATAAAGTATTCGTTCACGACAGCCCTCTATGCTAAGTAATCTAGTATTATGACCCTCAATTTACAGAAAAGGAAACTGAGGCTCAGAGGCGAGGTGACCTTCCTGCCATCACATAACTAGTAATTGTTACCTAGTGGTTTTAGTAACTGGGCGAAGACTGGAACATAACAACAGTGCCAACGGTAACAGCGACAACAACCATCTTAGCAACCACAACAACGTTTTCCCGTCTGCTCCTAGGGTTGTACCAAGACAGCCTTCAGGAAACCTACAGGGCATGGCCTTAGAGCCTCGTACTTTTATGTGACTACAAGAAGCAGTTATTTTCCCCACCTGTGCAACAGTCCACATAGCATTAAATATGGAAGAATGAGAGGTCGGTGATTTGTCATCAGACTGTCTCTATCAGAATTCCACCAAAAAAAAAAAAAAGAAGGGAAGGAAGTAGCAGGTATGATGAGGCTTATGCCGATGGTAACAGCTAACACATGGTGCTTTAAGAGCTACAAAGCACTTCACATACATCTAATTTGATGGTAAAAATAGCAGCATTTATGTAGTGCTTTAAGATTTGTGAAATCTCTCATTCTATCCTCATAACAACCCTAGGAGGTGGCTGTTATGGTTATCACCCCCATTTTACAGATGAAGAAACTGAGGAAGCCAGAGGTTACGTCACTTGCTCAAGGTCACCGAGCTAGTCAGTGTATGAACCTGGATTTAATTCAGCCCTCCAGGTCCAAGTGTTCTAACCACTGTACCACCCAGCTGAGCCTCATGACAGCTCTGAGATGGGTATTATTCCCATTTACTGATGAAACTAAGACTGAGGGAGGGTAAGTGACCTGAATGGATTAATGGATAGAGAGCCGCATCCTCAGTTGGGAAGAACTGGTTTCAAATCCCACCTCCCACCTTATTAGTTAGGTGGTGCAGGTCACAGAGCCCTGGGCCTGGATCTAGCGAGATCTGAGTTCAGATCTAACCTCAGAGGCTGTGTAACTTCTTGGCAAGTCAGTCAGCCTCAGTTTCCTCAACCATAAAATGGGGATAAAACCAACACCTACCTCTTGGGTTGGTGTGAGGATCAAATGATACATTTGTAAAGTGCTTAACACAGTGCCTGGCACATAGTAGGTCCTACATAAATGCTTATCTTCTCCTCCCCCCCCTTTCCCTTCTCTATGTATCCCTTTAACATCTCTGTGTTTCAATTTCCTCATCTGTAAAATGAGGTTGGACTTGTGGCTTCTCAAATTATTCTGGCTCTAAATCTATGACCCTATGATCCATGGCTGCAAAGTTGGGAAAATACTGGATGCAGGGATCCAGGTTTCTCCTGACTCCAAGTCCTGTGGTCTTTTGGCTCTGGGATGATTTGGGGGTTGTGTGTGTGTGTTTCGTTCAGTTATTTTTTAGCTGTGTCCGACTCTTCATGACCCCACTTGAGGTTTTCTTGGCAAAGATACTGGAATGGTTTGCCACTTGCTTCTCCAGTTCATTTTACAGATGAGCAAACTGAGGCAAAGAGGGTTAAATGACTTGTCCAGAGTCACACAGCTAGTAAGTGTCTGAGGCCAGATTTGAACTCATTAAGATGAGTTTTCCTGACTCCAGGTTTGGTTCTCTATTCGCTGTGCCACGTAGAAAGTTACTTCTCCTTAAATGCAGACTTTCCTCAAACAAGCAAATTACAAAAACTTTGCCAATTTAATTAAATTTTTAGGTGGTCTCTCCTAACTTATAATGTTGGAATGCCCCTGATGGAGAAAGCTTTAAGATCGGAGGGGCTAACTGGCAAGCAGGACCACTGGCCAAGAATGGGTCTGCACAGAGTTACCAGGAACAGCAGCGGGCAAGGGCCCTTGGAGCAGTGCCTCAACGAACCCAACAACAACAAACGGCCTTCTCATCGTTCCACCTGTGCCTACAGCCTCCTCTAGAGATCGCACCTCTGCTCGAAGAATTTCAAAGGCCCTGAGGATACACAGAATCCTAGAAATCATAAAGGGCCAGAAGGGTCCTTAGAGGACATCGAACTGAATCCCTTCTCTTTATATTGGAGGTACCTGAGACCCAGAGAGAAAAGTGATTTATCCAGGGGCACATAATGAGACAAGGCCAGACTCCGGAGGGTACCTTCTTGCTTAAGACAGTGACCACTAGAGTTACATATTTTGCTGTCATTATTCTTCACTGATGGATGAAGTGGAGATATTTAGGAAACATTCCCCTCCTCCATTTTCTGATTGAAAAGGGCAAATATGTAAGAAGTTTATGAAATTTTCCTGGTGCCAGAAAATTTACATTCTAAGGTCATTAGATGTACTTCATCCTATTCGCTAACTCTGAATTCCCTTGGCATTGTGGATGGAAACCCTTTGTAAGGAAAACTACTATCTATTTCCATGGCTATTAAACCAAGCCAGCATAGCTTAGTGGGTTAATGTCTGGCATATATTTGAAATAAATGAAATCCAATTCCTTTGTGAATTATAGTTTCATTACACTTTTTATTAACTTTTCTTTCACTGGTTTACACTGAAGATTAATTAATTCTTCCCCAGACAAGAGAAAGGATGCTGGATAGTAAATGTATTAAAATCAGTCAAATAAAGACACAGGAAAAAAAGTCGATATATAAAATTGGATATTTGTAAACAAGGTCAATGCAAAAGTCTTTATTCTTTAAGTGGTCAAATTAGCCAGAGCTACAGAGATGTCCATCAATAGGGGCATGCACTTTGCAGACTTATTGATAATATACCTTTTATTTTCATGAAAGTGAATGCAAATTAATCTAAGGTTTCTTCCTTGCATGAAAATGTTTAGAATTTATTGTCTGACTGGTACCTTAAAACACTTAATGAATATCGAAGCTCTTTTCAAATTAGAAAATTAAAAAGTTGACTGAACCTGAGATATTTACACATTTTAAAGAGACTACAAACTCTGTGAAATCAAGGCTAATATCTACCTTATCTAAATATTTTTCTCCCCCAGTGCCAATCAAGTGTTCTACAAACAGTAAATATATAATAAAATTTTGTTGAGTAAACCAGTAAAAGTTCTTCATCCAGAGGGCACAATTTACAGTTTACAGAGTATACTCCCAGTGAGTCCTCACAACAACCCTTAAAAGTACACGGATTTAAGGCAGAAAAGCCATGTCCCTTTTACAGGTAAAGAAACTGACAGTCAGAGGGAATCAATGACTTGCCTACCATCACACAGGTATTCTATGGCAAAGCTGTATCTAGAACTTGGGTCTTCGGCGTTTGTTCTCCCCACCACACACATACCATGACACCACACTGTATTGTCCTGTGCTACAAATGGGCACAGCCTAGAATTGTTATATCCAGAAAGCAGGGTGGTTCATGTTTTAAATGCAGAAAATTAATATGGGATGAGATTGTATTGTCCCAAATTGTGTTTTGCTTGCCTATCTCCCCCTCTGTGTAAGGACAGTTCCCACGACTGATCCATGGAGGCCAAGGGAGATTGGTTTCTCCTCTTGCTTCTCTGAGAGATTCTCTGCCATCTTCACCTTCACACGGATGTCCTATCATCTAGGCTCCAAACTTCCCTCTTCTCCACTCCCACATCCAATCGGCTGCTAAGTCCTGTTAAATCTATTCATCTCATCTCATCCTTCTGCTCCTCCTCTATGATCTCTCTCATCCATCAACCTCTTTTCTATTTCCACTGAAAACACACGAGTTTAGGCCCATATATCTTCTCACTTAGACAACTGTTAACAGGCCTCGACTCATCCTTTACACAGCTGCCTGAGGCTCTTCCAGATTCTCTACTCTGAGGGCCTCACTCCTCTAATCAAAAACCTCCCCTGGCTCCCCACTGTCTACTAAATAAAAACAAAGCATGTCCCAAAAGTCTTAGTGCAGTTGTAAGCTCCTAAAGCTTGGAGCTGCACTAAAACCTTTGAGATACCCTGTATAAACTTGGGTATTGACAATCCTACACAGTCTGGCTCTAACCTACTTTAACCAGCCTTATGTCATATTATTTCCCTGGCATACTTGAGAAACCTTATCTTTCTTTATATACTTTGTATTTATGAAGCATTTGACACTGTCAAGCATCCTGTCTTTCTGCATATCCTCTTCTCTTTAAATCCCTGGTGTCAAACTCAAGTAGAAACAGGGGCTCCTGAAGAATAAGAATCCTTGTGGGTGTGCATTGACTCAGAAGACCAAAGATTACATTTTTGGGTATATATTGCATCGTATAAAGTGTTCTATTGTGTTTTTATTTATTTTGTTAAATGTTTCCCAATTACATTTTAAACCTGTTTCGTACTCAGGAGCACAGGCCAATGCTGTCTGCAAGCCATGTTTGACACCTGCTTTAAATCATCATATCTGGTTTTCTTCCTACATCTTTAACTGTACCTTCTGTTTGTTATGTCTTTACCCTTTTCCCAGCCCCTTAAATCGTTTGTTCCCTAAGGTCTTGCCCTTGGCTCTCTTTTCTCTTCCCTATACTAGCCCTGTTAGGAATATCATTCAACTCTGTGGAACAACCAAGGTATTAAAAACGATCTTGCAAAGAAAGCAGGAGAAGCCAAGAGACTGAAAAAAAAAAGCAAAGAGCAGAGTTTGAGAAGCGTTTGGCTCAATTCCAAGGATGGGCCACATTTACTTTTCAAAATGCCCTGGCTATTTTGCTCCCTCATTCCTCTCTGGGCTTTGATCCCAACTCTCTGGACTTCTTTCTCTACCAAGACCCCCATAGCCTTCTCTCCCTGGACCATCCTCTGCCCCTGCTCTGATCGGTCAATTCTTGCTGTCACCTCCACTCTAAGGAAAGGCCCAGGTTAGCCATACTCACTTCTCCATTCTTCTCGGAGTTCCGACCCTGGCAGCTCCTGGAACATAGTGAGCACTTAATAAAAGCTTGCTAACTCGTCGACAGGTACACCTATGTTGGAAAATTCTCAACCTGTCTCTTTCTATCTCCATGCTTTCACCATCCCCTCAGAACCGAACTGAACACCCTGCTCCACCCCAACTCCACCCCCATCTCCATCTATTGAAGCCTATTCCCTGGCAGGGGAGAGAGCTTTGGGCCTGGAGTCAGGAAGACCTGGATTTCAAATCCAGCCTCAGACACTTACTTGCTGTGTGGTTCTGGGTTAGTCACTTAAATGCTGTTTGCCTCAGTTTCCTCAACTGTAAAATGAAAATAATAATAAAACCTATCTTCCAGAGTTTTTGTCAGGATCAAATGAAATATTCATAAAGTGTTTAGCCAGCATCTGGAACATAGTAGGTGTTTAATAAATGTTTCTTTCTTTCTTTCCTCCCTTCTTTCCTTCCTTCTTTCCTCCCTCTCTCCCTTCTCCTTCCTACTTTTTTCCCTTCCTTCTTCCCTCCCTTCTTCCTTCCCCCTTTCCTCCCTCCCTTCTTACTCCTTTCTTCCTTTCCTCCTTCCTTCTTTCTTTTCTTCCTTCCTTTCTTCCATCCTTCTTTCCTCCCTTCTTCCTTCCTTTCTTCCCTCCCTCCTTCTCCCCCTCTTCCCTTCCTTCCAGCCTTCTTTCCTCCCTCCTTCTTTCTTTCCTCCATCCTTCCCTTCTTTCCTTCCCTCCTTCCTTCTACCTTCCCTCCAGCTGACTCACTACCTCTTCCACGCAATGTAATATTCTCCATCATCTCACAAATTCACAGACAGCACTAATCTTCTCAGCAGAAGGAGACCCCTTCCCCCCTCAAATTTCTCACAGCACCGTGTTTCAACCTCTCCTTTACACTTACTATAGTCTATGTGTTCCATTATTCCTTATGTCCATGTCTTTCACTTTGACCCCACCTTGGATTGGAAGCTCCCTGGCAGGAGGGTCAACATAATGATTTCCATATTCCCTAGGGCCAAGCCAGCACAGGGTCTTGCACAAAGTGGCCATTTTACAAATGCTTATTGAATCAACAAACAATATTATACAGCTCTCTTTCTAAAATATTCATCTGCCCCCTTTGTCCCTTCTCTCTGTGTGTCTCATTTGCTCTTTAGGGAAAAGCTTTAAAAAACACACACACACAAATGGGTAAAGAGTTGACCAGAACAGGTCAAGATATGTCATTGTTCCCTTCCCCAGATCACTGGTCCCTCTCTACACATGCCTCTCTTCCCACCCCCAAATCCTACCAGCCTTTCTTGCAATGGTGGGAGGACGAGGTTGCAAGTAAAATGGAGAAGAGGAGCCAATTATTTGAATAATTAGAAAGGAGACAGAGCTGGAAGAGACCTTAGAAGACATTAAGTGCAACTCCCTCATTTTACAGATGAGGGAACTGAGTGAGGTTCAGCAGGATGAGGGACTTGTCCACAGTCACACAGCCAGTAAGTGTCAGAGGTCAAATTCGAATTCAGGTCTGCCTGACTCTTAAGCCGTGGATTGCAACCCCATATGGGGTCTTGACCCACAGTTTAAGAAGCACTGAAGGGGTCACAAGTGGAAAAAGTTTAAGAAGCCCTGCAGACCAGCTGGCTAGTCTAGGTCTAGGGAAGACTAGCCTGGGAAGATTGCGTTCCTTTGACCTAACAAGAGGGCAGCCTTGGCTGTCTGTCTCTCCCAGGCTGCAGTTACCTGACTTGCTAAGCCCTAGAACTGAGGTTGGAAGTTTGGCAGATGAAATGTGCAATTCCATAAATACACAAGACCTAGTTCCTGGAGAACAAGATGAGACTTCAGCTGAGCCCCCAGAATCTCAACTCCAAGCAGGCCTGAGTCATCATCTTCTCCTATATATTGGGCCAATCCCACGTGGGGCTGCTGTGGGGCTATTCTCAGGGGCATGGAAACACCAACAGCAGATGTGCACTGACTTTACCCCAATCAGTCTCACAGCTTTCCTCTACATGCCCCAATTCAAAGTATCTAGAGAAAGAACAAGTGTGACAACCCATCTATATGCTGTTCTCTCTGAGAAATTGAAAAGAAACAGAACCATCTTGTCTGGAGCACACCAAAAAGGGTAAGGAAGAGACAGAGACAGAGAGAGGGAGGGAGGGAGAGAAAGGGGGGGGAGAGAAGGTGAGACAGAGAGAGAGAGAGAGAGAGAGAGAGAGAGAGAGAGAGAGAGAGAGAGAGAGAGAGAGAGAGAGAAGAAAAGAGAGAAAGGGGGAAGAGAGAGAGAGAGAAAGAGCAAGACAGAGGGAGAATCAGAGGGAGAGAGAGAAAAGATAGAGACAGAAAAATGCAGAGAGAGAGAGAAAGTAAGCACTCATTTATCAAGCATTTGCTATGGGACAGGGACTGTGCTAAGCAGTCTATCCAAGGGGGACAATATGTAAGAGAGAGCTGGAAAGGGTAGGCATGAGAAGGTGGAATAGTATGGAAGTCTAAAGAAAGTACAATAATCAGTCAGCAGTCAATAAGAATTTATGAAATGCCTACTATGTGCTAAGCACTAGAACCGTTTAAGATAAAGCAAAAGCTCACCTATCAGAGCAAGGGGAGCCAGAGCAGAGTCCAAGGTTGCTATGGGAGAAAGACGAGAATTAGGCATCTAGGTGGTGTAGTGGATAGAGCTCTGGGCCTGGAGGCAGGAAAACCTGAGTTCAAATCCCATTCCAGGCACTTACTAGCTCTGTGACTTCACTTCTGCCTGCCTCGGTTTCCTCCAGATAACGATAGCATCTACTACAGGGCTGTCATGGGAATAAAGTGAGATGATATTTGTAAAACTCTTTGCAAACCTTAAAGTGCTATGCGAATGCTAAATGGCTGCTGCTGATGATGATGGTGGTGGTGGCAGCTAGAGAGGAGATAATATGTGAAGACAGCGAGAGAGCTCTAAACAGCCTATCTTTTTCTCATCCGTTAGTTACAGAATACAAGTTATTTACAAGAATACAAGAAGACAAGTGCGATAGTTTGCTAAAGCTGAAAAAGCTCCTAGATACCACCAAGGATAACCTTCTGAACTGTATGATGAAAAAACTGAGGTTCAGAGTGGTTCTTGCTGAAGATAACATAAGGCGTAAGCAGAGCCAAGACCAGCAGGTATGTCTCCTCTTTCCACTCTGCCACAGTGAAAGTTCCCACTTTACCTGTAGGTGTCTGGGGCTGTGGACCAGGTGCCTGCCGATCTAACCATCTCTCTATGGCTACAGCTAGTAAGAAGTGGTTAGCCAAGAAGTTTCCGTTTTGACTGCCTGAGGTTGTTAAGTTAGGCGGTGTCAGCAATGGGTAGTTACTGTGCCCTCCCCCTCCCCACCCTCACCAGATGCAGCTGCAAGAGCACCTTGGGACCCCCACTGCCAGGGTCACCTAAGGAAAAAAAACTATAGCCCCGTGATTGGGAAAGATGCTGTATCAACCAGGTGATTACTGACACTACTAATGATGCCTGGTGGTAGGCCATTCCTAATGCTGGTCATGAGGTTTGGCCATTTGCTAGGCGATGGAATGGATACAGCCATGTGCCTGGAGTCAGGAAGGGTTGAGTTTAAGTACTCCCTCAGATACTGTGTGATTCTTGTCTGCCTCAGTTTTCTCATCTGCAAAATGGGAATCATTATACCACCTATCTCCCAGAGGAGTTGTGAGGTTAAAATGAGATGATATCTATAAATCACTTTGCAAACCTTAACACGCTATATAAATACTGGCTGTTATTGGTGGTCTCCACTTTAACATGGCAGATTATTATAGAGGTCAATGCGATCTGTTTCACAGTCAAGAAAACTACTGACCTCCTTCCTCAGAGCGTTGTTCTGCCGGCCCGTGGTCCATTTGGGTGAGTCTGAGAGGCTCTTCTGGACCCTGCCCGTTCAGGTTTAAAACAAGGGAGCTACAGGGAATGTCCTCATCTCCAGCATCAGAAACCCTCCCCATCCTCAAAACCAGCAGTTTGATGCCTAACAAGTTTTCGGATTTCCTTTCTCTCCAACCCCACTGAAAGTGCAATAAATATACATTAATCTAAATTAGCAATTTACACAAAGGGACAGATGTCACAGCTTCCTCTAGGAGAGGAAACCCTCGTCTCCCTGCAAGGAAGGGCCTATCAAGGATAATGTATTATTGGGTTAAATGCAGGGGTATGCTGGAGTCAGCTCACATAAGCTTACCAAAGCCCAGTGTTCAATTTTCATGGTGAGCATCCATAGCTTGGAAACCAGCAATGGATACAGATCACGGCTTGATTTATTGTTGGGTTGATTGTCTAGACTTTTAAAAGTGTTAATAATGCATATTAAACTTAAAGGTCTGTGGGCACACATTTCCCCCCCCCCCCCCGGAGGGCCTGTTTGTTAAACACTGACCAGCACGCTGTGCACTGCTTTATAAACATAGCTTGAGCTCAGCAGGAGTGCAGTGCAAGGCTCGGGAAATGATACGATCACCAGACTGGAGGCTAACAATAATAATAATGCTGCTGATAACTGGCATCTAGATAACGCTTTAAGGTTTGCAAAGTGCCTCACATTCATTATCTCAATTGAACTTCACTACATTCCAGGCTTAAGGCCTGGTGCAGGGGTGAGAAGCCTGTGGCTTTGAGGCCGTGGGTCCCCCACCCCTGTTCTAGTGACTCCCTTTCTCAGCATCCCCAGAGTATGGACAGGTTCTTGGGTTCCCTCTTGGGTTCTCTAAAGCCAAACAGAGCTGGAGGGCCCCCCGACCTCAGCCTTCAATTAGATTTTAAAATAATTGGGAAATATTTAACAAAATAAATAAAAATATGGTAAAGCCTAGATAATATTACATTTAAAAACCAAGTCAATATGCTGCCCATGGGGATCCTATTGTGTAGATTAGTGACCCCTCCCCTCTCTGCTCTACAGAATCTACACATTCCAGGTACCCTGTTGCCAGGTAAGGGCAAAGAGCTCCTGAAAATATGTCCTAGATTCACAGGAGTGGGGAACCTGTAGCCTCAAGATCACAGGTTGCCCCCCGCCGCCCACCGTGAACCATTAGCAAGTGTGCTGGTCTTTTCACTTATCCTAAGACTAGTTAAGCCCCTCCGTTTCTCCTCACCTAGACCACTACAGGAGACTAACTAGTTTCCCCACCTCCAGGCCCTGCCTGCTCAAGACATCCTGTGCATCCCGATCATCACAGCTCATCACTCCACACTGCTCAAAGGCCTTTGAGGGATCTCTAGTGCATAATGGATAAAGTTTAAACTATGTCACAGCATAAAAGAAAACAGCATACAATTTGAAATCAGATAACCTGGCTTCAAACCCTGGCTGGGCCACGAACTTGTTCTATGACTCTGGAAGTTACTTAATGTTTCTGGATTTTTACCCAACTGTAATATAAAGGTGCTGGATTCAACTACCTCTAAGGCCCCAAATTCCATGATCGCATTTAACCTGGGATCCCCATTCAAGGCTTTCATACTCAGGCTTCCAATCAACTCCCTTAAACATAACCCTCCATTCCAATATGTTTGGACTATGGGCTCCTCCTTCAGCACAACTGGCATTTTCCTTTCCTAGTGCCATTGTCTTTACCCAGAATGCCATTTCCTTCCCATCTCTGCCTAATGAAATCCAATCCAGCCTTTTAAGACCCAGCACAGATTCTGCCTCTTCCATCAAGCCTTCCTTGATCCCCGCATCACAAGTGGGAGGTGTGATGTCTCTTTCCTACAAATGCCCATAGCACCTTGTACCTCTAAAGGTCTTATCATAATTCTGTCTTCTATTAAAGTTACCTGCATGCCTCTTTTATCCCAACCCTTACCCTCTCTAAGAGCTAGGAGAACCTCCCATACATCTCCGTTGTACCTTGTACATGGTGGCTACACAGGAAATATCTGTTGACTTAAATTGAAAGCACCTGAACCTGGAACAGCATAGCTAACACCAGGTTCTAACAGGTGTCCAGCTCAGGTCCAAACAGGCCTAATTTGGCACCTGGCTCTAAAGCTCACACCTGCAGCAAAATGAACACACTGGGTCCTTGTTTTCCTGACAACCTTCCCAAGAAGCTTTCTAGTAACTTCCCTGTATCCCTGAAGAAAGACCCTTTGCAATGGGCAAAGACCTGCCTTCCAAGCATTAGCAAGTGATCTAGGGGACAAACATCCCCAGGCATTTGACACTGGGTATAGACAGACTTCAGAGTTTAGGCACAGGGATAATAGTGAGTATTTTGGCAAAGCTGTATCATCTAGAGTATATCAGTCATGTGCATACCATTCATGCTTCTAAAATGCTCCTGCCCCTACAAATTCAGACAGTGAAACACCCAAGTTTCCTATTGATTCGTCAGTGGCAACATAAACAAGACCAACAATGGAGAGCCCTTCCTGCTAGCTCTCTTACGGTTGAGCAGAGTGGGGCAGTGGAAGGATTATGGAATCTGGGTTCACAGGACCAAAGTTGGAATCCTGGCTCTGCCATTTACTCGCTGTGTGACCTCTGGAATGTCACAAACTCTCTGGGTCTCAGTTTCTTCCTCTATAAAATGAGGGTGTTGGACTAGATCTCTCAGGTCCCTTTCAGTTCCAGATCTATGATCCTATAATCCCTGGGAGACAGCAAGGTAGGGGGGTGGTGAGCAAAAGGCCTCTGGCTGTACTCTGGTGTCCCAATGGAGGGGGAGAAAGGGAAGAGGCAACTAACACAGAATGGATTACACTGTCCTCAAAGCATATGTTGCTCTGATGTCCACCAAACCATCCATATAGAGAAACCAAGTGTACTACAGACAGAGCTGTGGAAGGACATGGGGAACGATGTCAAGGAATCAGTAAGAAACTAGCAAGCGGCCTCTCTCGATGACTCCACAATTACGCTGATGACGGTTGGCTCTGCCATGGCTAGAAATAGTTAAATGACAGTCCCCATAGGTCACTGAAACAGAAGGTCTAATTGAGCACATAGGAATGTCAGCAGAGAAAAGGGTTAACAATCTTATCTTCGGCCACCAGAAGAAATTCCAAGTAAAACTCACAGTCTGCAGATTTCCTGCTTTCTAACCCAATGGCCTATTTTTTTTTAAACCACTTTTTCTTTACAATGGCACTGACAGCCTTTTCCTCATTAAAGGCGGGTTTCCTGCTTTCTGATTTGTGACATTTCATTTATAGCTTTTTTTCCACCAAAAAAGACAAGGGAAGGTGGAGACAATGGGGGTGGGGCTGGAGAAGAACAATATTTCGGATGCCCTGTTTGAAGGGGCCAGTAGTGGTGGATGAGTCTGAAGAATTTTTGGAGAAGTCCTTTTTGCATCTTATATTTGAGAATACTGGGTTTTCATCTATCCAGAATCATAGATTTATAGCCTTCACCCATCATCTAGGCCAGAGGTGTCAAACATGCTGCTCCCACAACACTCTTGAGCAGCATGTCTGGAACCCGATTAAAATATAACTGGGAAATATTTAGCGAAATAAATAAAAACACAGTATAACATAGATAATGTTAATAGGTGATATTCTAGGTGAGTCTGACATCATTGATCTAGACTGATATTCTCATTTGATAGATAAGCAATTTGTAGGTTGGAAACATTCAATGACCTAGCCAAGGTCATACACACAATGTCATGACATATGAGGACTAAATGTCCTTGCTAGCTCTAAATTGGTCTGTGTGAGTGTGACCTTATATGTATGAACCCAAGTCCCCTGACTTCCTAGGTCTCGAGCCCTTCCCACTCCACCATACTTGCCCCTCACCAGTCTGGCAACAACAATTAGACATTCTAAGATCCTAAGGAGTTTTTCTTTAAGGGGTGAAATAATACTCTTTTCTGGCAAACAACAAAGTCTGCTTTCAATGTACAAATGTCCTAAATACAGCAGTCAGTGTGTACCTTGAGTCTCAGGGTCTACTGGAAGACTTAGATCTCATAACGGTCCAATATGCTCAATTCAAAAAGGTGAGGAAATAGATTCTAATTCTCTGTTTCTATCATTAACCTCTCATTCCATTTATATGAAGAAGGTCATCTTGCATAAAAATGACAAAACATTTTCTGGTCTCAATGAGTGAGAGTCCACCTTCCTGGGGTAGCAAGCAATGGAACTCTGAACAGAGCATCTTTGTTGAAAGGTTCATTTGAAATCTATGAAGCTCATGTTTCAAACAATATGAATACAGGTAGCAGCCTTCGCTAAAAACCCAAGGCATCATTGATAGAGGAATGGCTAAGCAAACTGTGGTCCATGGATATAAAGACAAATGAATTCCAAGGAGCACAAAAAGACTTATGTGAACTGATGCAAAGCAATGTAAAAAGAACCAAGAAAACAACATATATGACCACAAAACAACCAAAACTGAATGCTGTGGTGTATAATGACCAAGTCTGGTCCCAAAAAGGTCTATGAGAAGGTCCCTCTCCTTGTTTGTTTGAGGAGATGGGCAATATTGCGTGTGGAGCAGTGAATATAATGTCAGATTTTTTCAATATGTTGGTTAAGTTTGTTAAACTCATTCCTCCTCTTTTTTATTCTTTATTATGAGAGTTTGCTCTCAGGGAGAGGAATTTGGGAGCAATAGCAAAAATACAAGTAATATACAAACAAAAGATATCAACTTATCAATTTAAAAAGATATCAATTTAAGTGTATTTTAAAAAGAAATCTGCATAGTATCTGATGCCCTTTTTTCTCATCTATCACTACCCACGACCTCATATTCTCCCTTCTCCAAATGGGAGTCCTCTCTTGTAACATATGTACAGTCATGAAAAATAAAAACCCATTGACCATGTCAGAGAGTGTCTATCTTAGTCTGCATTTCTAGTCCAGGGGCTTTTAAACTTAGTGGTGTACTAGACCCCTTTAGCAGTCTAGAGAAGCTTATGGAACCCTTCTCAGGATGTTTTTAAAGCATAAAATAAATTACATATAATTACAAAGGAAATTAATTACACTGAAATACAGTGCATATTATATATAAATACGTAATATCTAAACTATATAAATCTATTATAATTGTATGTAAATATATAAGCATGTTTGTACATAAATATTATATATTAAATAATATTATATACATATATAAATATGTGTACATATAGATATACATAAATATATGTATGTGTGTATGTATGTATGTGTGTGTGTGTGTGTGTGTGTGTGTGTGTGTGTGTGTGTGTGTGTGTAAGTTCTTGGATTGAGTTAAGAATCCTTGGTCTGGTCTATCACCCTTCTGCATTATGAAATGTTTGTGTTTGTTGATAATTTGGTTCACAAGTAAAAGGAAAATGTGGAGGAAGAAAAGGAAAGATACACAGTACAGATAGGAAGTGGGAAGGAAAGCTTACATCTGGCCGAGGGGGAGGAAGTGGCATTTTAGCTGGGCCTTGAAGAATGGAGAGGATTTCAGCAAAAGGCCTACTACTCTGTCAGTGAGGACTCCCAGAAGACTCCTTGGCACTAAGCCTGTTGGCTGCAGGAAGATGCACCAGGTCACATTTTGACCGGCAGGCATTCTGGCCAATTCTAGCTAAGTGCAGAGGGAAGGAGGCTCATGTTGACACAGCCTCCAATAACTCAGCATTTTAGTATTTTGCACCCTTGATGGAGAAGGTATCTATTTAAAAAAAAACAGAGGTGACTCTACTTCCCAGTAATGCAGGCTTTTATTATTCTAAAATTCTATTATCCTAAAAATATCTACTTTATCCTCAAATGTCTACTTTTTTCAGCATCAAGTATCCTAGGCTTTAAAAAAAAAACAGAGCAAACTATATCCCTCCCTCGAACAAAAAAAGAAAATCTGTTCCCAAGTTCAGATTTATGAAAATGTGAAAGGCTCTGTGCCAAACACCAATCCAGTAGACAAAATCACACGAAGCTTTTTATCCCCCTATCTCCGCTTTGCTTGGTGTCCTTGGGCCAGCTGTTCAGCATCGGTATCTCACTTTCTTTATCTACAAAATGGGGCCAAACAGTGAGTCTCATCATGGAGATGTTGTGCCTCAAACTTAATAAAAATCTCAGTCAGAGGTCTCTGAGAATGGAAGTGGCTTTCTCTTAAAAGGGGTCCTGATCGCCTAATCCTTTACCCTGGGATAGGCAGGGAAACACTTGTAAAAACAAAATTAATGCAAAAACCAAAACAACCAACAAACAAAAACCAGAAAGCAAGTCCCAGGAAATATAGTGCCAGGCACTGTGCTAAGCATTTTCCAATTACTATCTCATTTGACCCTCAAAATGACCCTGGGAAGTAAGTGATATCACTGTCCCCATCTTACAGATGAGGAAACTGAGGAAAAGAGAGGTTAAACAACTTGCCCAGAATTACACAGCTAATAAATGTCTGAGGCTGGGTTACCTTTTTAAAATGATCAGACCACATGTGACACTACAAGTGGGTTCCCCTAAGCCCTCATCAGACCCCAAAAAGGAAGAAGAAGAAAAGGCAGCAGATGAACTCCAGGTGTTCTCTCTGGGAGCACTGTCAAGGGAGTAACTTTGAACCTGTATTTCAAATGGGCCACACCTTTCACTTTCCCTGACTCTGGAGCATCTGCTCCCTGAGAAGAGTTAATAGTAACTAATAGTAACTGACTAATTTTAAACCCTGTGATTACTGGGGCTGATTTATGCTGTCTCTTCCCTTCACAATGAAGGCCGCGGTGAATCACGAGTGCAGTAATTGCCAAGTCCCGTTTTAGCTCTGCCACGTTGACGTGGGGCTCTTTATGCTCCAACGCCTCTCTCTGCCATACCATGGAGGTAAGTTGATAATGAAGCAGGTCTCACTGTTTCACATCATAATATTATGATACTCTGTGTCAGATCCCGGCAAGCTTTGTGAGCCGTGAGCTATCTATTAACTAAATCCTTTAGAAAGATAAATGATTGAAGCAGCTTTATTATCCTAAGTTTCACTATCTGCGGGTTTTTTTTTAACACCTACTCAGAAGTTAAAAAAAAAAATTTAAAGGCCTTTCATTTCACAGCCCAAAACGATTTGCTCTAAGGTGACAAAGGCAGAAATGTAATCCTGTGAAGAATGAAATGGTGAGTGGATGAGGCATTGGACATGGAGTCGAGTGTGATCTGGGACAAGTCACTAAATCTCTCTGTTCCTCAGCTTCCCCATCTGTAAAATGAGAGGCTTGAGCTCAATGACCTCCAAAGCCCCTTGAATCTGATTCAAAGAGATTATTTAATATAGCTTCCCTCTGCAGTCATTCTTATTTATCTGTATTGACCAAAGTAGAATATGAAAGCAGCATCTGGGAAATCAAGGCACTACAGATAGCCTGTCTACAGAACTTCATCCCAACCCCATTAACCAATCATTTTTTCTCCCCTTTTGCTCTATATCATCTAGTTAATTTCTTGTACTGCCTGAGGGAAAAGCTATTGAATCCTGGCTTCTTATTAACATCTACACATAAACACAATAGCCAATCTGGGTGGCCCTCTTGTCATTAGACCAAAAGTTCCCAAACTTATTTGGCCTACTGCCTCCTTTTAAAAAAATTACTCAGCACCCCTTGCAAACCTACTTTCTTTAACCCATTCATGTTTTTTCATGCATCATTTCAAAATAAATAAAATATTTTTTAAAAAGACATATCTTAAATTTAATAATTTATTGTAAATTTGTTGGTCTTTCCTGCGCTAAAATTTTGATGATGCAATATTGTATAGTTAACCATATAGTATCATATGTAAACAAGTCATTACACACACACATAATCCTGCCAAAGCATGCTGGACTTCCTGACAATGTGCACCATGCTCACCTGCCAACACTGGCTTGTTAAGACCTGTCAGCGGACTTGACCACTAATTGGTTATAATTTGTATTTTGTGTGTTTATTTGGAAAAAAATGTAATCGTTATGACTTTAACTCCATTATACAATAGATGAAACATATACAAATGGTTTTTCAAAATTTTCTTCTCTTCTTTCTTTATGCTTCCACTACCACTTTATTTTTATTCAATGCCCCCCAATTGCACCAGAGACTACTACCACCACCACCCTCTCGGGGGCAGTATTGCCCACTTTAGGAAGCTATGTATTAGACCGCTGTAGAAGAAGCAGCTGTCACTCAACTAGGTCATATATCATAGGACAATAATAGTACCCAGCCTGAGCCTAATGGGTGAGTACATCCCCAAGTCTCCAGATGAAAAAAAAAATGTTTCTCTCCTCAATTTTCCTTAGAGCACTTTGTCTGGATCTCTCCATTGAAGACCATCCCAGTCAACGATGAATCAAATTCATTTGTGCACAGGTCGTTTTTTGTGGTCTATTGGAATGTTAGCTCCTAGAAGGCAGGGATAGAAATGGGTTCCTTTTTTTCATCTCTGGACTGTCAGCAGCCGGCCTAGTAGGTGTCAGCATAGAGGAATCATTTAGTACAGGCTGAGAGAAGTCAGAAGTTTTAGTGGGTCTTATACCAAAACCTTCAGCCCCACTAGAAAACATCCTTGGCTAAAAAAGATTAGTAACATGGTTTCTTGAGAAGCCATGACTCCTGTTACGAAAATGATTAAAAATAGATTCAAATGCTATCACATTCATGCAATATTAAAATGTCAAAGCTTGCCCTCAAAGAAGGGTCCTTAGTTCGCCTCTTTTCTGCTGAGGGTGGGGGACTGTGGTTACGGGAAACAGCATATGATGTCAGAATTTTTCATTGACATGGATAGTTTTACTGAACATTTTCCCCCTCTTTCTACTCTTTATTGCGTAGAATGGCATTCTATGCATTGGAAAAGGTAGGTGAAGTAAAAAAAAATTTTTAAATGCAATCGTTCTCACTAATGAAAATGTTTTGGGTTGGTTTTTTTTTTGTTAAGACACAGAGACAAGGGTAGTGATTCCATTTATCCAAGATTCTTTTTTTCAATCTTCCTTCATGCCTTGACTCTGCTCAGGCTCAGTCTCTACCACAGCTATAACTAGGTCAGGGTGACTGGGGCTTTTCCCCAGGATGCCAACATTTAGAAGGTGCTAACAGCTTTTTGAGTCCTTCCTCAACATAGAGAAAATCGAAGATAGCATCTAGTTTGTAAGAAAATTTAGTTAAAATAGGAAGCTGCTGGATGTTGCATGTTTACTCTCTCCTTCTTGTAAATAATGCCACAGCACAGGTGTTTTCTTCCTAAGCCTGGCTGATAGGGAGGTGACTTTCTGTGTTCTGCACAGAACTGTGTGCAGTCTCTGACTGCAAGGGATCAATTTCTATGTCTTCTACCACTGCCACCAACATTATCTAAATTTGTCTTCAAAAGCTGACTTGAGAGTGCTTTTCATTATTCTTGCTTCAGTCATATGAATCTTGTCTCAGGGGCAGAAATTGTTAGTGATAGCTCCGGTCCCCATAATGAAAAGCCCCTTGTCCTCCCTCTGTCCCTTGTCTCCCTCTCTTTGCTTCTTCTTGGGACTAGAAGAAGCTGTCAGAGCTGGGCATATCCCAGGTTGGCTCTGGTTGTCAGCCTGATGTTCATCATAAGTCCCCAGTTATGATGTAGATATTGTGAGCATCCATTCCCCTTCTCCTCCTCCAAAATTGCTCATTGTTTCTCCTTGCTCTGACAAAATACTTCCCCCAAGTCCCTCATGCATTGCCTCAAAGCAAGGAAGAAAAAGTTTTGGGGTAGGAGGGAGGGATATGATCCCTTGTCATTAAGTGCTTGAAGGACTGACGTGCTTGTTCTACACGTCTCCAGAGAGCAGAACCAGAACCCATGTGGGGAAGCCACAGGGCAGAGGGTCTCAGTTTGACAGGAGGAAAAAACATCCCAAGATCAGAATTGTCCAAAGTTGGAATGGCAGCTTCAATGAGGAGTGAGCTCCCCATCACGGGAGATCTTGGAGGGGGAGTCCAGACAACCTCCTGTTCATGATCTCTTTAGTGCTGAGGCAGGGGCCAAACCAGATGCTCTCTGAGGTACGGGTGCTCTGGTTTTGAGATTCTGTAATTCTAGGATGGCCTGGAATGATTCTGCTATAGCAACATCCACACTTACTTTTAAACCTCCTGTACATTCTTGCCTACAGTGAAGCAGTGCCCCCGGTGAAATGTGGCCAGAGAGATCCGACAGTGTGATGCCCCAGGAGTTTGTCTTGTCAGGTAGGCTAATCTTCAGGCAGCTAGGTGGAGCGGTGGATGGAGTGATGGGTCTGGAGTCAAGAAGAGTCATCTTCCTGAACTCAAATCCGGCCTCAGACACTTTCTAGCTGTGTGATTGTGGGCAAGTCACCTCACTCTGTTTGCCTCAGTTTCCTCATCTGTAGGATGAGCTAGAGAAGGAAATGGCAAACCACTCCAGTATCTTTGCCAAAAAAACCTCAAATGGGGTCACAAAGAGATGGACAGGACTGAAACGACCGAACACCAAAAAGACCAAGCCTTGGCCAGCCCCGAGTTCCTGTGTCTTATTTATGCCCACAGAAGGCAAATACCGAAGGGCATCAAAAATTCTTCTTTGGCCTTGGAAATGGGATCATTATTGGCCCAACTGACCACCAGCTCCCAGCCCATAGGTAGCTCAGCTGTGTGAAAGGGATAGCTGCATACCTTCATATTAAATAAGAAGGGGGTCACTTGAATGTTTGCCTAGAAGTTGATCAGAACCAAAACTGCCCTTTTGCCCCTTTTCCCTCTAAACCTGACCCCTAAAGATACAAAATAGTGAAATCTTTCCGCAAATAAATTTGTCCTTCCCCAGTAGTTCTGCCGGTCAGGATTCTTATCGGGGAAAAAGATCTGAAATTTTAAGTTTCTTCTCCCACCACCTCGGACTTGTTCAAGAACAAGAGACAGATTTGCAGCTAGAAAAAAAGTCAGGATAAACAACAGCCCCATTAAGTGCTACTGAAGAGACTGGATCATGACGAGCAAGTTGCCTTTCTTTCCTTCAGAGGATTTTTAGAACAGAGGTAGCAGCGAGTCAGTTTCTAAACCCCTTAAAATCAATGTAGAGTCGGTTCACAAATGCTGTGAGAGGGGATGGGTCCCTTTGTCTGACTTTGTAGTGCCCCGGGTGAAGGATTTAGGATGCCACACTCGGATTAGTATCGCTGGATGTTTCTATAAGAGGCTTTGAGTCAAGAGTCTTCACATAGGAGGCTGTGACATGAGTACGGTGTAGAGGAAAGAACAGAACCCCGGCCTTGAAGTTGAGAGATTGCCACTTCAGTGGGAAAAGAGGGCCACCCCAGGAGCCCCAGGGTGCTGAGACACTGAAAGGCCTCGCTGGAGCCGCAGGAAAACAGGCACATGAATGCACTGCTGGCAGAGCAGCGAATTGGTGCAGCCACGCCGGCACGAGATTTGGGACCACGCCCCCCCCAAATCATTAAATGGCGACTCAGCAATATTGCTACTAGGCCCGTAACCCCGAATGGATCAAAGAAATGACCCGTGTGTACAAAAAATATTTCTAGCAGCCCTTTTTGTAGTAGCAAAGAGCCAAAAAGGAAGGGGAACTAAGCACCCATACCCATAACCTCAACGTTCTATTTGATTCCTCCCTCTTGGTCATCACCCAAAAGGAGAATCCAGGGACTGGAGATTTTAGGCCCAGATCTACTACTAATTAGCTGGGTTCCCTCGGGCAATCCCCTGCCTTACTCTAAGACTCACTCTTCTAATCCGTGAAACAGTTACAATCACGAGACGGAAGGGATTTTCACAGGTTTCATAATGGCCATCCTACTCAGCCCACAGAGTCTCGGTGATGATCAAATGTCATGGTGAATTGTGGTCAGTGCCACGACCACCCAGGGTTCCCCAAGACCAACGATGAAGCGCTTTGCCCAGTTGTTGGCAAAGAGGGGAGAAGCAGAGGTGTAGAAGGAAATATGTGATTTCAGACACGGCCAATGTATGAGTCTATTGTGCTTGACCGAGCTTATTTGTGAAGACTGGGGGTGGGGAACCTGCGACCTTGAGGCCACATGAGGCCTCTGGGTCTTTGGATGAGGCCTTTTGACTGAGTCCAAGTTTTACAGAACAAATCCTTTTATTGGGGGGATTTGTTCTGTGAAGTTTGGATTCAGTCAAAGAGCCGAGCTTGAGGACCTAGACGGCCACTCGTGCCTTTGAGGCTGCAGGTTCCCCGCCTCTAAGTTGCCTCAAAGTTCGTTTGCCTAAAACTTTCCTCATTGGTGGAAACTGATTACTCTACGCTCGAAATTTGCTGTGAAGGGGAGAAGCATTGAGTATTCAATCTCCACCAACAAGGAGGGCCTTATGCAAAGGATTGTTGAGCCACAGGTTACATTTGTTATGAGAGAGAACATTTGTTTTGGGGGGTGGAGCAGAAGATGATTTATGAAAGGGGAGCAAGGAGAGAAAGCGATGCAAAAAAAATGTCAATGAATCATAACCATAACATACACTAAAGAGAGCAGAGGGTCAGAAGGAGACACAGACAGGCAGGGCATTGCTAGTACTACCATGTTAAATTTAATATATACTTTAAAAATAACCTGTATAGAACTAGCATTTCTATATGGTGCTTTAAATTTGCTAAGTGATTTAATATGTTATCTTATTTGATCTTCATATCAATCATGCGACATAGGTGCTCTTATTATACCCATTTTACAGATGAAAACTAAGGCTCAAAAATGGTAATTGACTTGTTCAGGTTCACACAGCTATTAAGTATCTATGGAAGGATTTGAACTCAGGTCCTTACCCTATGCGTATGCAACATTCCACACCCCTAGCCCCTCACCTCTTTACCAAAAGGATGGAAGTGCATTTTAATATCTATTCTCCAGAACCAAGACTTGTCACTCAGTCACTCAGATGTATTTCAACATCTATTCTCCAGAATCAAGACTTGTCACTCAATTCTTCAGAGCTAAGATTTTTCCTTGCTCCATTTACTTGGCTGTGCACCTCTGAATTCTTCATGCTTGTAATTTCATACAGTGCAATACTATCCCTTTCCACCCATGTGCTACAATTTCAGCCCCTTTATTTAACAGAAAAAGATACGGAAGCCCAAACAGAAGTATCAGAAATGGGATTAGAACCCAGGTCTCGAGCCTCCCAGCCATGCCCCCTCTGTCTACTGAAATGGGTTGCATCAGTGGGAAGCAGTCAACTACCTAGTGTGTACACACAATGCCACATAATCCAAAGTGAAACACATATCAGCTCTAATGGGATTCTGGTTGTATAGACGGGCTGCCTGGATTAGTCAAAACCAAAAATTAGTCAAAAATTTTCTTTTGCCCTTGATAAGGATGAAGACCTAGAAAACAGGTCTCCCTCCCCACAACCTTTCAAGCAAAGAGTATCTTTTGCTGCCTTTTTTTTAATCCCTAGCAATTAGCATGAAGCAGCCAGATGGCACAGTGGATAGCGTACTGGGCCTGGAATCAGGAAGACTCCTCTTCATGAGTTCAAATCCAGCCTCAGACACTTACTAGCTGTGTGACCCTGGACAAGTCGCTTTAACCCATCTGCCTCAGTTCCTCATCTATAAAATGAGCTGGAGAAGGAAATGGCAAACCAGTCTAGTATCTTTGCCAAGAAAACCCTAAACGGAGTCACAAAGTGTCAGACGTGACCAACAACTAAGGAACAACAAAGCGTTTGACACTTAGTACGCCATTTAAAAAATGGTAATTGATTTGCTCTCTTTTTTTGTTTTGTTTCTCCTTTCTCGTGGTTCCTCCCATTGGTTCTGATTCTTCTTTACAACATAACTAAGGTGAAAATATGTTTAATATAAGCGTATATGTAGAGCCTATATCAGATTGCATGCCATCTTGGAGAGGGGGGTGGGGGGAATTTAGAACTCAAAATCTTATGGAAGTGAATGCTGAAAACTAAAAATAAATTAATTAATTAAAACAAATACTAGGTGATCATAACCCCAAACTGCATGCCTCTTCTTCTGAGGCCATGTCAACATAAGCAAGGCGTAATACTAAGCTATTAGTTTATTGGTGAATTCAATCAGTGTAGACAACCAATTAGAAAACTCAGGCCAAGGAGCCTTTTTTCTTTCTTCAAAGGCAGAGAACTGAATTATTCAGCTCTATCACCTGATTCCCTTTCTCTCCCCAACCCCCCACTCCATTCCTCATCCCCTTTGCCGCTGATACATTTTTATCAATGTTCTGGACATATTCCCAGCACTCAGTGCCTGCAAATCTAAATCTAGATTGTACAGCCATCCTTGAGCCTGTATGTTTCTCTTTCTCTCTCTCTTAAAAAAAGAGCAATCTCTCTCTCTCTCCCCCTCCATCTCTCTCTCTCTCTCTCTCTCTCTCTCTCTCTCTCTCTCTCTCTCTCTCTCTCTCTCCCTCTCTCTCTCTGTCTCTCTCCCCTTTCCACTTTCCAGACCTGTGGACTGAGGGTGATAATAATCCCTGCACTGATCCCCCCCAGTCATTGTAAGATCACACAAGGCATGGATATAAAGATCTTTAGAGCTTTGTGATACCTGAGGGGGACATGCCTGCCAGGGACTCCCCTCACCTCTCCCCCAGCTCCCCAACTCTATTAAAATGTGTTCTGGTCATTCTGGGGACTGCTTCAACCCATAAGTTTCTTCGTCTGCTGAGCAAAAATTAAGGAAAGCCTGCACCTAGTGAGTGTTCAAAGAACACTTTACCAGTCAGAGCTAGAACCAGCTTGGTAAAACAGGCCTTCTTGTCCTAGAGGGGAGCTCCAGGGAGACGTGATTTGCCCGAGGTCACACAGTGAGAGAGTCGGTGCAGAGTCCAGATTAGAAACCAGCTCTCCTCATGCCCAGGCCAGGTCTCTTGCTACTCGATCAAGAGACTAGCTGATAGAATTGAAAAATCAGATGAACCGATAGAATCAGATATTAACTCAGAAGTTCCATTCGCCCCTTACATCACTTTAATACTCTGGTTTTTCTGAGTTTTACTCCTTTCTAGATACAGCTTTTGACCCATTAATACCAGTTCTTTGATGGTCAAAATGCTAGAAAACCCAAGCATTTGCTGAACCAAGCTTGCAGTTAAATCCTCAGTTCGAGGATTTTAAAATGGCATATTACAATGTGCGCAGTAGCCTCAGGAAAAACAAAGATCAAACAGATTTTACTCTGGGGAGTACTTGTTCTCAAATCACAAAAAGGCACGAGACCTAAGGGAGTGAAACACCACCATGGCCGAGTTCCCAGAGTGGATGCAGCAAGAGGCCTAACCATCCACCAGACTTAGGCCTCCTGCCCCAAGGTCCCCACAGGAAGATTTTGCTGTCTATTCTCAGGACAGCCCCACTTGTCCTCCCCCCTCCCCACCCAGATACAGCTTCTGCTTTCCCAGGGTTCCATACTTCCCTGCATCCCCCTACCCACCCATATTCCAATTCCACCAATGACTTATACTCATCACTGGCTGAACTCAAATGTTATAAGAAGCATTTGCCACATAACTCACCCTTTATAATTACCTGGAACCAAAGGTATACAGGATCACCTAATGTTCCCCTAACCAATATGTGAACGATCTGTGTTTTTGTCTAATTCTGAAAGAGCACTGGATCTAGGATCTGAGGTCCTGGGTTCAAATCCTGGATGTATATCTTACTAGCAGTGTAAGCAGTAGTAGTTAGCATGGCCAAGTCTCTTGACCTCTGTTTGCCTCAGTTTTCCTCAACAATAGAATGAAAGATTATACAAGATGACCTCTGTACTCTTACAGCCTTTATCTGTGAGCTCGGCAAGGGCAGAGATCATACATTTCCCAAACTTTGTATTGCCCCAGGCACACAGTGGGCACTTAAAAAATGTGCGGAGTGAGTGAATGACTATAGGAAGGGGGAGCGGGAGGGATTACTTCACCACTGTTCAAGTCTGGTACAGGGCCCATTAGCGCTCAGTGCATAGAGGAGGAAGCGATGATGAGCTATCTGCTGACTTATCAGGCGAGAACAGTAGCAGGGATGTGATTGACTGAGGAGGAGTTACCATGGTTTCTGTTTGTTCTGGATAAGACCATTGCAATGACGCGGTGTTCCCACAGAAAGACGACAATCTTGTACTGTTCAGCGTTGTGCTGGTGCAACCAGGGAGAGCTTATGCAACACGGGCAAGATGCTTCGTTCTTACATTAATTACATGCGTGCAAAACAAGTACATGCAGAAGCATACAAAAGCCCCCTTCCTTCACGACCCAGCCAGATCCTCCATGAAGCCTCATCTGAGCTCCCCTATAATTCTCCATGCTGTTCTCACTGGATATTTACTATTCATTAACTGGAACCAAGAAGTGTTTATAGTTATATATTTAACATAATATTTATTTACATATTTAATGTGATATTTATTATAATGTAACATTTGCATATTTTGTAGAATATTTATATACATTTAATAGATTTATTATTAAATATATTTAATATAATATTCACATGTTTATCATATAATTGGTAAAATTATATTAATATCAGTTATTGCATTAATTACATGAGTTATATATTATATTACATATATTATAACTTTTATATTTATTGTGTTAATTTATATTATTAATTATAAAAAATTACATAACTTGTTATGCTGACTTATTATATCATATATTATTATTTACAACATATTTATAATAATATTTATCATATAAGATATTTTTCTATGACATTTGTTGAACTCCTTGTTCCTCTCAAGGCTCAGTTTAAGGGCCACCTCCTAATTCCCCTGTAGACATTCCTTTTTCCCTATAAAATGACTTTGTCCTTATGTTGTACCCATCTTGCCTTTAAGTATCTGTGTATATATTGCTTCTTCCCAAAGAATGTACGTTCTTTGAAGGCAGGAACTGTTCGGGTCTTTTGTTTTGGTTTTGGTTCTTCAGTCATTGCCTCCCCTGGGCCTAGAACAACGTCTGGCCTATGGTAGGAGGTGTTTAAAACATGTTGAATTGGTAGAAAAAAATAAATTGAAGAGTAAGTACCTCCTGTGTGGAAAGCACTATTTGAGATGGAGAGGGGAGAGACAGATGTTGCAGTCAAGGATCCCTTTAGAAAAAAAGAATCAGGATTGATGGGTTAGAATTAAGTGCTGTCCGTCAAAGCCTTCCCCTCTGGAAACTCACTGACTCTAGCTCTAGTGGACATTGCTAACGCAATATGTGGGTCTTCTCTGAGAACTGTGACGCTTTGCAGCCAAACACAAAATTAGCCTCACCGTTTTACAGTCACACCCCACTTTCCACCGCAAACATCACTCCCCGACACTCATTCAGTCGATAACCACCTTGCTCCGCAGAATCGGCTGTGACTGACTTTGGGCCATTTCCTAAAAGGCCAATCTACTCACAAACCCTCCATGGGGGAGACTCCAGAGAAGAGCAAGCCATAGGTTTGAAGGCTATTCCCCAAGGAAGCCAAGCTTATCAGACAAGGACAGCCACCCTGGTCAGAGGGTGAGAAAGGTTTGCTTTCTCACTGAGTGGTACCTATACGTTCTATCACTTGGCTGTGTGGACTGTGGTTTGATTAGTCTATTGCATGCTTGGTAATCACACCAGTCTGCAAATGCACGGCACAGGACCTTCCTCCCACCTCCAATCAAGCTGTCCCCAGCCCCATCTTGATGGAATCCACTGGAAATTTAGGCTCAGGTGAGCTCATGAGAGCTAGAAGGTACCAGAGGGGTAGGGAACCTGCGGCTTCGAAGCCACATGTGACCTTCTAGGTCCTCAAGTGAAGCCTTTTGACTGAGTCCAAGCTTTACAGAGCAAATCCTTTTATTAAGGAGACTTGTTCTGTGAAGTTTGCATTCAGTCAAAGGGCTGCACTTGAGGACCTAGAGGGCCACAGGTGGCCTTGAAGCCACTGATTCCCCACCCCAGATTTAGTCCAATCTCCTCATTTTACAGATGAAGAAATTGAAGGTTACAAAGGTAAGTGACTTATCTAAGGACACATGGTAAGCAGTGGAAGCAGAGTCTGAACCTGTGTCTTCAGACTCTAAAACCATTCAGAAGAAAAGGCACACTAGGACACTTTGACCGCTGGAAGACTAGGATGACGAAAGACCTAAAGAGATAACCTAGGTGTCATTTCCAGCCTGACTTGACGGGTGTATGATTTCCCGTAGTTCTAGTGCCTTCCTCTCTAAGGTAACCTCCCAACTGCTCTGCTTCTGTCTCGTCTATACAGATTTATGCACACTTAAGGAAGGATGTAACTTCCTTAAAGACAGAGACTTGTTTCTGCTTTTTTCCCCCGCATCCACAACGCATGGCAGATATTAAGTGCTTAATAAATGCTTGCTGGTCGATTTATTGAAAATACAGTCAAATCAGCAGGAGATAAACAGTTTGGTGGCTAGAAGTCAGGAGGGCTGGATTTTAGTCCTGGTTCTGCTCTCCACCGCTAGGTGACCCGGGGCAGGACACTTAAGTTTCTATGTGCCCTGGTTGTTGGTGTTGTTTTCCATCTACCCCATGGGAATGATCATCTCTGCCTATGGTTTGCTATGAAGTAAACAGAATGTATGTGAAAGCATTTTTTGAAAATTAAGCTCTCTCCAAATATGAGGTGTTATTATCATGGCCCTCATCCCATCTCACGCATCTCTTCTCTGTCTGAGTTCTGAATCATCTCTTCCGTGCCATCTCCTCCGGCTCCCAAGGTGCACAGTGTTCTCTCCCTGACAAAGTACCCTACATTCTCCCAGCCCCCTCTGCCAGGGGCTAGTGGCAGATCACATGTTTATTGGTGTCGGAGGCTGGGGTGCTAAGCTGTGATTCTAGGCTTACATAACACCACCCTGTGTTTGTACAAAAGCAATCGGTGCTCATACAGGGGAGCCAAGAAAGGGAGGGGAGCCAAGAAAGAGAGTGAGGCCCTGCAAATAAACACCCACAGCATCAGTTTATGGAGGAACCCAGGGCAGTGATAATGAGAGAGGGGAAGGAACCAAAACAGCGATAAACATGATGACACAGATTTGTACTAATTCCTCTCCTCCCCACCTCCATCCCCCTGCACCCCATCAAAAAAAAAAAAACAAAATAAAATGAAAAAACCACAACATGACAAAACATGAATGGCCCCACTGTGGTCCTAGTGAGCTCTTTTTCCCTGCTGGCCCTGTTTCTGACCTTCTGGACTTCAAAATTATGCCTCAACTACTTTCTCATCCTAGAAATTCCTTCAGTGCCTGTGGACTCCTCACCCTAAGTCATCCTATTACCCCAATGCCTACTTAGCATAGCATACCCCTGTGTAAGACCCACCCTCCCTTTTTACCCATTGGTGAGTTCCTCTTTGAGCCTCCATTTTGTTTTTATTCTTTCATTCTTTCTTTTATTTTTAATTTGTGGAATAAAACAAGCATTTCCATAACAGTACAATAAAAAGATGATTGTACACGAAACTGAAAATCTACTGTGCACAACTTGTTGTTCTTTTCAAATATGCAACAAAATTATCATGTAAATTTCTCTTTTTTTTCTTCCTTTCTCTCCCTCTCACCCTAGAGATGGCTCCATTAGACACAAATATAGATAGATAGATATGTAAAATTCTATACATATATGTTTTATAATACATCTAATATATTTTATATATAATTCTATACATATATGGAACATAAAGTTCTATACATACTTCTATTTATCAGTTTTTTCTCTGGATGCAGATAGCCTCTTTCTTCATATGTCCTTTACAGTTAATTTGGGTATTTAAAATAGACAAAATAACTTATTCGTCTAAAACAATGTTGCTGTTATGGTATACAATGCTCTTTTGGTTCTGCTCATTTTGCTCATCGTTATTTCATGTAAGTCTTCCCATGTTTTTCTAAAATCATTGAACTCATCATTTCATATAGCAGTGTAGTGTTACATCACAATCATATACCACAACTTGTTCAGCCATTCGCCAATTGATGGGCATCCCTGCAATTTCCAATTCTTTGCTACTACAAAGAGAGCGGCTATACACATTTTAGAACATATAGGTTCTTTTCCACTTTGTGAAGAGGCCCAGGCTATCCAGCCTTCATTCCCCTTTCAGCCCAGTGGGGTTCCTAACTTTACAGACCTTGCTTGAAGCCCTCTAGTGACAGAGAACTCACTACCTCCTAAGGCAACTCCTCCACTTTGGGATATCTCTTAATTATTAGATTTTAGCTTGACGTAAGGAAGACTTCCTGCCCCTCTGCAGTTGCTACCCATTGTGTCTTCTTCTTCCCTCTGAGTCCAAATAGAATTCATCTAACCCTTCTTGTACGTGCAAATCTTTCAAGTACTGGAAGGCAGCTATCACGTCTCCCCCACCCCCGCCACCCCAGTCTTCTCTTCTCTTAGCTAAACATCCGCAGTTCCTTTAACCCATCTTTATATGGCATAGTTTCTAGTCTTCTCTTAATCTTAGTCACCTTCCTCTGGTCACTTCATCTTGAAAATGTCCTTCCTAAAATATGGCGCCCAGAACTGACCACTATATGTTTTCTATGTGACCTAACCAAGGGCTGAATACAGTAGAACTATCATCTCCTGTGTTCCCACGCCAAAGCCTCTTTTCAACACGGCCAAAGATTAAATTCGCTTTTTTTAGTGGCCAAGTTTGTTGCCTGAATAAACTGTTAAGTCAGGTGAAGGCTGAGATCTGAAATCTACTGATTTTAACCCTTTTCTATCTTGTACTTAGAAAATTCATTTCTTAGGTTGCCCATTATTCCAGGCACTCAAGAACCAAATGCTGACTACGGCATCCAACGTGTCTGCCGTCATTCCCAGCTTTGTGCTGTAGGAAAATTTTATACATATGTGCTCTGTATAGTCACGAAATTAGTGATAAAAATGTTGACCAGCACAGAGTCAAGGACGAATCATGGGAGGATTCTAGGACTTTCCTAATCCACTAATGACTTCTATTTGGCTCAAGCTCGGTGGTGTGGTGGATACGGCGAATCAGGAAGACTGATCTTCTTGAGTTCAAATCTGGTTCCAGGCATTTACTAGCTATGTGACCCTGTGTGCCTCAGTTTCCTCATCTGTCAAATGAGCTGGAGAAGGAAATGACAAACCACTCCAGTATCTTTGCCAAGACCAATGGGGTCAAGAAGCCTTGCACAGGTCTGGAAAATGACTAAACAACAAGAAAATTAGCTCTAGTCATTTAACTAATTTCAAATCCACCCAACTAAACTGTCATCTAGCCCACATATCTTGATCATGTCCACTCTACCTCTAGGCTCTGGATTCTTATCTGCAAAATGGAAAAGGTTCCTTTGCCTGCTTCCTATCATTATAGGGCTACCATGCGAGCCATGTATGCCCAGTCATCCTAAGGATTGTTGTTGGGCTGTTTCAGTCACGTCCGACTCTGCATGACCCCATCTGGGTTTTTTTTTTTTTGGCAGAGACACTGGAGTGGTTTGCCATTTCCTTCTCCAGCTCATTTGACAGATGAAGAAACTGAGGCAAACAGGCTTAAGTGACTCGCTCAGGGTCACGCAGCTAGTAAGTATCTGAGGCCAGATTTGAACACTGGTCTTCCTGACGCCTAGGTCGGGTGCTTTATCCATTGAGGCATCTAGCTGCCCACTTATCCCGAGTACTCAGTGATAAAAATGGAAGGAGGACAGTGTACAGATGAAAAAAATGAAATATGTCTGTCAAGACTGGCACAACAAACTCTTTTTTTTTCATGAGTAATTGTAAAGATAGTAATCCTTGAGGTCAAGGACCCTGCTTTTAGCCTTTCTCCAGCACTTGACACAATACCTGGCACACAGTGCCAGCCTGATAAATGCTTGTTGACTGGCATTTGGACTCAATTAGAGTCTCCAATATGGTACATGAGGAAGTTGAAATCATAACTACTACCTTGTAGGCTTATCTTCCATCTCTCTAAGATCTTTATGAGGGTATTCTACATGTCACAGGAATCCAAAATGGAGACATGGGAAGAGAATGGGCTGCATTCACAATGATTAGGCTGATGGTATGAGGCTCAAAAGGCAAAACAGATTCGTTGTCTACTTTACGCAGAGCACAAAAGTGATTAGGGATGCACAAAGTTCAGTTAAAAATATGGTTCCTGACTTCAGTTTAATAGAAGATGAAACAAATAAAAAAAACCCCTAGAGTTATAATATATAATGTTACATAGGTGTCAGAGGTCCTGAGTTCAAATCCTTGCTGCTACTCACTGCCTCTGAGATCTTGGGAAAGTTGTTTCAATCTTCTGCACTGACTGGGTCTAAATGTCTTCATTTGTATAAGGGTTACACTCCAGGGGTGGGGAACCCACAGCCTCGAGGCCATATGTGGCCCTCTAGGTCCTCAAGTGCAGACCTTTGACTGAATCCAAACTTCACAGAACAAAGATTCAAAAAAAATGCCACACTTGGGGACCTAGAGGGATTTGTTCTGTGAAGTATGGATTTAGTCAAAGGGCCGCACTTGAGGATCTATAGGGATTTGTTCTGTGAAGTTTAGATTTAGTCAAAGGGCCACACTTGAGGATCTAGAGGGATTTGTTCTGTAAAGTATGGATTTAGTCAAAGGGCCACACTTGAGGATCTAGAGGGATTTGTTCTGTGAAGTATGGATTTAGTCAAAGGGCCGCACTTGAGGATCTAGAGGGACTTGTTCTGTGAAGTTTGGATTTAGTCGAAGTGCCACACTTGGGGACCTAGAGGATCTGTTCTATGAAGTTTGGATTTAGTCAAAGGGCTGTGCTTGAGGACCTAGAGGACCACATGTGGCCTCCAGGCCACAGGTTCCCTACTGCTGGATTGGCCCAATGTCAAATAGAAACAGAAGCCACTTAGAAGGATCCCTGCAGGCTACATACCGACTTCATTTTAGAATGTAAAATTATCTATGTTTTGTTGTATTTTAAATTATTTTGTTAAATATTCCCCAATTACATTTTAATCTGGTTAGGGCCTCACTTGGGAGATTTGTGAGTTGAATTCGTTTCTGATATCTCTGGGACAACCTCTGATGTCCTTTCCAGGTCTAAATCTATCATCTTATGGTCCAATGAGGGTAGCTAGGTGGCAGTGAAGAGAGTGCCAGGCCTGGAATCAGGAAGACCTGAATTCAAATCCAACCTCAGACACCTACAAACTACGTGACCCTGGGCAAGTCACTTTAACCCTGTTTGTCTCAGTTTCCTCATCTGTACAGTGAGGTGGAGACAGAAATGACAAACCACTCGGGTATCTTTGCCAAGAAAACCCCAAATGGAGTCAAGAAGAGTCAGATACAACTGAAACAACTGAACAACACCACTGTCCAACAAGGCTCTTTCTTTCTACAGGCCGGCTGTCTAATGACAAATTTCCAAATGGAACAAAGATGGTCTAAGCTTTAAAACCTTTTCCTAAAACTCTCCTAGCAATGCCATAGTAGGGTACGGCTTCCTCATCTGGGGCTGCCAGGCTCACAATTCAAAACTGTCAGAGGAGGAGATGAAAAGGTGAACAGAGAGCAGTCTCCTCCCCACGGGCCAAAGTACAAACTGATCTTTAAAGGTGGAGGGTTGGTCTTAGTTGTAATTGTCCTGAGTACGGTTCTCAGGTTACTAACAGAGGCTTGGGAAGGCTAATGTTACCGGACCCTCCTCCCTTCCGAAAGCCAGAGGCCTCTGAGGATTAACTCTTGCTTCCCTGTGACCATCATAACAGCCGTGTCTACAGCTGAAACCAACTAACCAATCAGCATTTATTAAGCTTTTACTATGTGCCAGGCCCAGCGATAAACCCTGCAAATATAGAGGCAAAAGTGAAATGGTCCCTGCCTTCCAGGACCTCACATTCTAATGAGAGAAACAACGAATTCTGTATGAACAGCAGATGCTGTGGGCCTTCCATGTACATATGTCCCAGATGACTGGACGATATCCTGCCTGCACTTTTGGTGTTGCAAAACCACCAATTTTTAAAAACTAAAATACTCATCAAAATAGATTAAACGATTTGTTTCTCTTAAATACATCCTCTGAGGCATCACTAAAAGCTCCCACCTTGCAGAGTCAGTCTCACGTATGGGCAGCGGTGACTCAGAGACTCCACAGTATTTTATTTCTTTTTTTTTTCCAGAGTGGGGAAGGCAGGGCAATTGGGGTTAACTGACTTGCCCAAGGTCACACGGCTAGTAAGTGTGTCAAGTGTCTGAGGCTGGATTTGAACTCAGGTCCTCCTGACTCCAGGGCAGGTGCTCTACCTAGCTGCCCCTGCAGTATTTTATTTCAAGCTTTACAAATTGTACCTATGACGATAAAGTATCTATCTCCTCTCTTTGTAGAAGTGGGGAGCTACAGCTGCAGACTATTACATAGCCCATCAGACAAGACTGTTGTGTTGATTGCTTTTTCCTAAACTGTCTTTTTTTCCCTTTTTAAAAAAAATTTTGTTAAAAAGAATAGATGGGAGTGGTAGCAATAATATTATTATCACTATATTTATTATTATAAATAATAGTGAGTAGGACAAGAGGGAGGGATATATCCATAAAGTGATATAAAAATAAAAGATCGATAAAATAAGATTTTAAAAAATATAATACTAATAACGACCGTAATGATAAAGCCTGAGTGTCAGTACACGGCGTTTCAGTTTAGGCGGCTTTTCTCCAGTTTTCTAACTGTCCAACTTGCTGCCTTCAAAGTCCCCCAAACCATCCCGGCTTTCCCTGCTGAAATCTCATACGTACTCCAAACTCTTCCTAAGTTGGCTGCCGCTGGGTCTCCCTGGGCCTGCTAGTGATTAACAGTCGCCCGCCTCGCAAGCACTGATTGCTGGCTGTTTCCCTCTCGGCAGGCTATCACATTGCTGTGGGCCAAGGAGCCATTTGTTCCTTCTCTCCCTCTTCTCTGGGTCCGTTTTTAATCCTATTCCTCTGCCGTCTCAACATATCCCAACTTAGCACCTGCTGTTCCATGATCAGGTTGCTTTTATCCCGCACTGGCGCTTAATAAAGAAATAAACAGAGACGTTGCCTGATCCGGCTCTGCAGCTTCTGCCCCATGGGGAGGGCGAGAGATTTCACCAGCCAGGAGGGAATCCCAGGGAAGAATCCTCAGAGAGTGAGCTTCTCAGGCCCACTAGCGATAGCTTGAGACACAGGGGTATGTGTTGATAAATGTTTAACAACCAGCTGTCCCCCCCCAAAAAAAATTGGAGCACACCACTTTGAAATTTAATCCATATTATTAACATTTTCTTTATTGTTTTCCTAAGTGTAGCCAATCAACAAAACAATTAATTAAGCCCTGATTTATAGTGTTTGCTGAGGTGTAAATGTTCACACTAAAAATTTAACAATCTGGGTAGAGATGGCTCCAGCACACCCCCTTCATAGGCCAAATGCCTTTATAACTAATTAATGACTCTTGGGAAAATGTAACCAACTTTAGCATGATTTGGCTGGGTCTGCAGAACCCAATTTTTGGCTCGTGAGTATCAACTACTCCCCTAATTATTTGCTGGTTGAATTAAGGTCTTCTGCCCTGACCTGGAAAGCCTCTCTGCTGGGCCTGGCTTGCTGGCTGAAATGTAAGCCCTGTAAAATCCAAACACTCTGGTGGAAATATGAACAATTTCACATACTAATAACCAGAATCAATCCTTTCTATTTAGACCATTAACTTTAGGAGTAGGAGCGTAAGAGGAAACACATTACACAAACCTGCCAATTATTCTTCCACCATAAAGAGCGACAAGACCTAAAATGAGACCGGCACTGCTGGGTGAGGCTTTCCAGGCTTCTTAATCTTACCTCTAAATCCTAATTAACAATTGATAGATGATTAATTATTAATATATTTCTATCAGCTCTCTTTCTTGGGTGCCTATTCTATAAAATTCCTCAGGAAAAACTCAGCCTCCTTTAGAATGAATTCTGTCAGGAGTCTCTGCTTCAGCCCCAACTTAGAGAACCCTTCAGAGACAGAAGAGACTTCTGTCCAGTCTTCTTATTGTAGGGATGAGTAAAATGAGACTGAAACAGAGGGCTGCTTGTGGAACACGGAATCTTGGTGCTAGAAGAGCCCTTTAAAATCACCAGGTTCTGCCCCATTAATCTGCTGAAGAGAAAGCTGAGGCCCTAGGGCGGTAAATGACTTGTCCAAGGCTATCCAGAGAGTTACTAGTTCAATCTTTGTTTGATGACTACCGCTAAAGGCTTCTAGAGTCAACTAAAGTGGGCTGAAATTCCTGGCCTGGGAATTTTTTTTCTCCCTACATTAGACTCAGAGGAGTTTACTAAGTCTGCCTTGCAGCTATTATCTGGAAACCCTACACTTCTCATCAAAAGACCTACTTTCCTGCTCATCACGCCCCCCCACCAAAAAAAACCTTTTGTAGATACCCATGGCCAGGTTATCACCAGTTGGGTACAGAAAGTCCTAAAAGTCTTAGTGCATTTTAAGTTATTTAATATATAATTAATCTATAATATACTATAAAATTTAATCTAGATTTAATATAATACAATTTAATTCTTAATATATAATGTAATGTGTATCATATTATATTATTAATATATTAAAATAACTAGAGAACAGCTATTTAACCTATTAAAACTTAAAGCTGTTCTAAGACTTTTGGGACGCTCTGTACCTGACAGTTTGAATATGGATTCTTCGAGAGTACAGCAGTGCCAGTGATATCTGAGAATACTCTGCGATCCATAAAATGCTGGTCTGTAAAGCCTGGGGGGAGGGCAGTTAGGTGGTGCAGTGCATGGAGGGCACAGCCTGGAGTTAGAAAGATTCATCTTCCTGAATTCAAAACTGACGTCAGATACTTCCTAGCTGTGTGACCCTGGGAAAGTCACTTAACACTGTTTGCCTCAGTTTCCTCATCTCTAAAATGAGGTGGAGAAGGAAATGGCAAACCACTCCTGTATCTTTGCCAAGAAAATCCCAAATGAAGTCAAGAATTGGGGCAAGGGGAATGACACAAAACCCACTAGGGTAAAAAAAGGAAATTCAGATGATTTTTAACTACATAATTCCTACACATAAGTATTTTTTATTAGAGTATTTTTAAGCACTTCTTATGTTCCTAACAATGTACTAAGAACTGGGAATGCAAACACAAAAAGGAAAGATAGTCCCTGCCCTCAGGATGCTTACATGCTAATGAGGACAGGCACTGTATAAAGGGGAGCAGGCAGGGGAGGGAGTGGTTGGGAGTGTACCCAGGAACGGGGATGGCCCAGAAATGGCATAGTTCCAGCATCAGAGCCAAGTGTGATTCTGGGGCATGGAGTTCTTGCTTCTTTAGGACAGAAAGTAGGGATGATGGCTACAGCAGAGGTGTGGACGTGACCAGACGACCGGAAATGATCTAGCCTTAATTTCATTTTTCATTTCGAGGCCCAGATTTATGAATTCTTCATTATAGGGAAATCCTATTCAGGATTTCCCTCACCTTCTACCAATACAGATCTTTATTGTGTCTCTTTATTTCTAGGGAGCTGCCTGCAACACTAAAAGGTTGGTAACCTACTCAGGGTCCCACAGCCAGTGTGTTGTTTCAGAAGCCAGACTTGAACTCGGGGCTTTCTTACTCCCAGGCCAGCTCTCTATTCACTCACCACTACCACACTGCGTAGCAACAGCATCTTCTCACAGAATGTATGTTCACCTCCCCCAGAACAGCAGGTTGAACACCCCTTCCCAGCCCCTGCCCGCTGTTCTATGATTCTTTGTCAACCCTAGGGCAGAGAAAAGAACCCAGGCACCCATACTCTTCTCACTGAGACCTCCTCACCTGACTCCTAGCCCAAGTTAGGCATGAGTCAAAGTAGGAGACTGGGGGATGTGATCCCCAACTCTGACACTTAGTAGTTGGGTAACTCAAGGTAGATTATTCCTGCCCTTTGAGACTCACTTTCCTTATCAAAAAATAGTAATGATAATAACCACACTGCCTACACCATAAGGTAGTCATGAGTAAAGCCCTTTGTAAACCCTAAAGCCAAAACTTGAGCCTTGCCTCAGCTGAAGGATGAGGTGATAGAATCTAGCAATGGACGTTCTTATGGTGAAAGAGCTAGTTTTGGCCTTGAGTTCAAATCTCACCCCTGACACTTATTACTTGTGACCTTGGGTGAGTCACAACTTTACTGGACCTCAGTTTCCTCATCTGTAAAATGAAGGTGCTGGACGCAGGGGTGGGGAACCTGTGGCCTTGAGGCCATATGTGGTCCTTTAGGTCCTCAAGTGTGGCCCTTTGAATCCAAACTTCACAGAACAAATCCCCTTAATAAAAGGATTTGTTCTGTAAAACTTGGACTCAGTCAAAAGGCCACACCCAAAGACTTAGAAGGCTGCATGTGGCTTCCAGGCTGCAGGTTCCCCACCCCTGGGAGGGTCTCTGAGGTCTCATCCAGCTCTAAATCCATGATGCTACAGTCTAATCTAACCCTCTCACTGTACAGAGGAGTGGGGAATTGTTCATTGCACATGGCACACAGTAAACACTTAATCAGCATGACTTACTGACTAATGAGGCTCAAGGAGGTCAATTGACTTGGTTGAGGTGGCAGAACAGAGTCTAGAACCTTTAAAAGAGAGCCAGGGAAGGGAATTCTGGTGTGACTCAGAACCAAGAGTCCAGACCACAGAGCCTATAGGAATCCCCAGAGAGGGCTCCCCCATTGCTGTCCTAACCTCCCAGTAGGAAAAAAAAATGCCCACGATTACTTTTCTTAAAAGAAGAAAGGGAGAAAATGAAGCTTCTGCTCTAAAATCATCTTGACTCAGAATGATTATTTTATCTGCAAAGCAGCTGCTCCTAGAACAGGACTTCCCAACTGTTCTTAAACAGATAAATGTAAGGTCAAGGAAGCCAGTTAAATAAGGCCAAAGCTACCAGACCTCCAGGGCCCATCCAGGTCCTCCAGGCAAATGTCCTGGGCACTGGGGCTTATTTGGGGCCTGAATTATTCAGAAAACCCTAAGAACCCCGGGCTTCCCTTAGAAGCCACGCTACCCTTCTGGCCTGTGGAAACAAAGCTCGACTTCCCAGCACACTTTCCTGGGGAGTTCACCAGAATGTCATATAGGGTTGAAAGCTGTGTTACTGTAGCTCGTCATTAAGAGGATGCAGCTATCCTGCCATTCAATTCCTACTCTCCCAGCAGGTTCGCACAGTGGAAAGCAGATAAGACAGCCCCTAAGATGGGTGTCGGGTCTGTCCCTTGACACCAGCATAATAAAGGGTTTTATAGAACACACACACACACACACACACACACACAGAGTCAAGCAGCAAATGTACGCATGAGTCATCCCTGTCTGTGTCTCTGCAGAAGCAAACAGGGTACCAGCAGGCAACAGGACAAGAATGCACAGAGGCAGGAAGCATTTGGGATTTGAAATCTGATCTCACTTCGTGTAACCCAGTAAGCATGGAGTGGAGCTGATAAGAAGGGTTTCTTCTTTAGCTCTGTTGTCTAGAGACAGAAAACTACCAAAATCCTTTAACGAGATGGAGGGAGGGAACAGAGGAACAAGGTGGAAAGAGCCAGAAGGCAGGAGGTTGGCAGCTCCATCACTAACTAAGTAGCTTCCCAACCTCTGGCAAGTCACTTAACCTCTGGCCCTGCAGGAATTAGACTGGTCTCAGGGAACAGATAATAAAATATATCTTCTTCCTCTTGCTGAAAGGCCAGGAACTCCCTGAGCAAAATGGCCCATGCACTGACAGACCCAGACACGAGGCCAGTTGTTTTTGCTTAACTTTTTGTATTTTACAAGGCGGGAGTTCAATTCTGGGGAGGGGGGGATGACCAGGGATTTATCTGGAAGTAATTATGATGGAAAAAAACCAAAAGGTATCAACAAAACTTGCTTTTATTATTTTTTAAAAGGATAATAGGAGATTTAAGGGGTTTTTTTTCCTACTCAAAGAATGTGATTAGACTATGATTAGATGCAAATTTTCATGGACAACTGAGGTTACCAAATATAGCCTCTTTTTTTCTTGGAACCACAGAAGTTTGTTCATGCTGCATATGGCTTTTTCCATATTTCAAGTAATCCTATATTCATACCTCACATTTAAAGATTTGCTAAAAAGTCCTGGAGACAGTTTTAATGGACTCAGATCAAAATGAAACTTATAAGAGTGCATTAAGTGGACAAGTATATGCATTTAGTTGGGGATCTATCAGTTTATCGCTAGAGTAGGAGTTCTTAACCTGGAGATCATAGGGAGATTACAGGGGGTCTGTTGACTTGGATTGTGAAAAAAAATTCACATTTTTATTTTAATTAACCTTTAACTGAAATTTAGAATTTTCTTCAACTTTTCTTCCTGGTACTCTGAGAAGGACCCTGAAGTCTTCACCAGGCTACCAAAGGGAGGCCAAGACACACACGAAAAAAAATTAAGAATTGCTTGGGTAGAGGACCTTCCAGTATAGAAACTCCTTCCATTGACACTTAATTTGTAGCTTATAACTTTGGTGAGCCACTTGGGGCACTAAGAGGATAAATGACTTACACAAGATCACTTGGCCAGTAGATATCAGAGGCAGAATTCAAACCCAGGTCTTAGCTGGCCTTCTTCCAGTCATGCTTCATTGCCTCTCAAGCACATCTATACACTACCCTATATCTAAGCATTCAGATACACTAGTGTGTGTGTGTAGATATTACTCCTAAGATCCAGAATTAACTAACATTAAAAGCCCTCTCCTGATGCTTGACTGTAGGATGGAAGGTGACCCAGGGGTCTAAAAGACTTTGCCAGTGAAGTATATTCTCTTGCCCATCCTGATGAAATAGAAAAGGAATTGATGATACACTGTATCTCTGTTGTCTGAGGACTAGGCTAGCTAAGTTCAAAGATGTATTTGTGAATGGGAGGGAGGTAGTTAAGGGTTCCCTCCCTCTGGATATAGTCACCCTTGAAAACCACCTACCACATTACAGAAAGGCTGTGATCTGTGTCAACAGGAGAAGAACCCATACTGATGAAATTCCAGAGCCTTGAAAGTTGAAGCGATGATAACAAAATTACTTCTGACTTTAACCAGTATAGCCCTGAAGGGTTGCTATATTATAGCAGGAAAGTGAGGAGATCAGTGTCTGTAGAGCAGATAAATGACTGAGGATTAAAATCCCGATGCTGTTCCTAACCCAGGGTGAATCGCCTGCTAAAGCTAAGATGCCACAACTGTGGAGGAAAAATGATCAGGTGCCTCATGGAGCCGGTCTGAAACAAGCAGCTCAAAACTGCAATGGGCGGGAAACCAGATTCCTCTCCTTCCCTCCTCAGAGATCCCTACCCCTCCAAGCTCCTTCATTAGCTTCTGGAAAGGGCAAGTCAACTGACTGTCCTGTGGATTTGTCTCTTGTCAGACCAAAGCTTTCCTTGACTGACTCTTCTCTTTATAGGCTGCCTTCTCTATGAGAATGTAAGCAATCTGAGGACGGGGGTTGTCTAACACTGTTACCCTGGTATACCTGACGAAGCAGTGCCTGGCACAGTCGACCCTTTATAAATGCTTTTCATTCATTCTTTGTCTTCATGGCGCCTTTCACTCAGTCCTCCATCAACACTCATCTCTAACTCCTCCTTGTATGTATGCATCCTTAACGTAAATTCCTTACATTCAGTCAGTAACCAAATCCTGTTGATTTTTTCTTCAACATATAAGATCATAGAATCATAGACTTAGGACTGGAAGGAACCTCAGAAGTCATCCAGTATAACCCCCTCATTTTACAAAGGGAAGTCTAAGGCCCAGAGATGTGAAATGACCCACCCAAAATGACACAGGAGGTCAAAGCAGCTGAGCCAGAATGTCTCAAGTCCCTCCCTTGGCCCCTCCGACTCCTTCCAACCTCCTTCAAGCCTTATTACCTCCTGCCTTGACTAATGCAATGGCTTCCTAACAGCTTTCTAGCCTGTTTTACAGTAGCTGCAGGATTAATTATTTGCATTCTATGGGATCATAAAGCCAGAGTTGAAAGCGACTTTGGAAGCCATCAAATAAAATCCCTTAATTTCACAGATGAGGAAACTGAGGCTCGGAGGGATTTAAATGAGTTGCCCAAAGCCAATGAGGTGTATCCAAGGTAGAATTTGAATCTAGGTCCTCTGACACCAGGTTCCACTGTACCATGAGGATTCTTTTAGGAAGAAGTAAGTTCTAAAGGCACCCAAAGTGCCTGCTAAGGGAGCTTGGGCTTAAAAAGAATACAAAAGATAGAATCAAGGGTGTGTAACAGGATACAAAAGGAAGGCATCATCCTTCAGGAATGCCAGGAATGCTAAAGCCCCTTCCACCAGCTCAGGCTGGCTATGAATGCTAAGAATAACAAAGGGTCTGGGTTTTTTCTTTAAGCAGCATTTCAGGATGAGAGGAATATCAAAGAAAAGATGGATAGGACCTTGGCTTGAAGGAGATGTGATGGTGAGAACAGACTACATGGTAGAAAGCAAAATCAATCAAACAATAAACATTTATTAAGTGCCTACTGTGTGCCAGGCACTGTGATAAGCTATTCTTTGTTCAGCCAACAAGAAGAAATTTCAGAATGAATAGAAGGACAGAAGAGAAAGAGTTTATGGGGAATCAGACTCAAGATAAGTGAGGAGGGAACACTCACCTACTTGCAATGAGTACAAGTTCCTAGTCTCAGGTGATCCCAGAACACAGAAAGAACCTGTGGACGTGACTTCTGGGATGTTATTGGTAATCACTGAGGAGCATGGCCAAAGAGAGCAGGGCCGAAGGACTGGCTATGTCCTGATTTTTTTTTTCAAAAACGCAAAGAAGGCAGATTCTTCAATCTGGTGACCAGCAACTTGACATTGAAGAGTAATGGGTGGGAAGAGTAGAATGATTAAAGATGTTTTTCTTTGCCCCCCTGAGAAAAAAGGAGGCAGGGTTCACTTTAAGCCAGAATGAATTTATTAAGAACAAATCAGGTCAGCCTAACCTTATTTCCTCTATTGACAGGATTACCGGTCTGACAGATTAGGGGAATGCCATAGATATCTTTTCAAAAACTTCCTTCATGATATCGAGAGGCAGAGAGGTAGCCCAGATGACAGGTCAATTCTGAGCTGGTTGAACTACCAGACTCAAAGCCTAGTGATTACATTAATACATACTTGTTGAATGATTGCCAGGTTACTGGATTGATGGGGAAAGGCTTTTAGGAATCTGTCCCAGGGATCTGTCCTTGGTCCTGTCTTAGTCAACATTTTTATCAATAACTTGGATGAAGGTCTAGATCAGGAATTCTTGACCCAAAGATGGAAATTATTGTGGGTTTTTAAAAATACTTTGATAACTGTATTTCATAATAGCTTGTTTCCTTTGTTTTAATTTTAATTTATACACTTTAAAAGCATCATTCTAATAAAGGCATCCATCAGCTTCTACAGATTGACAAAGGGGTCTATGACACCCCCAAAAAGGTTAAGAATCTCTGACCTAGACAGATCACAGAGTCATAAATCTAAAAGTATAAGGGACCTCAGAGATCATCTAATCCAAAACACTAATTTTATGTTTCAGGGAACCGAGGCCCAGGGAGGTTAAGTGATTTGTGAGAGGTTTCACAGGTAAGTATGCATCAGGGATGTTTATGGAGGATTGCTAATATGCTAGATCAGAGGTGTCAAACTTGGAGTCTGCAAGCTGCAAGTGGCTGTAAAGTACCCCTGGGACCAGATTAAAATGTAACTGGGAAATGTTTAACAAAATAAATAAAATACAATACAACACAGGTCATGTTAATTTGTGGTTTTCTAAATCAACATATGGGCAGTTTGAATTTGACACCACCTGTTCTAGATGAAAGAATCGGGGTCCCAAAAAATCTGACCCAAAAAGAATGGGTCAAATCTAAGAATTATATGAATTTTAATAAGGATAACTATAAAATTCTATACTTGGGTTAAAAAAATCAACTACATAAGTTGTACTTCCTGTAATCGGAGAGGTGGAATGAGGAAACGTGGTTTGTGAGAATGGTCTGTGAGTTTTAGAGATGGCAGACTCAATAGGAACCAGCATTGTAATATGGCTGTCCAAAAAGAGGTAAGGTGGTTTGGGGCTCCATTAACAGAATTCTAACATCCAGAAAAAGGGAGAAGTTTGGCTCTCCGGACTTTCTCAGTCAGATCGGATCTGGACTGTTGTGTCCCATTCTGGGACATGCTTCACAAAAGACACTGACTGGATAGAGGGCATTTGGGTAAAGTGAGTAGAATGGCCCAAAGAGGATCAGTTGAAGCAAAGGAGGACATTAAGGAGAGAAGACTCTAGTGGTGACAGCTGTCCTCGAATATTTGATATGTTGTCATGCAGAAGAGATACTGGGCTTGAGCTGCTTTTGTCTCAGAGGGCAGAATCCAAGGCAATAGTTGCAAATGAAAGAGACATAGTTTGGGACTCAAGATAAGGGAAAACTCCCTAACAATTCAATCTGTTGCAAAATAGAATGGTTTATCCCATAAGGCAGCAGGGAGTTCTCTGGAACTTAGCTTTCAGGTTTGCAAGGATCACTCATCAAGGATGCTGTGAAATGAATTTCTTTTCAGGTATGGGTTGGACTAGACAATGTCAGAGATTGGTCCATCAACAAACATTTATTAAGTGCCTACTATGTGCCAGGAACCATGCTAAGTTCTAGGAATACAAAAAAAGCAAAAGACAGCCCCTGCCCTTGAGGAGTTCAAAATCTAAAGGGGAAGACAACATGTAAACAACTATATTCAAATAAGCTACATATGAGATAAATTGGAAATAATCAATTGAGGGAAGGCACTAGAATTAAGGAGAGATTGAGAAAAGCCTTTCCAACTCAGAGAGTCTGAGATTCTACAGGACGACTGTGTTTTGTTCTTTGCACCCCCAACACTGAGCTCAATGAGATACACATAATCTCTTCAGAGATGTTTGTCAGTAGTGATTATGAAAAGGACCCTAATCCTAGTCACCATCTACCAAAACCACTCACTTCCCAAACTGCCCAAATGCCAGCCTCAACAAGTACAAACTATGAGAGCAAAGGCCAGTGAATGGAAACTGTATTCAAGAAGATGACATCTCAACCCACAAAAGACAGCCCACCCAAACAGCCTCTTATCAGGGAGGCTAACGTAGCAGGATGCTGAAATGTAACCTCTCCTAAGTTCTCAGAGAAGCAACTACTTTGTCTCTGCCTCTCCAGTACCTACTATGGCACTGGGCCATAAAACTTAATAAATGTTTGTTGCTTGATTGAATTGAGGCTATACAGGAGCTTCCTGTATTGAGTGGAAATTTGATTTGCTGTTGTTCAGTTTTTTTCCTGGCCCCATTTGGAATTTTCTTGGCCAAGATACTGGAGCAGTTCACCATTTCCTTCTCCAGCTCATTTTACAGATGAGGAAACTGAGGCAAACAGGGTTAAGTGACTTGCCCAGGGTCACACAGCTAGTAAGTGTCTGAGGTTGGATTTGAATTCATGAAGATGAGTCTTTCTAACTCCAGGCCAGGCACTCTATTCCACTATGCTACCTAGGTTACCTCTAAAACAAGGGTTCTGAATCTGAGGTTCATGAACTTGCTTTTAAGAAATCTTTTAATAACTACATTTCATGTAAGTGGTTTTTGTCATAATCCTACATATTTTATTTTATGCATTAAAAAAGACTGCCCAATGGGTCCACCACTCAGAAAAGGTTATGAAAAAGGAGAAGATGCTCAGAGGGGCATCTTCTGAGTAGCACTGATAAAAGTGTGACATGGTTTGGGGTTGTGGATTTGGAGGGAGCTGATGGATAAAGTTTAAGGTATGAGGATCTTCTCTGGATTTTACTGTGATGAATTTGGAATCAGGGACCTGCTTTTAAATTCCTGGTCTACCAGTTATCATCCATATGCCTTGGGACAAGTCACTTAACCTCTTTTCACCTCAGTTTCCTCAACTGTGAAATAAGGGGGGTTGGACCGCAGCAGAAGTGTCAAACACGCGGCCTACAGCCCACAACACTCCTGAATGCAGTCCTAACCAGATTAAAATGTAATTGGGAAATACTTAACAAATAAATACAAATAAATAAAACCTAAATAATATTACATTTTATAACAAAGTCATTTAAAACGAAGCCTGGTGGGATACTTATGTATGAAATAGCGGTCCCTTTTTCTATTTGAGTTTGACACCACTGGACTAGAAGATGTCTAAGGTCTTTCTTCAAGGAGTGTGCCTATGAAGCTAGGATCTATTCTCCAGGGTCGTGGAGTGATGATGGCAGACCAGGAAACAGAACAGCAGCCAGTGGGAGCCCCTGGTTTTGAAGGTCCTCCTGCTCAAAGGTGAACCTATTTCTTAGCTCTGTTCTAATTTCCTCTCCGACTCTGAGTTTCCGTTCATGACCTTTGCAAAACTAAACTCTAATATAAAAAGTACTGTGTGCTCAGAGAGGGCTCCTAAGCCAGATTTGGACTCTACAATCTAGATTTCTGTTTGTACAGGGCATGCTTTGGAAAGCTCAGTCAACTTGGAGTGTTGTCTAAGGAATGAAATGTTTCACCTTTGGTTAATCATAACTAATTCATTTTTTATTACTAACTTCCTATCTCCTATTTGCCATCTGATTGAAGGTGTTACCAAAGGCATTTAAATTGCATCAAACTGCCTCAGAATTGCAAACACCATCCCGTTTTTTTATTGATAGACACATTACCATACACATATTTCCCTGCTTGGTACTTCCAGGAGGTCTTCATGTAACCTCAGTGCGGCAAATTCAGCAAGATGAAAATATGATTCAAGAGCCAAATTACAAAGCAATTCACCATTGTCTAATCAATCTGGAGATGTAAAAAAGGGTCACCAACAGAGACAAAGAAAACCTTGACTACTACAGCCCAGCACTGAGCCCAATCAAAGGGAAGACAGACCATTCATGCTCTTCATTCTTTTAGCCCAACAGAAAAAGCCAATGGACATCCATCCAGCTGACTCAGATGTCAGAGACATGCAGTGGCCTAGTTGTCGGTTTTCTGCTTGAGAGAAAGTTAAATAGAAAATCCTTTCCTAGGCCAACCCTTGTTGTTTTAAATGTCTCCGTTCACTTTCCTACCTGTAGTAAGCAAAATCTAATGACCATGACTGAAGCTTTCTAGCTCAGTAAAGATCTTGGAGGATCTTGGGATTATGATTCTCAGCATCAGTTTTCACTAGTCATGAGAGACAAGAGAAATGCAACATGTTTGGGAGTCTGGGTTTAGTGTGAACTATCCAGAAGCAGTCTTAGAATTTTTTAAATGAATGTTTAACTGATGTTGGTTTTTTTAGATCACATTTAACTACTTCATGGTTCAGTATCAAAGACCTCCATGAAAAAAGGTGCTGCTTGCCAGTGTGCAATGACTGACTTTGATAGACATAGCTCTTCTCAGCAATGCAAGGACCTAAAACGACTCCAAAAGACTAGTGATGGAAAATGCCATCCACATTCAGAAAAAAAAAAATATGGAGTCTGATCGCAGATCGAAGTGGATTATTTTCTGTTTTGTTTTATGCTTTTCTTTCTCATGGCGCCTCCCATTCATTCTAATTCTTCTATACAACATGACTAATGTGAAAATATGTTCAATAAGAATGTATATGTAGAGCCTACTTTGGATGGCACACGCCATCTTGGAGAGGGGGAGGGGGGAAGGGGAGAGAAAATTTAAAACTTACGGAAATGAATGTTGAAAACTAAAATAAATTAACTCATTTTAAAAAAGGAAAAAAAAAGAAAAAAGGGCTGCTTTACCATCCTAATATAAATGGCCACCTTGATTGACCATGACCCTTGCATGAGGTAAATAAACATTGTTTCTTAAGCTCAGTGTTTGATGTGGAAAGTGTAAACTTGCCTAATAGGAACTGTTATACTCTCACAGACTCTTTTCTTAGATAGATACATACGCTATGCCATCTACCTTGCCAAAGGCTGAATCGGGACAGAGCTGGGAGGAATGGGTGGCACCTTGGATGACAGAGAGAGGATTTCAAAGATCCTGATGGAGGATTTGGCCAAATCAAATATGATGAGATTAACAAGAGATCAACATAATTATTTTTAGGTTCAAAAATTGAAGTACATGATGAAAGAATTGGAACAATTTGTATGAAAAGGATTGGGGCAGGGAGTGGGAGTGGGTGGGATGACTGGTGGTACACAAAATCAGTATTGAGTCACTTACAGCCAAGAAAGCACATATGTCCTTTGGCTGGATTAAGAAAAGTATAGCGTCTAGGAATGGTGAGCTCCTTGAGGCAAGGGCTATCTTTTGTCTTTCTTTGTATCTCCAGCACTTGGCATAGTACCAGGCGCATAGTAGATGCTATAAATGGTTCCTGACTGATTGGCAACTGAAATATGGAGATGATTTCAGCCTTGGTCAGGCCACATCTAGAGAATCAGGTTTAGTTCTGGGTTGCCCATTTTAGGAAAGACCCTGAATGTTCAGATGACAGTAACCAGAATGGTAAAGGGCCTTAAGTTCACGTCACATGAATACCAAGCTGGTTAGCCTAAAGAAGAGAATTCCTGAAGAGTGGAGGGAGCTGTCTTCAAAGTAGCTGAAGGCCTGTCATGTGGGAAAGGAATTAGCCCAGGTCAGCTTGGTCCCAGGGCACAACTAGGGACCATGAGCAAAAATTACAAAGGGAAAAATATAGGCTGGACATAAGGAACAACTTCATAATGAGAAGACTATCCCAAGGGGGGACAGGCTGCCTCACAGAGTTCCTTCTCGCTACAGCTCTTAGCAGGATGACCAGCTATCAGGGATATGACAGAGGGAGCCTTCTTTCATGCAGCAGCTGGAGCTCAATGGCCTCTGAAGTCCTTCCCGATTCTGATTTAAAACAAGTGTTCATCTGAATTAGATGGCAGCCATAAACTCTCCATTTTTGCTGTTTCTCTTCTAATCATCATCATCATCCCCACAATAATAGCTAACATTTATATAGCATTTTTAGGCTTGCAAAGCACTGTGAAGTGTTATCATTATCCCTATTTTTATAGATGAAATGCAGGTATTGTTTTTATTACTTCATCTCTCTGGGGGCATGGTGAGTGCCTCCATCGGAATACATGTCCTCAGGACCATCTTTGTACCTTAGCGCAGTGCCTACCAAATCGTAGGTGCTTAAGAAATGCTTACCAAACTGAATTGGTCTAGGAGTCACTTTCCCAAAGCTTTTGTGGAAAACCTGCCTGGTATTATTTCTCCTATGTGAGTTTGTGGAAGGAGACTTCAAGTTCATAGACCGTGGCAAATATATAAGATAGCATTTATGGAGAAAGCATATGAGGAAGAAGAGGAGGAAGGAAGGAAAGAAGAAAGAGAAAGAAAAGAAGAAAAAAGAAAGGAAGAAGAAAAAGAGAGAAAGAAAAATGGAAGAAAAGAAAAGAAAAAGAAGGGAAGGAAAGAGAAAAAGAAGAGCAAAGAATGAATGAATGAAAGGAAAAAAGAAGAAAGAGAAATGAAGGAAGAAAAGAAGAAAAAGAAAGAAAAAAGAAAGGAAGGAAAAAAGAAAGAGAAAGAAAAGAAGAAAGAAAGGAAGGAAGAAAGGAAAGAAAGAATGAAAGAAAGAACAAAAGAAAAGAGAAAGGAAGGAAAGAAGGAAGGAAGGAGAAAGGAAGGAAAGAAGGAATGAAGAAAGGAAGGAAGGAAGGAAAGAAGGAAGGAAGGAAGGAAGGAAGGAAGGGAGGAAGGAAGGAAGGGAGGAAGCTCTTTCTTCTGCTATAGTGGATGTCATACTCCAGGCCTTAGGCAGATAGAAGGGAGCTTTGCAAAATCAAAGGAATAGCAGAGGTAATCCTGTCTTCAGAAGTCAATCCATGAAAATCCAAATTTATAAAAGAGAACAATTAGGGAATGATTATTCACTTTACAAATTTTTTTAACTTAGAAAAGGATCCAAACCATAGTCTCTTTAAAGAGTAAGCTCAGCTAGGATATTTTAAAAGGAGGTTTGATTTATTGAATGAGAATTCACACACGACTTTGTAGGCACCTCTACAATGTGTAAAAAGGACAGCCTTGTTTTTATTACAGCCTCTTCATTTTTTGCTCCCCATTAAATTTTAGCTATCCACTTAAACTGGTGAGCTGACTTCAGCTACAGCAGAAATCTAAGTTGCCATAATTTTCAAAGAATCAAACAACTCCCTCTGGGATCTCATTTTATGATGCATTTGTTCCTTCCTTCCCCCCAGTGCAGGAGGCTACCACTGTCGTGCGCTGGGGAATTAAACTTTTATGAAGTGTATTCTCTGACCAGAGTCCCACATTGGACACTCTGGATGGAATACAGAAATGGTATAAGATCAGGTCCCTGCCCTCTGGGAGATCCCAGTCTTGTTAGTGAGACAAGACTCACCAGAGAAGCTAACACAGAAAGAAAGGGAGAACTAAATAAGGAGCAGTGTGGTGTGGAGATTGAGAGTCAAGAGAGACTTGGGTTCAAATCCCGCCTGCATGATGAAGGAGATGGTTTCAGAAAAACCTTGGAAGACTTATATGAACTGATACAAAGTGAAGTGAGCAGAACCAGAAGAGCACTGTACACAGTAACAGCAATCATGTAATGATGATCAACTGTGAAAGACTTAACTACTCTGATTAACACAAAGATCCAAGATAATTCCAAAGGACTCATGATGAAAAATGCTATCCACTTCCAGAGAGAGAATTGATTTGCTGTGAGTGCAGATTGAAGCATATTTTTTCACATTATTTGTCTTGCTCTCTCCCCCCCATAACATGGCTAATGTAATAGTATGTTTTGTATGACTTATTTCTTCCCTTCTCAATGGGGAGGTTGGGAGCAGGGGCAGAGGGAAGAAGAGAATTTGGAGCTAAAACTAAAAATTAACAAAAAAAATCTCACCTGCAAAACATATTATTACTACCTATTTGACAACCAGCAAGCCATTTAATCTCTCTGAGCTTCAGTTTCTTCATCTGTAAAACAGGGATAATAACACAATAATAATTGCTAATAATAGCCTACATTTACGTTGGACACTGTGCTTTACAAATATTCTCCTTTGATCCTCACAACAACCCTGGGAGGTAGGGGTTATTGTGATCCCCATTTTATAGTTGGGGAAGCTGAGGCAAACCGAGGTTAAATGACTTGCCCAAGGTCACACAATTAGTGGCTGAGGCTGGATTTGAACTCAGGTCTTCTTGTCTTCAGTCCTAGCCTGAATCTGTGTACCATCAGTCGTTTAACAGTAATCTCACAGGATGACATTTGGCAGATCTTAAAGCACTATATAATTATCGGTTGCTATTATCCCTCTTGCCACTTTTAAGACTTAAAAGTCGCAAGTTTCCTTGCAACTGGAAAACTCTGGGATTCAAGAAGTAAAAACAAAAATCAGATGAAAGTCAAGTACTAGACTGCACACTACAAACTTACAGCGCTATAGTGCTGAAAGATTCCCAGGGCATGGAAAGAACACCAAATGCAAAGGCTCGGAACCTGCATTGCATCCCAGCCTGCCACTAACCAGCTATGTGACCTTTCTCATCTGTAAAATGGGGCTAATAGTCCTAATACCTGCCTCATGGGGTAATTGGGACTTTTTTGAGGGGGGAAGGCAGGGCAGTTGGGGTTAAGTGACTTACCCAAGGTCACACAGCTAATAACATGTGTCAAGTGTCTGAGGCCGCATTTGAACTGCGGTCCTCCTGACTCCAGGGCCGGTGCTCTACTCACTGCACCACCTAACTGCCTCGGGGTAGTTGTTGTGAGGGAAATGTGTCACTGCACCCCCCAACTTGAAAGGACATTCCAAATAGGGGAAGGTTCTGGGTCTGACACTGAAAATTTCTGCCCAATTTTAATCAGAGTCCTTCAAGATCTGATGTAAGAAGTTACAGAGATTGTGCTCCCTCTTCTCAAATGCACCCTTTCCTCACAGTGAAACACGTTTGATTACCATCATAACCTGTACATATAACTGGGCAGAAAGCCTCAGCCACACACCTCTGCCCAGATTACATGCTGAGAATAAATTTACACGATACCCATGGTCCAAATGATGGCCCCTCCCAACTAATTTGCCATCTTGATGCAGAAACATGAACTCTCCTAATCCTGGCTTGGACACTCAGAGGTGGGCAAGTCACTTAACTTCTCTGGCAAGCCCGTTTCCTCATCTGTAAAATGAAAGAGTTAGACTTGATGGCCTCAAAGAGCCTTTCTGGTTCTAAAGCTAATGAAATGTACACACGTTGCTGACCCTTAGAGCCTCACACTTATGGCCTAATAAGAAAAGATTGGTCTTGGTTGCAAGGTTCACCAGCATCCAGGTACCTTGGCCTCAGCTCAGTAAACTTCTTTTTCTCCAGATTCTCCCAAATCATGTCACCATTTTCCTCATCTGTGAAATGACAAATTCACACTAGAGGACCTCTAAGGTCCCTTCTTCCTCTAAATGGATACTCTGCATGTGACTTTCTGCTGGGATAGATAAAGTCTAAGGAGGGTCAGCCACAGGATTTTGAACAGGAAGGAACCTCAGAGGCCAAATGGCTCATGTGACAAATGAGGAAATGGGGCCCAGAGAGGTTAACCAACTTCCCCAAGTTCACACAGCAAACAAGTGATAGAAGGGCATCAAGACCCAAATCCACCACCTCCACAGCCGGTGGTCTTTCCATGGCAGAGCTGTCTGACCATGAGTCAGTGGAAGTCTCCAGAATTCACTCTGGAAAAGTTTTCTGCTGAAGAGCAAGCTGCTTAGGGCTCTTCTATTTACCGGGCTTACCAACAGTGAGGTCTGAAGGGGATTCCTCAGAACAATGTCCCTTAACACTTCCTACTTTGTAAACAATCATTTCGGTATGTGCAGATAAGATAATGGGGCAACAGCGGAAGCCCTATCTCGCTCCCTGTCAAACCCCAGACCAGGGAGAATCAGTGTCTTTTTGCTGATGTACTGAAAGTGACAACCAGTTCCCACGGTTCTGGCAAGTCAGATTTTACTGTGGTCATCAAGGCAATCTGATTACTGTTTGGGGGAAAGACAGAGAAGCACAATGTTCTTCCCCCGCTGCCTCCCCCATGCTGTTCCCTATCCTCCACCCCAGTGGAAAGGGAGAGTTTGACAATTCCAGATCTGAGTGTGTGCCTTTTCCCAGTACCTGGAGATGAAGCCGTGCCCCAACAAATGTTCCCGATGGACTGACTGACTCAAGGTTCCCCAAATTAGTGGTACATCGTGGGATCTGGAGTCAGAAGGATCAAGAGATGTGTGGCACAGTGGAGAGGGTACAGACTGGAGTCAAAGGAGCTAGGTTCAAAATCTGCCTCTGAATAAATATACCTACATGTGTTTATAGGAGCAGCTAGGGTGGAACATCAGGCCTGGTCAGGAGGACTTGAGTTCAAATCCAGCCTCAGATGTTTAGCTGTGTGACCCTGGACAAGTCATTTAATCCTGTTTGCCTCCATGTCCTAGTCTGGAAAATGAGCTGGAGAAGGAAAGGGCAAATCACTCTAGTATCTTTGCCAATAAAACCCCAAATGGGGTCATGAAGAGTCAGATGCAACTGAAACATCAAGGAAGGAAGGAAGGGAGGGAGGGAGGAAGAAAAGGAGGAAGGGAGGGAGGAGAGGGAAGAGAGGAAGGAGGGAGGGAAGGAAACAAGCATGCTATGTGCCAGGGACTGTGCTAAGGGCTTTACATGATCCCATTTGACCCTCACAATAACCCTGGGAGGTAGGTGCTATTATTATCCCCACTTTACAGCTGAGGAAACTATTAGGCAAACAGAAGTTAAATGACTTGCCCAGGGTCACATAGCTAGTAAGTGTCTGAGGCTGAATTTGAACTCAGGTCTTCCTGATTCTAGGCCCAGCATTCTATCCGCTGCCCCACCTAGCTAGATTATAAATGCCATCGGGGGCAGGGCCTGTTACTAATTTGTATATACTACATATTTTCAGTTATCTCTACTAGCTAGATTAAAAATTCTTTGAGGATAGGCACCCTTTTCCTCATCTTTGTACTGCCAGCACCTACCTGTAGGACCTCAAGTTAGTTACTTCACCTTCTTGGCCATCTGGAGAAGGAGGGGAGTGGTCTAGACCTCCGACGTCACTTCCATCTCTAGTTCTATGACCCCTGCATGTTGTAACCCGGATTGGAACCTCATGGTTCTGCCACTCAACCCCCGGGTGACCCTTGGGCAAATCACTTAACTGATTTGGGCCTCCACTGCCTCATCTGCAAAATGAGAGAGTTGGATTGCAGGATCTTTAAGACTCTAAATCTATGACCTTGTCATCCTATTATTTTAAGACGCTCTCCATTACAGAAATGGATTAGTTTTGTTTGTTTGTATTTCAATGGATTTAAATACCTCAGAAATCTTTTGTATCCAGGGGCTCTTCTTATTATTATTCTATCCTACATTCTCCTTTCCTTTTCAAGGCAACTTCCCTGTTGAGTCAGCCTAGAGAGCTCTTGTTTTCCCTAGAAGACTCTCTTACATCAAATACTTCTTAATAACAAAGTCCTTTACCACGTTGGCCACTTTCTTCTATAGAACAGAAGGATGGCAGGGTGGTGCAGTGGAAAGAGAGCGCCGGGTCTGAAGTCAGGAAGATCTGAGTTCAAATACAGCCTCAGATACTTACTAGTTATGTGACCACGGGCAAATCACTGAACCTCTCTATGCCTAAGTTCACTTAATTGTAATGTACAGGGTTGTTATGAGGATTAAATGGCTTAATATTTGTAAATTGCTTAGCAAAATGTCTAGCACATAGTAGGTCCTTAACAAAGGCATTTCCTTCTTTCCTTCTTCCCTTCCTTCCTTTTTCCTTCCATCTTTCTTTCCTCCCTCTCTCCCTCCCTCCTTTCCTTTTTTCTTTCCTCCTTTTCTTTCTTCCTTCCTTCCTCCTTTCCTTCCTTTCTTGCCTTCCTTCCTCCCTCCCTCCTTTCCTTCCTTCCTTCCTTTCTTCCGTCCTTCTTTCCTTCCTCCCTTCCATCCTTCCTTCCCTGGATGTGTGTGCTCCAGCTTGTCCTTCCCAAAGTGTGGGATCCAGACCTAAATAAAACGGATGCGGATATGGCCTGACCAGGAGAAAGGAGAGTGCAGGACCATCACTGCCTCATTTAATGCAGCCAATAATAGCACCAGCTATTCTGGCTCTTGTCAAACGCTGCTGACTCCTTTTGAGCTGCCAGGCCACTAAAGTATCTTACATCAATTTTGTAATTATGAATGTTAAATCAAACAATTGTTGGGGGGGGGGGAAGGTGCTTTGTAAACCTTACAAATGTGAGTTTTTCATTACAGACATCGTCCATAATAAAAAAAAAATTTGATTTGCTAAAACAGGAGTTTTCTCAGAGACGATATCCCTGCACTTGCTTCTCATCTTTGCTTCTTAGAATCCTTTCTTTCCTTAAAGGCTCAGCTCAAATTCTAGATCCTACCTGAAGTCTTTCCTGATCCCCTGCTTCTAGTTCCTTCCTCCCCTCCCCTCCCCTCCTAAAAATAACCCATTTGTTTAAACCTCTCTGCTGTCCCCTCCAGTAGAAGGTAAACTCCTTAAAGGCAGGGATTGCTTCACCTTCTCTTGTTTCCCCAGTGCCTTGCATAGTGCCTGGCACACAGTAAGCACTTAATAAATGCTTGCTAATTGATGACTGGTTGCCAATGAACATGTCTATGTCTCCCCACTCTAAAACAAGGGCTTCCTTCTAACATCCTTAAGCTTCTGTCCCCCATTTCTTCCACCGTTCCACAGCCAAAAATCTTGACAAAGTCACCCACTGTTTATCCCCCCTTCACTCCTAGATCCTTTGCAATCGGGCTTCCATCCCTATCATTCTAGAGAAAATACTTTCCTGTCGGTCACTCACCAATAATCAGCTAATCGAGAAGTCCGGGGGCCCTTTTCTCAGCCTTCACCAGCCTTGATCTTAATCCAGTTCATCAGTTATCATGTCACAATGATCTGCGGTGAGCATTAGCTGGTGCCCACAAAGGCAGCTCTTGTCTAAGAGGTGGGCTTTTAGATGCCCTTATCTCTACACTTCACCTCGATGCCGAAGAGGCAATTACCAGGTGGATCACTTGAATCGATTCACTAACAAATCAAAGCAACCTCATGGTCATTGGTCCTCTTCCAGAAAGAAAGGTGAAGGAGGAAGAGAAGGAAAAGGAGAAGGAGGAGGAGGAGGAGGAGGAGGAAGAG
>CM053625.1:69251042-69281497 GCA_028646595.1 Phalanger gymnotis | reverse complement strand
GGGAGCGAGTGGAGCCCCGGCTCCTGCCTATTGTTCCTGGAGCCTAGGGCTGGCCCGGGGCGGGGTGGGGGGGGGCGGGATGGGGGGGTGGAGAGGGAGCGGGACCGGCTGATCTTCTCTGCCAGCCGGCCTGTCCCCCGGCCCCGGAGAGGAGGCGGGAGCGGGAACCTGAGCCGGCCGCTACTGCTGGGGCTCGCTGCCTCCGGCCCACCTGAGCTCAGAGAGGAGGCTCGCAGCCCAGCGCCCTGTCCCGGGCTGGAGCCAGATGGGGGGGGGGCGGGGGTGGAATGCTAGTCAGCAGCCCGCAGAGATCGGGGCACCGACTCAGAGGGGGAAGGAGAGGGAGAAGATGGCGCTTTGGCTGCTCTCTACCGTTGCCGCCCCCGACCCCCGGCCAGTGCACCTGCTCCGGCTGGCGCGTCCCGGGGTCCGGGTGGCGGGAGTCAGAGGCCGCGCAGGGCCCGGGCTGCTGGAGGACCCCAGGGAGAGGGCACTCGGGAGTGGTGGCGGGGGCCCAAGCCGCTGCCTGTAAGGGGGCGAAGGAGGGAGGCACAGAACGAGCCTGCAAAACTCCGCGGCCCCAGGGAAGCAGAAACTCGAGCAAAGTAGAAGGCAGAACCCAAAGTGACAGATGAGCCGCTGTGACCCAGGGGCAGGGGCCGAGCTGGGACCTTTGCTCCCCAATTTGCGGACTAGCAGGGACCCCAGGGGCTGGGCAAGCTACCTCTATGGCAGAAAATTTGGGGTTCCGATCCCGCCTGAGTCCGCTCTCTCGAGTTGTGGGATGTAGACCTGCCTTTGCCCTGGCAGGTGGCGAGGAAAGGGGAAAGGGCCCCGGAGAGAGGCAGGAAGCTGCAAGCTTAGACGGAGGACTTAGAGCATGGACTGAAGCAACTAGGGATGCTTAGCCTTCAGAGGAGAAGGGGGAGGGTGGGCAGGAGCACTGTCTTCAGCATTCAGAGAGCTGTCCTATGGGAGAGGGATTCGATTTGTTCTGCTTGGCCCCTCAGGACAGAACCAAGAGCAGTGGGTAGAAGTTATAGGGAGGCTGATTTCGGCTCTGCAAAAGAGAGACTTTCTTAACAACCATAGCCACTCGACAGTGGGATGGATCCTCCACGGGATGGAATAAACTGCCTGGGAGGTAGTGAGCTCCAGGTCATTGGAGGTTTTCAAACAACACACCAGAGGACCACTCCTCAAGGTCTGGACACATGACCTCTGAGCTCCTTTCCAGGACTCTTCCTCTTTGCTTACACTGTTTTCGTCTGCCTGAACCGTCTTTCCCTCTCTTCTCCACTTGTTCATATCTTCCCCTTACAAAGTCCTCCCCTTTCTATAAAACCTTTCTTGGCCTGCTCCAGTGATCCATTCCTCTTTCTTTCCCTGGAACTCTGTATTTCTTAGTGGAAGCTTAGCATATACTGCCTCTGGATGGTGACAAGTCTTCATAGTGTCTTCTCCACTCCACTAGGTGGTAAGTTCCTTGAGGACAGTATAATCCACTTCCTCTCTTTCTGTTGCCCAGCAAAAGATAGCAACTCAATAAATATTTGTTGAAAAAAATGAATGCTCCAGATCAGTGCCTGGGGGAAGGGAGGATAATAAAGGAAAAAGAAATAAAAGCCTGTTGGACCATAAAAAGTACATAACTCTTTACCTCCTCTCAACCACCTTCTGGTCTCTGTTTACACCTCCCCACCCGTATGTATTCAATCACCACTGACATACAGTTGACAAATACTTTCCAGCTGTGGCCTCAGCCCAGAACAACCAGCATGCAGCTAAACCCAGGGTCTATGGGCAAGACTTGAACCTGCAACCATTTATTCCCACAACAAATCATAACCACAGCTTCTTACCTAAAGATAGCTTTTAGAGTCCCTTCATTTCACAAGTGAACAAAGGCAGAACCAGAGAGGTATGTGACTTCAAGGTCACACAGTTAGCGACAGACAAGACTAGAACTATGATCTCCTAACTCCCAGCCCCAAGCTCTGTCCATTGACCTGTAATGTTCCCCTTTTAGTATTTACTTATTCCCTCCCTGGACTCTTCCTATGGAACCTTCATGAAATCACCACCAAGAAGCATCAGAGATGGAAGTGAATAGAGTCTGGGGCCTGGAATTCAGTCATGTCCAAGTCTTCCTGACCCCATTTGGGGTTTTCTTAACAAAGAGACTGGAGTGGTTTGCCATTTCCTTCTCCAGGTCATTTTACAGATGAGGAAACTGAGGCCAACAGGGTGAAGTGACTTGCCCAGGGCCACACAGCTAGTGAGTGTCTGAGGCCAGACTTGAACTCAGGGAAAAGTCTTTCTGACTCTGGGCCCAGTCCAGCCCACACTAGTCTGTATCACCCTGGGCAAGTCCCTTAACCTCTGTTTGCCTCGGTTTCCTCCTGAGTAAAATGAGAGATACAAAGACAAAAATGAAAAAGTTCCTGTCCCCAAGAAGTTTACTTTCTATGGGAGTAGATGACATGTATACAAAACAAATACAAGGTAATCTGGGGTGGGAAAGGCACTTAGCATCTGGGGTTGAGCTGAGCTTCGACAGAAAGCAGAGATCTAAGAGACAGAGGTAAAGAAAGAAAGAATTCCAGGCATGGAGGACAGCCACTGGAAAAGCATAAAGAAGGGATGGAAGGTCACGTTATGACACTTTCTCCAGGTTGTCCTTTGTTGGTTCCTAGACCTCCCAAAGAAAGCCTCCTCCCCTCCCCCATTTATACCCACAGAGGGAATCTGAGAGACATTGTCTGGTACTGGAAGAGTAAAGACCCTGGATAGTACAGATTATGACTTGGATATTATTTCATTCTTGACTAGGAGTCCTTTGGGGGAAAGGTCAGGGGGCTGAAAAAGTCAGAGGGAAAAGTACAAGGAAGAAACATCCTACCCCACCACATCTCTAAATGGGCCAGGGCACCCTAGATGGATCTTAGACCCTCACGTACTCCTAATGCATGTGTGTGTGTGTGTGTGTGTGTGTGTGTGTGTGTGTGTGTGTGTAGAAATAGAAGTAAGGAGGAGTGTAAAGTTTGGGGGAGGGGCTAGACCTTGGGCTATAGACAGCAGGGTTCTTGTTGCAGGAAGTAGGAAAGTGAGCAGCAGTAAGAGCTGTCCTGGCACAGTCACCCCTTGACTCTCCCTACATACCAATGGACACCCCACCCACTTATCCTCTGCTATCCCATGACCATCCCTGAGTAAGGGGATGCAGCCCAGCCCTGCTTGGCCCAGGTGGAACTAGTGGAGAAAAAAAAAAAAAAGCCTGCACGAGACCTGGGAGGAAATGAGTGTGGGGGGTGATGTATGCATCGCCTTGGCTTGGCTGTCACTTCTCAGGAAGCAAAGAGGGAGCTTGTACAGAAAACAGCACACCCTGGGAACTTAGCCATGTGCAGACACTGACAAACCCAGGGACATCCGTGCAAATTTCATGCAGTAACAGCACTCCCTGGGAGCTTGTACATACCTTGTGCAGAGACCGACACACTGGGAGAAGGACAAAGAGGCTAAAAAAAGGACTGTGGAATAAAGAGAATGGAAACCTGGTGAAAGGGCAGAGTTTATCTATGGACAGGGAGAAAAAAGAAGCTAGAATAATGGAATCCCAGTGAGTTAGAGCTAGAAGGGACCTCAGTGATCATTTAGTCCAGCCCCCTTACTTTATAGAGAAGCAACGTGGAGTAGTAGAAAGAACATTAGATTTGAGAGGCAGGGTGGTGTTTATCCAGCAGCTAAAACATTGAACTCAGAGTCAGCAGTTTGCAGTGTCGGCTTTCATTCTGCCTCAGATGCTTACTAGCTGGGTGACCCTGGGTACGCCGTTTAATCTTTCTGGGCCTCAGTTTCTTCATCTGTATAAATGAGAGGCTTGGATTCAATGACCTCAACAGTCTCTTCCAGTACCAGATTTACCAATGTATTATGTGTTATAAATGCATTATGATTTGTTTTTTAGCAGAGCCATAACTAGCTTGGGGCAAGTGGGGCTTTGCCCTGGGTGCTGATATCAGTGGAAGAGGGTAAGGTGGCACACTTCTTTCTTTGGAATGACTACATACCCAGGTACCCCAGCATCATAGGGCAAAGCCATTCTAGAAAAAATGTGTGGCCATGGGCTCCCTGTTCCCAGCACAGTTTCATCAGAGGTAGCGCTACCCCTTGTGCTCAATGGAGTCTATCCCAAGAACTAGTTATGACTGTGAGTTCTAGTCTCTGCTTTTCCATGAACTTACTCTATGACTTTAGTCACTGCATCCTATGGGCTTCAGTCTCCTCCTCTATAAAATGGGCAAATTAGAGTAGATGATCACTAAGGTTCCTTCCAGCTTTTACGGTCTGTGATCAATCAAGCAACAAGCATTTATGAATCCCCTATTTTGTGCCAGACACCATACTCTACACCCAGGAGACAAAGACAAAAATGGAACCATCCGTGGCCTTAAGAAGTTTACCTTCTATCTGGTTGTTCCCCAACATCACCAACAGCAAGGCAGACTTGATTGTGTTTGGGGTTTTGTTACCTTTACATTTGTGCAGTTACAAGACCCGCAACTCTTGGATGCCAGAGCATTTTCAATGCAATGTCTGGGGCTTTATAATTTAGTGAAAAGAGTGCCGTATGTGGCATCAAAGGGCCTGGGTTCAAATCCCATCACTGCCACTACATAACCTTGAGCAAGTCGCTTCTCCTTGGCTGAAACAGGGCTATAGCTTAGAGAGATTCAGTATACACGCCAAGCCCAAACTCTCAGCTGAAGATCCTTGGAAATAGGCCCAACCAAATCTCCGTTGCTTGAAGAAGACCCAGAAATATGTATGTAGTGCCTCTGAAAAAGCCAGAGAAGAAAAGTTAGTCAGTCAATAAGTATCTATTAAGCACCAACTATGTGCCAGGCAAAGGGCAGTTAGGTGGTGCAGTGGATGGAGCGCCAGACCAGAGTCAAGAAGATTCATCTTCCCAAGTTCAAATATGGCTTCAGACATAGTATCTGTGTGACCCTGGGCAAGTCACTTAACACTTTTTGCCTCATTTTCCTCATCTGTAAAATGAGCAGGAGAAGGAAAAGGCAAACCACTCCAGTATCGTGACCAAGAAAATCCCAAATGGGGTCAGGAAGAGTCAGACATGACTGAAACGAACGAACCACAAATGTGCCAGGCACTGTGCTAAGCTGGAGAGACACAAAGCAAGGCAAAAACAGAGCCCCTGTGTTCAAAGACCTCACATTCCAATGGGAGAGACAATGTGTCAATGCTTTTGTTCCAGAGAAAGAGCTGATTAATAGGAGTATGTATAGAATGGTTTGTGTATACACACACACACACACATATGTATATGTGTGTGTGTGTATGTATATATATATATATATATATATATATATATATATATATATATATATATATATATATATATATATAACACATACAAATATTTGTGTCAAATGGTAGCCATTTCTTGGAGGGGAGGAAAAAAAAGAAATTTTCATGATAACTTTCTTATATATTTAAAAGGAATAGCAAGTAGTACATAATAGATATTCAATTTCATCAGCAATCATATTTTTTATTATACTATGTTATAGAAATTCTTGTTTTATTCCATAAATGAAAAATAAAATAAATAAAAATTTGAAAAATTGAGATATGTCGATATATACACACAATATATAGAGAGAGGGTAGATGGAAAGGCAGTCTAAGAGGAGAACATTCTGGCAGGTAGGAGGAGGGGTGGGTAACCTTGAAAAAACATTGAAAAGTTAGTAGAAGGTGAGATTTGAGCAGAATCTTGAAAAAAACATGGAAACTAAGACTCAGAGGTAAGGAAAGAGAGAGAGAGAGAGAGAGAGAGAGAGAGAGAGAGAGAGAGAGAGAGAGAGAGAGATTTCCAGACATGGCCTACGGTCAATGCAAAGTCTGGAGATAAAACTGTTATGAGTGAGGAGCAGCAGGCAGTCCATTGTCTATAGATGGAACATAGTGTGTAGAAGGAAGTAAAGTGTAAGAATACTGGAAAAGTAGGAAGGGGCCAGGTTACGAAGGGCTTTAAATGCCAAACAAGATTTTATATTTGTTCCTAAAGGTAATAAGGAGACATTGGAGATCGTGGAGTGGGAGGGAGATGGCATGGTAAGAAAATCCCTGGCAGTCAGGGAGATTGGAGTTGGGAAAGACTTGAGGCAGAGAGACCAATCAGCAGAGGCTATCACAGTCATCTTCAGGAGAGGTAAGGGGGCCTTAGTCAATATATATAAGTCAATAACTAGTCAATCAGTCAATAAACATTTCTGAAGCTCTTACTATGTGCCAGAAACTATGTTGGGATATAAAAATGAATTGGGAATTCATTCAGTAAGTGCCTGTCAGATTATGGCTGCCAATCACCTACAGTGAGCACACAGTAAAGGTTTGTGGATTAAATAATCAACTCAGGGCCCAGATGATACATTTCTTCTCTCTCCCTAAACGTGCGTGGATCTCAGAACCTCTCTCTCTCTGTGTCTCTGTGTCTCTGTGTCTGTCTTTGTCTCTCTCTCTCTCTCTCTCTCTCTCTCTCTCTCTCTCTCTCTCTCTCTGTCTCTCTTTCTCTCTTTCTTTCTGTCTCTCTTTCTCTCTGTCTGTCTGTCTCTCTCTGTCTTGGTCTCTGTCTCTGTCTGTCTCTCTGACTGTCTCTGTCTGTCTCTGTCTCTCTGTCTTTCCCTCTTGTTTTTGTGTGTATATGAATATCATTCAATTCGACATGCACAAAATGAGAGTTTCTACTCTCAAGGACCTTACATTCTGCTGGGGAGAGGAAAACACATACTAGGATCATAGACCTAGACCTGGAAGGTATTTCAGAGGCCATCTAGTCCAGCTCCCTCATTTCACAGATGAGTAACTGAGGCCTTGGGAGGTTAAGTGATTTGCCCAGTAATATAGGTACTAAGCACCCAAAGTGGGATTTGAACTCAATCCTCTGACTCCAGAACCAATGTTCTTTCTACCACATCATGCTTTTCTGTATGCACAGAAAAGTAAATGCAAGGTAAATTGAGGAGTAACCACTGGGACCTCAGGAGTCATGCATCCGGTAACCTCATGATCCATTTCTCACTTAACAAAGGAAAGAAGAATAAGAGAAGTAATTTGTGACTGGGCAGTGAGTCCTTGACTCCCTAGAATCTCACATGTGAGTTTCTGCTGATGCTGTCTTTGAATACAGCCAGGTACCCAAAACAAGCATGAAATTCCCAGTCCCAACCCAAGCCCAGCCAAAACAGATGTGGTGTGTATGTTTGTGTCTTTATCTAGTCTATGTCTATATCTATGTCTCTATCTATCTATCTATCTATCTATCTATCTATCTATCTATCTATCTATCTAATCAACTAGGTGACACAGCGGATAGAGCATCAGGATTGAAGTCAAGAAGACCTACCTTCCTGAGTTCAAATCTGGCCTCAGACATTTACCAGCTGTGTCACCTTGAGCAAGTCACTTAATCCTGTGTGCCTCAATTTCTTTATATATAAAATGAGCTGGAGAAGGATACTCTAGTATCTTGGCCAAGAAAACCCCAAATGGGGTCACAAATAATCAGACATAACTGAAATAGATACAAATATGTATACACACATACATACATACACGTGTATGCAGTTGGAAGGGAAAAGAGTCAATGGGAAAATGAGGGTGGAGGGTAGATGCTAGTGGGCAAGAGAGGTCTTCAGGAATTCAGGCAGAGCAGAAAGATTTAGACCTTTGAATTTTCTCTCTGACCTGGTGAGGGACCTGGGGGAACAGTAGTTAGAACTGTGTGAAGTTTTTCAAGTTAATGAACTCAATTCCAATGAAGCCAACAATAATTGTTATTGTGCGTGCTAATCCCTCCCCTCAGAACAGCGTATAGGATGTTTTATTCCTGAAGAGTGTTTATGTGCCTCCTCTCACTCATTCGATCTTCATAAGATCAGGAAGCAGAGCCCAGATTATGATGCCTGCTTTATCGATGATGAAAAAGAATCTCAGGATGATCGTAGAGCTAAAATGGAAGGAACTAGGGGCTCTCTGGTCCAACTCCTTCATTTTACAGATAAGGAAACTGAGTCCCAGAGATTCCTCAGCTAAAAAGTCACAAGGTCACCTTGCTAGCAAGTAGCAGAACCAGAATTTAAAACCACATCCTTCAGCTCTTCAATCTAAGCTTTCTTTCACCTGTACCAAGACCATTCATTCATTCAACATTTCCTGAACACTTACTGGGCATGAGGTCCTGCACAAGTCTACCTGAAAGAAGAAAAGGGTCTAACAACTATACTGAGCGCTGCCTTATTTCTCACAGTCTGTCTAGCTATCCTTAAGGAAATTTTTTTCATGAAGGAATTTACCCTCTATAAGAGAAGTTAATGTAAGGAGAGGCTGGATTTTTTCAGATGACACATTTCCTGGGAGAAAGGGAGACACAGAGGAGAATATAGTTTGATGCAAAGCAATAATCATCAAAACAATTTAGTATTGGTACCAAATACAGAAGTCTATCAGTAGAACAGGTTAGGCCCACAACATAACCAGGGTAAATAAACTTAGCCTAGTGTTTGACAAAATCAAAGACCCTAGCTACTGGGGTAAGGATTATTTGACAAAATCTGCTAGAAAACTGAATAGCAATCTGTTAGATATTAGGTTTAGACCAACATCTCCCACCATATACTAAGATAAATTCCAAATGGATAGATGATCACATAATAAACAAATTAGCAGAACAAAGAAGAAATTACCTTTCAGACTTTCGGATAAAGGAAGAGTTTATGACCAAACAAGGGATAACAAGGATAACAGGAGATAAAATATACAGTTTTGATTACATAAAATCAAATTTTTTCGTGAATAAATCCAGTGCAGCTAAGATTAGAAGGGAAACAGTTAAATGGGGGGAAGTCTTTGCAACAAAGTCTTCTGATAAAGGCTCATCTCCAAGATAATTAAGGAACTTATTCAAATTTATTTTAAAAAATGAGAACCATTCACCAACTGGTGAATTGGCAAAGGACATTGTTTTTGGTGAGGTAATTGGAGTTAAGTGGCTTGCCCAGGGTCACATAGCTGGTAAGTGTCAAGTGTCTGAGGCAGGTTTTGAATTCAGGTCCTATGCTCTATCCACTGCACCACCTAGCTGCCCCAGACATCTTCAAAGGAAGAAATCCAAGCTATCTATAACCATAAGAAAAAAATGCTCCGAATCACTAATAATTAGAGAAGTACAAATTGAAACAATTCTGAAATTCTGCCTTATACCCATCCAATCAGAAAGAAAACAAATGTTGCAGGGGGTTGTAGAAAAAACAGGTACATGGATGAATTGTTGGTAGAGCTATGAGTTGGCACAGCCATTCTGGAAAGCAATTTGGAACTATGCTTTAAACATAACTGAATCATGCATACTCTTTGAATCAAAGATACCACTTCTGGGCCTGCACCCCAAAGAGACCAGACAAAGGGAAAAAGATACTGTGTGTACAAACTATTTATAGTAGCTCTTTTCATAGTAGTGAAGAACTGAGAAGTAAAGGGATATTCATCATTTGGGGAACGGCCAAACAAACGATAGTATGTGAATGTAATAGAATGGAAACATGCTACAAGAAATGATGGAGACAGTTTTAGAAAGACCTGAGACTTGTATGACTGGTAAGAGTGAAGGGAACAGAAGTGGGAGAATTGTTTAGACTATGAGAACATTGTAAAAACAAACAATTTTGAAAGTATTTAGAACTTTTATCACCACAATGATCAACCATTATTCTAGAGGAGCAATGATTCAGAATGCAACCCATCTCCTGATTGGGTGGTGATGGACCGAATATGCAGAACAAGGTATAGATTTTGAGACACGGCCAATGTGAGAGTTCATTTTGATCAACTATGCATATTTGTTACAAGGATTTTCTTTTTCTTTTTTTTCCAGTGGGTGGAAGAATTGAGAGGGAGGGGGGAATTGTCCGATACCTGGAAAAATATAATTTAATTTTAAAAAAATACAGTTTGGCCAATGCGGGCAATCATTACTGCTAAGTAGCCAAAGCTGAGACCCCAGGGATTTTTAGACCTGACATATGCAGTGCTTCTTAAACCGTGGGTCTCGATCCCATACGGGGTCAAGAAAAATTTGGCAACAGTAGATTTCTGAACACGCAATGACCAAAAATTAATTCAAAAGTGAAATCAATCTGAGGTGATTCTGGCAACACTTGCCCATGTTGCATGGTGCAACTTCACTGCAACTAAACACAAAGCAAGTACACTTTGCATTGCACATGCTGTCAGGCCATGCAATGCCAACAGCTGATGAAAAGGGGTCCCAAGTGGAAAAAGTTTAAGAAGCCCCGTATATGGCACTGTATGGGTCACATCTCTCTAGACTTCCATCTGCTGTTTCCCTCATTATGCCGCACTATCTCTAGCATAACGATGTCTCATTCAAAGGCCCAGAGGGTACATAGTGGGCCTAGTGTGGTATGATGGAAGAATCTCTAGGCTAAGAGCCAGGAGGCTCACAGTCGTATCTATCACAATGTGGTCAGCCACTCCCTACTCGACGGGCATCTTCTTTATTTGTAGTTCTTTGCTATCACAAAAAGTGCCCTTACACATATTTTGTTGTCTATGGGGACTTTGTTCTTCACTGATGTCCTATTTATGTCAACAGAAATGCATGTTGAGGGGAGGTCTTGTGATACACTTCTGACAGGACACAGAGAAGAGTTACACAGGATAGACCAGAGGAACCTTGGGATCTAGTCCGACTCTGCCCCCATCTACTGTGAGGTTGAAGTAAAGGCCCTTCTGTCCATTAAGCCTTAACCTCGCTATTTGAATGACCTTGATACTGCACCTGAAGGTTTGCAAAGCACTTTCCCTCTATTCTTGCATTTTTTTTACACTGTGGGCTAGGTACTACAGCTATTATTATCCTCACCTTACAGATGAAGAAACTAACGCAGAGAGCTTAAGTTCCTTGCCCATGGTAACACAGCTAATAAGTGTCAAAAGAAGGAGACTAACCCAGTTCTTGGCTGACCCTAAGACCAGTGCCTTTTCCACTACACCAGGTGTGGGGATCCTGCACTAAGCCATGTTGGATGGTTTCAAAGGCTTCTACCAACTCTGACAAGCCTAATGTTTTATGTAAAGTTAATCATCTTAGGAAGTTGGAAGAGAAGAAAGTATTTAAATATTTAAGGGGATCTGTGATCTTGGTGGTATGGATATTCCTTCTGATGATGCAGATCTCCATGGTTTGTCCATTCTATGTGACTCTTATCTGTGTCCTCCCAGAAATGCATCATAGGAGCTCCCCCCAATATGTTAGTGACCTCCTTGATTTCTCTTGACATCAACAGAATGTTGGTGAAAAAGAAAGTACCCACAGAGACCAGAATATTTGTAGGGGCATTTTTTGTGATAGCAAAGAACTGGAAGTGAAGGAGACACCCTTCAAGTAAGGAATGGCTAACTACATTGTGCTACATGAATTTAATGGAATACGACTGTGCTGTAAGAAATGATGAATGTGATGAATACAGAGAAGCATAGAAAGAACTAACTACATGAACTGATGCAGAGTGAAGTAAGCAGAGCAAATAAGACAATATACACAATGACTAAAACAATGTAGATGGAAAGATATCAAGCGCAATCAAAAATATCAAAAGTGAATGAATGCCTGTAATGACAATGCTACTTGCAGCTTCTGTGGGGGTGTGAGACCAATAACATCAACACACAGGAGGGCTGCTAGCACAGATTCTTTGAGCTGCTTTCTGAAGGAAAGCAATTTTAAAGGGGTCAACAATCTTACTTTAATCAAATATATATAAAATTCACATAATTCAGGGGAAAAGTCAGTACCCTGAACTTCAGAGAAAATACAAACAGAAATTACAAGCATAAATTATATAAACAGAGCACATACAAACAGCAAAGATGAACAGACAGGGCTTCCAACTGTATGACCAAAAGCAATACATACATAGTTACCAGAGAGAAAAGCACCAGCATCTGGGTTTTTCAAAGCCAGGGGGCTCCTTAATGGCTACCAGAGTCTCATCTGGCTAAATCACACCAACACTCTTCCAACGAGTGAACTCCAAAGCAAAATGCTAGCTTCAGAGTATATCTTCACGATTAGAGGGCATCGCAACCCTTGTGACCCAGGCTTCTGTGACTCAGGCTTCCATGTGACTCAGGTTCAAAGCAGGTCACATAGGCCTATCAAGGAGTGGAGAAGATCTTCAAATTGTATTGACATTACAATGCCACAAAGTTATACAGTGCAAGCATGGCTCAAAAGAAGAGATAAGAAGATACTTTCACCCTACTCCTTTGCAGAGGTCAGTGAGTGTTGTATTTTGCACAAGTTTTTAATTTTTGATATATTATCAGTTATATTGATTTTTTTCTTTTCATTTTTTTGTCTTTAAAAATATTATATGGGCTGCTCTCTAGGAGGTGGAGAGATACTAGAGGAAAATATGGTAATGTAATAAATCAATTAAAAACTTAAAAAAAAAGAGGATGCCAATGAATCATGTGTGGCCACATAGCCAATCCATTTTTTTCACATCCATACATTTCTTTGGTGACACCCTTTATATCACTTCCTCTCTGCAGCTCCTTGTCTATGATGTGTCTCAGTCTCCTCATGTCTACCATCGCCTTTCCATTGCCCTTTGGGTTGAGCCTCAGTTTCCTTTCTTTGGAGACTACAGAGTTCCATGTCCCTTGGCTATACATCAAAACCAGAAGAATGTTGTTATTCAAAGATGGATCTTGGTGGTTTCAGGGAGAAGCTTGGGGTCATTAGAAACAAAAACAAATGAACAAACAAAACAAAATAAAAACACATGACTTTTCCCAAAGTCATCCAGCTTACTGTTCTTCTCATTCTGCTCAATCCTATGCCTACCTCACTTTTCCTTTGCGGTATATATCCAAAAAGTCTATGCTGATGTATGAGCTCTATAGCTTGTCTATTCAACTGCATCTCATAGTTTCCACAATAGGCTTTCTTCATCCTGGTTTTTCTTCTATCGCTAGTTAGACCAAACTTTATCAAGTGGTCATGTACCTCACCTAGGAGGCTCTGTCATGCTCCAGGGCTTGTTGAAATCAGCGTGATATTATTCTTAAACAAGAGCAACTGGAGTATGTCCTTGCCTGTAGGTTATCCATCTTTGCCTTGGACTCTGCATTGCATCTCCTCCATGATGGTCAAGTACAACTTTGACGAGCCATTCATCTCCCTGCGTTATGCCTTCATTAATCATAAAGATAAGAAGATTGTTGAACGAGGTTATCTCTGTTGTTTCATCTTTCGAAAAGTCTCTATAATTGTGATTTATGCACAAGAAACTGCTTATTGTTATAGCCCCTGTCCCAAAGCCCATTGGTGTGGGACTCTCTCCTTATTGGTGAGGATAAAGACCTCGCCCTATGTGAGGGGTGGGCAGAGTTGATGAGATGAGAGAATTTCAGTTCTCCCTTTTGCGAACCTCCCTTTTGGGACTCCTCAAGCAGGATCTTCTTCAGGAGATCCTGGCTTCTGGCTATAAGAGAGAAGATGAAAGAAGTCAACTCCACTTCAGGCTGCTGAAGGAACAAATTCTGGGAAGATGAGAGTGGAGCTGGTAGCGTCTATCGTGTCTCCTCCTAGCTGGCTACTCTGGAGACTTCCAGGAGTTTCCCCTTGGGGGAGATCCAAGACACTCTCTTGGTTGAGCTGAATTATCTTGCTCTTGATGAGAGAGCTCCCTCATTCTGTGTTATCTAATATATATTCTCCTTCTCTGATTTCTGTTTTGCTATAATTTGGATAAATGGGCTTCCTTGCTATTCACTATGTGTGTTCATTGTGGAGCTGGTATTTGGTGGGAATGGAGTCAAGCCTTGGATACAGAGCTTGGGATCCTCCTTCCCCCCTCAAATGATAAAATGTCAAAAGTTAATGTAAACACAGTCATATCCACTAGACAAACAATATTTAGGGGAGCAGGTAGATATATTTCTATCCTGGCACCCCCTCTTTCCAAGGAAAGTAGAGTGGTAGTCTCAACTTCTTGCTTCCCATGCCTAACAGGAATGAAAGTCTCCTTTGGAGAGGAGTGGGGAGAGAAGGGACTAGAAATGTCTATTCTGCCTCCCTTCCAGTTGCCCAAAGACAGTGTCCTTGCCTCATAACACATGTGGGTCCTCCTATCACTATAGTGGAATAAAGCCTTTAAGGTTAAAGGTAAGAAAATGAACCCAGAGAAGGATGGAAGGGGAAATGGGATATGAAAGGGGTGAGTTACCCAGGATTAGAATCAATAGGTTGTGATTTGCTTCTTTAGAAGGACTACCTATACCACTAAGATCACAATTCCATTTCCTTTAGATAGAATGATAGACTATTAGAGCTGTAGGACCCTTAGAAACCATCTGGTCTGGTAGAGTGGGGAAAGCACTGGTCTTGGAATCAGCCAAGACCTGGCTGTGTTACCATGGGCAAGGAGTTTAAAATAAAATGATAAGGTCTATGGATTTAGAGCTGGCAGGGATCTGAGAGATCATCTGGTCCAACCTCTTTATTTTCCAGATAGGGAAACTGAGGCCCAAAGAGGTTGCAACTTACCCAGGCTCACCAAGCAGTTAGACTTTGTCCAGGCGGTCCCACATGCCTGGAATGGTGTCCCTCCTCATTTCTGCCTCTTGGAACCTCTAGCTCCCTGTAAAGCTCAGCTTAAGTTCTTCCTTCAAGAGACCTTACTTTCCAGACTTTCCAAGATGTTAGCACTCCATTATAATTTTGTTTTTATTTTCTATATATCTTGAACCCACCTATCTGTGTATATGTTACTTCCCTTTCCCCACCTCCACTCCCCCTCCCCCATCCCTGCAGAAAGCAATTTCCTTGAGGACAGAAATTATTTCTCCTTTGGTTTTGTATCCCCAATACCTAGTACACTGAGAGGCTCAAAGTAGACATTCATGGTCATATATGTGGTCAGCGAAGAAGCATTTTATTCAGTGATTACTATGTGCCAAGTTTCTGGAAGGCCATCTAGTCCTACCCTTTCAATTCACAAACAAGGAAGCTGGGTCTTGGAGAAGCTAAGTGATTTGCCTATGGTCACACAGCTGGTCAGGATCTGAGATGGGATTTGAACCTGGCTCTTCATGACTCCAAGTTCAGAACTTAATAAATGCTTGTTATGGATTGACTAATTAATTGATTAAAGTATGATGCAGACACCCTGTTGATGAGAATTATAGGATCAATCAATCCACAAGCTTTTATTAAGCACCTACTCTGTACTAGACTTGGGGAATCCAAAGAAGAAGAAGGAGGAGGAGGAGGAGGAGGAGGAGGAGGAGAAGGAGGGAAGGAGGAGGAGGAGGAGAAGGAGGACAAAGAGGAGGAGGAGAATCTCTTACCTTTGAGGAGATTACAATCTTGTTTGGGGAGATGGGGGATGGGGAAGGGATGTGGAAAGACAATAGATAGACTGAATCATAGATTTAGAGGAGGAAAAGAACACAGGGGCCATCTACTCCAACCCCCTCATTTTATAGATGAGGAAATTGGAGCTGAGAGAAATAATTGAAGAACTAGTTTCTAGACAGTATCTTCTCATCCCAGCATGCCTGGACTCCAATCTTTGTTACCCCCCACCCCTACCCCTTCCCAACTGAAGCCATGGCAGCAGCAAAGCTGTTGGTCCCCTTGCCCTCTATGGAAAGTGCTTTTAGTGGAGTTTGGAAACTTCAGGCTGCTTCCTCCTGGTTGGGCTCCAGTGAATACAGGATACTAAAGAAATCATTAACCTCCCAGGGGATTGCTGGGAGCTGTGACCTTTTCAGATCTCATCAGGAGAGGGAGGTGGAGCCCCGCCCTTCAGAGAACAAGGTGGGGAGAGGCTGCTCTTGGAACAGGTGTTTCCTGGATCCTCCTCGTTCATCTTCTGTGCAGGTACCTGCCTCTGAGGTCCTGTCTCTGTTCCCACCCCGTATTATTTATCCCTCCTTCGTCCTTCAGCCTGTTCTTTTAAAACAAGTTGGGGGGGGGGGCAGCGAGGAGAGGAGACGCTCTTATGCAAAGAAACTTCAGTTTATTAAAATGCGAAATTCACATCTGAAATTTCAATAGCGCATTAAGTCTGCAGAATCAAGTTGCTGTGGCAACCTTCACTCCCGCTCCTCGCTCAGGGTGACAAAGGGGCCTTTTGTTACGTGGAGAGCGCAGGGCTGGGCACTGGGACATCCTATTCAGCCAATCCACACAAAGGAAACACACTTCCCCCTTGGCAGGCTGGGCCGGGAGCATGCTATATGATTGCCTGTGCCTTTAATAATGCTTCCCCACTAATGCTGGGAAAATGAGCTGCCTATGGTTAGCTGCTTTGAACTGAAGTTTCTTCTCTGCACTTAGTGGGAGGACAGAGCCCTTGATCGCGGTGCATTTGCTCTTGTAATGGAAAACTGCTATTGTGATGTGGACATTTGGGGAGGGCGGACTTAAGCAATCTTAATTGAATCTCCTAAACTTTATTAACATTGCAAGTTTAACCACGGAGGGAGCAGACTTGCTCTTGCAATATGAACCGCTGCACATTATTTTTGCAGTAGGGTAGCCCCTGCCCCTTCCAAATAGAACATGGGTGTCTGGGAAGAGACTGGCACTGGAGGGCACAATGGAAGATCATAAGATTTAAGATTGGAAGGCACCCTGAGAGTCATAGAGTCTTACCCCCCTCAAATTACAGATGAAGAAACTGAGGGCAAGTGACTTGTCCAAGGTCCCACATGGGGAATAGGTGGCAGAGCCAAAATTTGAATCCAAGTCCTCACACTCCAAAACCTGCATACTTTCTATTGTACCCTACAGACATGTGGGGGACCTATATAGAATCCTAGGACTTAGAGACCAGAGGAACCTTAGAGATAAACTAATTCCAATTCCTCATTTTAAAGCTGGAGAAACTGAGGCCCAGAAAGGGAAAGTTTTGCGTTGAAAGTGTAGATACAGTGTGGAAAGAAGGCTGGATTTGGGATCAGAAGACCCAGGTCCAAAACCAGACTGACCTTGGTCCAATGCAACTTGGCTTCTCCCATCTTTCTTTTCCTTACCTGTAAACTCAGAGGATTCTACTGGACAGCGTCTAAAGTCTCTTCCAGCTGTAAGTCTACGAACCAGAAATCCAAATCTGACTCCCAGCTCTGCTACTTCCTATTTCTCTGACTTACCCTTTCTCTGGGCCCCAATTTCCTCATCCATAAAATGAAGGAGTTGGCCTAGATCCACGGTGTCAAACTCAGATAGAAATGGGAGTCGCTAGATTGTACACGAGGACCCCTGTGAGTTACATACTGATTTAGAAACACACATGTTTTTATTAATATGTCAACACGTTAAATAAGATAGGAACCACCCTATAATCTGGGGCCTTAAGAGGGTTTGACATCTCCGGCTTAGATGGCCTCTAAGTTCCCTTCCAGTTCTACGTTGGTGTTGTTCAGTTGTTTTGGTCCAACTCTTTGTGACCCCATTTGGGATTCTCTTGGTAAAGATGCTAGACTGGTTTGCCATTTTCAGCTCGTTTTACAGATGAGGAAACTGAGGCAAACAGGATTAAGTGACTTGCCCAGGGCCATACAGCTAGTATGAGTCTGAGGCTGCATTTGAACTCAGGTCTTTCTGACTCCAGGTCCAGTGCTATATCCACTGTGCCACCCAGCTGCTCTATATCTAGTCCTATGATCCTAAGCAACTTACCCAAAGTCACAGGATTTGAACCAAGTAGCCAGGATTTGAATCCAGGTCTACAAAGGATCCTAAGTCCAGCCCTCTTTCCCAGTGTCTTACAGCTGTCTCTTGAAGGGGACCCCTTGGAGGACAGGTGGCTGATTCTATTCCAGATCCAAAAGTAAAGCATGAAAAGTTGTCTTAACCAAATAGCAGCCGTATTTGGGCGGCAAGTCAAACTCCACCTTTGGACCCACCCAAACTGACTGAACTGGCCTTGCTAAGCCAACAGGACTTTATGGCTAACAGCTATATTGTTTTTTTCCCAAGCAAACCCACCAGGAAAGAGTATGCATGGGAAAGCTTATATGAACCGATGCCAAGTAAAGAGAGCAGAATTAGAACTAAATACAGTGACTGCAGTGGTGTGAGTCATCGCAACACTAGAAGTCAGCAGTGTGGTGTAGTAGAGAGAGTGCTGGAATCCAGCAACGCTTAGTCTGAATCCTACCTCAGACACTGAACAGCTGTGTGATCCTGGGCAAGTCACTTAACCCCTCTGAGCCTAGACTGGATAGTCCCTAAGGTTCCTTCCAACTCCACATCTATTCTTTATGATCCAATGATTGAATTCAATCGAAAAGACAGATTGTGAAATAGACCTCCTTCTTCCCTATGGAAAGGTCAGGGACTGTGTCACAGAGTTACTTATGATGTCAGATGTGACTGGCAGCATTATCTGGTTTTGCTTCTTTCTCTTTGGGGGAGTAGGATATTGGAAAAATCTGTGGTATATAAAAAAAACTCCCAAAGGAATTAATAAAATCTTTTTTTAAGAGAAAGCAGTCATTTGAAAGATCGTGGCTTTTTTTGAGTCCCAGCTAAAAATCCCATCTTTTACAGGAAACTTTTCCCAACCATTCTTAATTTTCTAGTGCCTTCCCTCTGTTAATTACTTCCTGTTTCTCCCGTGTATAGCTTGCTTTGTGTATATTTATTTGCATATTGTCTTCGTCATTAAATTGTAGGTTCTTGAGGACAGGGACAGTCTTTTGCCTCTTTTTTGAATCCCCAGTGTTTACGCAGTACCTGGCACATAGTAGGTGCTGAATAGGATGTTTATTAACTGATCAATAACCTTATTAGTTTTCATTCATTCATTCTAAAGCATTTCCTGAGTGTTTACTAAGTTCAAAGCCTTTATGTTCAGTGATAGGGATACTGAGGATTCCAAGAAACAATCTCTGCCCTTAGGGAGCCTACTGTCTAGTAGAGGAATACCACAGGGACATAAATAACAACCAAAAAAGAGCAGAGAATGAAGGTATAATAAAAAAAATAGATAGGACTTAAGTGCTGTGGGAGGCTTTCCTGAAGGAAGGATCCTTACCCACCTGGACACTAATCCTTCCCTATGCTACAGGGAAAGATGGATGGATTGTGGAGGAGGAACATCTGAAGTAGTGACAACAGGTGCTGGTTTTAGAAGTTTTTTTAATTATTAACTTATAGAAGCAACATGAAGACCTAGGTTCAAATTATCCCTTTGTGTGACCCTGGACAAACTCCATAACCTCTATGTGACTCAAGCAACATCCTGCAACTTCAAAGTCTAAATCTATGATTCTGTGATTGACTAAGTGGAAATCTGATCACACTGAGTGAGACTCCCATCCTGCCCCAGGTCACAGACCCTTTTGAGGAGTCATACTTAATTATACATTTTATCAAATTTATATTTGTATGTTTGTAAATATAGATTTGATATGTATCAAATTTATAAAATTATAAATTCCTCATAAAAATAACAGGATGAACTCATAAAATAAGAAATAAAATCTTATAGAAATCCTTAGCACTTAAAAAACAAAACAAAACCAATTAATAATAAATAAACGATATATTTGTTCAGCGAACTTAAGGTTTTCTGAAGTTCTGCTACCTCTGACTCTGGTATCTCTGTATGTGTATGTATATAATAGATATCTATACAGATTATACCTGTGATTTCAGCTTTTGATGAGGAACTCTCTCTACTCATGCTTATAAGGAAAGGCTATAGTTAACAGAGTTGTCTGGGGACACCAAAGAATTATTTGACTTGCCATGAGTCATATAGCCAGGAACATGAGAGGCAGGATTGAACCCAGGTCTCCCTGACTCCAATGCTGACTCTCTATCAACTGTGCTACCCACCCCCACAGGTGCATGTGTGTGTACATATACGTCTGTGATATATATGCATATGTGCATGTATATTATACATGCATATTACACACATACACAAGAAAGGCAGTATATCATGCCCATGGACACACGCATGTAAATGGACATACATGTATATATTTTCTGGTTATTCTTACTCCTTGTGTTTCAATATTTTTATCATGTATATCATTGTCTCACTGCCGTGATATACCACCGGACAGAAAACTAGCCTTACAACTAAGAAAATCTGGGTTCAAGTCTTGACTCTGATTTATAGCTGTCTGTGTGACCTTGAGCAAGATTTAACTTCTCCAGACTTAGGACAACGCTCTATGACTCTAAATTGCAGAGAAGATGCTTCCTCCCAGGAAGCTCCCTAGAGAGATGAAATGGCAAGCCAATTCCCTGGCCTATCCCCTATCAATAGACTACATGTTTACAGCCATTCCCTAATGTTCAAACATATATATTGTTTCTTTTTCTATTATGTATAGCTGCTGTGAGTATTTTTGCAAAGGATGACTATTGCAGATGGACAAGCAAACTATATGTTGCTTCACCTTAGAATGGGAAGAGTGGTAGGGGGATTTGGTAGGAGAATCTCGAGTTGAACTTAGAGCGGGTTGGGAATGGGGCCTAAGAAATTCTTTCAATGCCCCCATGGAAACTAGCCCATTGAGTGAATGAATAAAAAAGTATTTATATGCCAGGTACTTGCTAAGGATACTATTACAAAAGCAAGGCAATCACCGACTTCAGGGAGCTTGTATTCCAACAGGAAGAAAATTGTATAAAGAGGAGTGGGGAGCCAGGAAGAAGTTTGGTTACGGAGAGTCAACAGAAATTTTGAATGAAATAATCATGCCGTCATTTCCCTCTAGTTTGTCCTTTCTAGAAGTAATGGCAGTGTTGATTTGATCTCTATTCCCAGGGCAAGAGGTAGAAGGGGAGAGAGTGGATGGCAAAATGTCCAGGGTGGATGAATTGAAACGCGGTCTGGTCTGACGCTGGCTAAATATACTTGACCTGACTATATTGTTAACCTCTTTCAAGAGGCCATTGAGGGAAATGAGGAAGATGAAGAGGCACAGGAAACCAGCATCGAGGCCATCTGTTGGACTGGAGAATTCCAGGGTCAGGGAAAGAAACATATGTGTACGTATTTGTGTGTATGTATATGTATACAATACATATACAGATATACACACATCTATGTAGGTATATACATATAATACTTATATGTGTATATGTATATGCATATACACACATATATACACATTCATATATGTATATACATATAAACACACATACATATATGTACATACATATGCACACATATGTGTGTGTGTGCGCGTGTGTGTGTGTGTGTATAAGCTGAGAAAGGAAGCAGTCAGGTCCCTACTAGTGAGAAAAACTGGAAATCAGGATGAGAATGGAGGAACAGAACTGGTAAATCCGAAACCTCCCCACCCCAACATCACACCAAGTTTAGTCAGGAACCATCAGGTTGCTGAATGGATAAGTGGGTGACTCTCAGATTCCAGGAAAGCCAGGAACAAGTTCAAGACATAAGCTCCTAGGTCCCAAGGCTGGTGGGTTAGCATTAGCTGGATACTAACCTCTGGATTATCTCCGGATGCAGAGCTATAGAAGTTTCTTTTTCTAACTTTAAAAAAATTTTTATTCATTTTGAACTTCAATACAAAAAGACAGAAAAAAGAACATTTCCACGTACAGAGCACAGTGTAAAAAGAAGATTCAATATAAAACCATGAATTTTCATTTCACACTATTTACTTTTAAAAACGACTATGTAGTAAGTGCTACACATCATTTTCTGTGCTTCCTTCTAGGTTTTCTTTTGTTTTCTGCTGTGCACTTTGTATTTTGGTTTTTTTTTCTCCCTCCCTCCCCATTCCACCCTAGAAAAGGCTACCATTAGACTCTAATATGTACATATATGTAAAACCATACCACACATACTTCAATTTGTCAATTCTTTCTCTGGCTGTGAATAGCATTTTCCTTCAGCTTTGTAGTTTATTTGAGCATTTATAATATTCAAGACGACTTAGTCATTCAGTCGTTCTTAGAATAATACTGCTGTTACTGTGCACAATGTTCTCTTGATTCTGCTCCTTTCATTCTTCATTATGTCATGCAAGTCTCTTCATGTTTTTCTAAAATCAGCTGGCTCACCGTTTCTATAGTGCAGTAGTATTATGTCAAGATCATAGATCACAATTTGTTTAGCCATTCCAAGACTGGTGAGCATCCCCTCAATTTCCAGTTCTTTGCCACCGGAGAGAGCTGTTATAAATATTTTAGAACATATGAGTTCTTTTCCTTTTTCCCTAATCGACTTGAAGAACAGACCTAAAGGTGGTATTTCTGGGTCAAAGGGTAGATATAGTGATATAAGTCTTTGGGCATAATTTCGGTTTGTTGGATCAGTTCACAATTCCACCAGCAGTGAATTCATGTTCCAGTTTTTCCACATTCCCTCCAGCATTTGTTGCTTTCCCCTTCTATCATTTAAGCCAATCTGATAGGTGTATGTATCTCAAAGTTGTCTTCATTTGCATTTCTCTAATCAATAGTGATTTAGAGCATTTGTTCTGAAGACTATATATGGTTTTGATTTCTTTATCAAAAAACAGCCCATTCATATCCTTTGACCATTTATCAGCTGGGGGATGATTTGTATAAGTTCTTTATATATATGCAATATGAAACCTGTGTCTGAGAAACTGTCAAGAAAAATTCTCTCCCAATTTTCTGCTTTCCTTCTAATCTTGGTTAGATTGGTTTTATTTGTACAAACCTTTTTAATTTAATGTGATCCAAATTATCTATTTTATACTTCACAATGCCCTCTATCTCTTATTTATTCATAAATTGTTCTCCTATCCATAAGTCTGATAGGTGAGATGTTCCATGTTCTTCTAATTTTCTTATGATTTCTCTTTATATCTAGGGCATGTATCCATTTTGGCCATATCTTGGTAAATGGTGTAAGATACTGGTCTACGCTCAATTTCTGCCAGACTGCTTTCTAGCTTTCCCAATAATTTTTACCAAATAACAAATTCTTATCCCAAAGCTTAAATCTTTGCATTTGTCAAATACAAGGTTATTATACTATAGGAATTTCAAGAAGGACTAATCTGATTCGGTCTTTAAAGAAGGCGAGAGGTCTTGACCTGGGGAATGGTACAGGGCCAGGCACTGCTCCCTCCCTCCTTGGACAACTCTATAAAAGGGCAGGGGAGTTCATCTTGGTAGATCATTGCTGACTATGGGAAGGGGGTGTGGAGAGTAGGAAGGCAGATCCTTCCCCTAGGAAATCAGCATTTGCTGCCAGGAAGACATGGCTCTTGAAAGGAAGAACTGGGCTCTATTCTAGCTGGCCAGGATTGGCAGGGATATCACACAGATAGGAGAAAAACCATGAACTTGGGGAGAGAGCTTGACTGGGAGTCAGAGCTCCAACATCTATTAACGGCATGAGCATCAGCATCAACTTCCTCCTGCCTGAGCTTGAGTCTCCTCACTTTGTGAAACATGGGTGGTACTTATACTACCCCACAGGGATGTTCTAAGGAAAGTTCTTTGCAAAGTGTAAAGTGCCATTAAAAAGTGAGCTGTTATTATTTTATTTCCATCGTGGCCAAGATGCGTACACATCACAGAATCACAGAATTATAGCTGACAGTGACCTCAGAAATCATCCAGTACAACCTCTTCATTTTACAGATAAGGAAACTGAGGCCCAGAGAGGTCAGGTGACTTGCTTTTGGTTACACAGACAGTAGGGGGCAGAACTGGAATTTGAACTCAGGTCCCATGACTCTAAGGTTATCTTTCTTTCCACTGCACCACAACTTTAGCATGAGCACCAATAACCTTGAGTCTTGAGCCCAGTAGTTGGTATTTGAATGGCCCCTTAAAAATAAACTGACATTTATATAATTCATTTGCTAAATGCTTTTCATTATCTCATGTGAACCTTGGGAAATTCCGTCAAAAATGGGTTCTATGGGAATTATCCCCATTTTACAGGTGGAGAAACTGAGTCTTAAAGAGGTAAGTGCCTTGCCCTTGGTGGGATTTGAACTTCAGTTTTCTTGATACTGAATCCTGTGCAAGTCACCACACCAAAGTCTTCTCTCTGCCCGCTACTCCCACCCCCCAGTATTATGTCCTCCTCTCTGGGTATCCTTGAGGGACTCCGAAAGGCTTTAACTGCCTGGGTCCTTATTAACTTCTCTGTCACCGCCTGGCAGCCAGGTAGCAACAGCAGGGATCTCTCTTTTCCTCTCACACTTGTCAACAGCACAGGTTCCAATGCTTGTGTAGTGAGTGACGTAATGTGTTGACAAATTCCTCTTTTTCCTGTCAAGAATTTAATGGGACTCTAAGGCAAAGTGACAGGTAGTTAAATAGCAGCATTTATAAGCATGTCAAAAAGATTTTCCTTTTTTCCTCTCCTTTTTGCACCAAAACCTCCAGACCAAAAAGAAAACGACTCCTATCTGCAGCGCAGAGACAGAGGCAAGTCTGCTTTGGATGAAGAGTGACATGAAGCCCCAAACATACATAAGAGAGCAGCGCCCTTTCTGGCTCCTTCTGACTTTGGACTCTTGAGCTCCCCATATTTGGAGGGGAGGGCCTTGAAAACGGGCTTCCTGTTTCGAATCTCTCAGGCGAATCCAGCTGTGGCAGAGATCCAATCTCTGGGACAGACCCTGCACTTTAGAGTTACCGATAGATCATGGTTTCATCCATTTGTTGGGCATTTTGGTAAATATTGACAACCCTGGGGAAAGTTTCTCTTAGCATCCAGAAAGGAGACAGGATCAGAAGAGTTGGGGGCACAGGGCACAATGGCCTCGGCGATGCTCCTAGGCGAAACTGCCAAGACCACATTTGTTGTAGGACAAGTGAAGGTGTAGAGCAGAAAAATGCATGTTAGTGTTAGAAAACTGTCCACATCATCCATGGGAGGCAATCCGATAGAGCAGAAAGTGCGCTAGATGTGAAATCCCAGGGCGTAGGTTTGAATCCCAGCTCTGTTGCTTACTAGCTTTGTGACCCTAGAGGGAAGGAAGGAAACAAGCATTTATTCAGCAAGGTCCTACTATGTGCCAGGCATGGTGCTGTCGCTTTCATCTCAGTTTCCCTGTCTATAAAAGGAAGGGGTTGGACTTGATGACCTCTAAGGTCCTTTCGAGCTCTATAATCTATGATCCTCCACTCTATGATCCTGAGCAGCAGAGGAGGTATTGGAGCGAGCTGAGTGAACCCAGGAGAGACAGGAAACTGGGCTCCTTCCCAGGTGCAGAAGTTGCTATAAAGTCTTGTATTGCACTCTTTCCAATTCCCAAGGATACTATGAAAGCACACTTCTATATAAGTACTTCTATATAAATTGCCTATTTCCCATGCCTCAGACTTACCTCCTGTCTTCCAAGAATCCTCTTTTAGGGCTAGCTCCTCCAGGAAGCCTCTTCTGAGTAGCCATCCCCACCCCCAGTTGTTATTGGTTTCTTCTTCCTCAAATTATCTTCAATTTATTTATTTGCACACAAATTATAGCTTCTCTGGGACAGGAACTGGTTGGTTTTTGGTTTTCTATCCCACGGGCTTACCACGGTGCCTTGCACACAGTAAGCACTTAATAAATACTTGGATGGATGGATACAACAAATTGATGAGACGCCCGTCTACCCAAAAAAAGTGGTCTGCAAATGCAGGATTTTGTGATTTACTTTTTCTAGGACCAATATATTCCATTAACTATTCTCTTTTTTAAGTTATTTCATTTACACTTGTTTTACTGGTGCTCTTTGTCTTTTACAAAAGTTATCCCAACATAGCCACTACCTACCCACCCACCTTATAACAAATAAAAACATTTATATAAAAACAAAATGCAACAACCATTTTTGCCCTCACTTCTTCAAACAAAGGCAGAAGGTGTACACTCTCTTCCCAGGGCCAAGATAAGTCTTTGCAATCAAGAAACCTTTCTCTTCCCTTTAGTATTCTCTCTTTGTTATAATCACCATGCATATTGTTTTCCTGGTTCGTCTATGTTACTCCACATGTCTTCCATGTTTCTCTGAATTCCTCATCTTCATAATTTTTACAGGAAAAATATTACATTGCATCATATACCACAATATGTCTGACTATTCCCCAATCAATGAGTGCTTGCTTTGTTTCCAATTCTTTGCTGACACACACACACAAACGTGCTGTTAGGAGTATCTTGGTGTGTGGGAGCGCTTTCTGACTTTGACCTCCTTAGGGCATATGGCCAACTAATAACGGGATCTCAAGGTCAAAGATTATAGATTGTGGTTCCTGTTCAAGAGAGCAGCCTATGTGGGCTCCTCTTCTCAAAAAAAAAAAGAATTTCTGTGAGAACCTCCTTCAGGGTTTGTTTGGGTTTTTTGGGGGAGGGGAGCAGGAAGAAGAAAGCAAACCTGTGGTTTTACTAGTAGAGGTAGCTATGGAAAAGAAACTTCCTCCATCAATACAGATGGGCATCTGCTCTGCAGCGCATGGTCTTAGGGAGTCGTTTAGGGTGCTGGGACTTTAAGTGACCAGCCCAGGACCACAAAGCATGAAAGGCAGGACTGGATCCCAGGTCTCCCAGATCTCTAGACATTCTACCACACTGCTTCACTGGCTTTCCAATGCAACCAGTTAAAATTTTGTTTTCTAGATTCATTCAATCAGCTGTAAGGGGAGTAGGGGGAAATATTCGCTATGTGTTCTGGTTAGTTGGCACTTCCTCATTTCCCATCTTCAAATCAGATCAATGAATATTTATGAAGTGTCTATATGGATCATTATCAGAATCAGCTACAACCATTTGGGGTTTGGCTTAAGGACGAACTCCTGTCTGTATATTCCTGGTTGAATAGAGGCTGGGAGAGGGGAGACCCCCAAGAGAATGGAGAGACTAGGGAAGTGATGATGCCTTTGGTGAGGTAGGGAGAAGTGTAGAGGCCCTGGGGAGAGCAGAGCCTGGGGGAATGGTGATGCCTGGGGGAGTGGGACAAGGAGAGACCTATTGGAGATTGCAACCTCAAAGGAGAGTGGTAATGGCTGGGGTGGGGGTGGGGGCCAGCAGCGGAGGATGTAAAGGCCTCTGGGATAATGGAGAGCCTGGGGGAGTGGTAATGCATGAGGGAGGGGAGCTGGAGTAGAGACCTCTTGGAGATCACAAACTCCAGGGAATACTGTGATGCTTAGAGTTTCTACTGCTCTATGATTGTTTTGGGAAACAGAAAGGAGCTTGGGGACCAGTCTGAGTCGGTCCCATTTCTTGAAGATAAATTCTGGCTCCAGATAAACCAGTTAAGCTGCTGTCTAAGAGTGAGGCTCTAGGGATTTCTGCCGCCAAGCAGCTCTCTGTCTCTCAGAGGGAGATGGGTCGTCCAAAGAAAAAGATACATAACCATCTGAAAAGGATGCCACCATTTGGTTTTCATCCAGGAAAACCCAGACGAGGCTACACCTTATTCTGACCTGCAAACCCAATTCACTATTTCTTGATGAGGATGTGAGAATCCCTACGTGCAGCTAAGGAAGCTAACATGATCTTACTCTGCATTACTAGACTCATAGCACTAGGAGAGTGTGGACAGTTTGACTATTCTCTGCCCTGGCCAGACCCCATCTGGAGGGATTGGGAGCCTTAGGCAGCCCAGAGGGGACATATACTGAACACTGGAACATGCTAATGATCTTCATGACAAATGTAGGTATTTGCCTCTTCTAATGGGGAGAAATTAGCCTCTGCTCTGATCAAAAATTAAAAGTTGGCAGGGACCTTAAAATTCATCTAGGCAGCTAGGCAATGCAGTACATAAGAGTGCCAGGCCTGGAGTCAGGAAGACTCATCTTCCTGAGTTCAAATCTAGCCTCTGACACTTTCTAGCTGTATGACCCTTGGCAAATCACTTAGTCCTGCTTGCCTCAGTTTCCTCATCTGTAAAATGAGCTAGAGAAGGAAATGGCGAACCGCTCCAGTATCTTTGCCAAGAAAACCCCAAATGGGGTCACAAAGAGTCAGACATGACTAAAACAACTCAATAAAAACTTCTTCATTTGACAGAAGAGGAAACCAAGACCAGAAAAGTGAAGTGACTTTGCCCAAGATCACACAGGTAGTGAGGGACAGCTTAGGATGGACACCTGGGTTCCTCTGACTCTAACTCTAATGTTTGCTGTTTTCAGACCAGGAATTTCTGTGACTTTTAACAACAAAGAGACCATGTTATAAAGTCAGAACCAAAGAACTATATAAACTCAAAGCTGGAAAGGACCCTAGAGGTAATCAAACCCAACCCTCTCATTTTACTGATGAGGAGGCTATGGCCGGGAGAAAAGTGCTTGGTCCGAGGTCTTACAGTTGCCCGTCATTACATGCCTTTTATAGTCACATATTCTCTTTGTTGGCTAATCGAGAGCCTGGGAAGCAACAATAGGCCAAGTCGGAGGCTGAAAACCCCACCAGAGAACCATGTAATTGAGAAGTCCCTGCAACTGGAGCTATGAGAGGGTCAAGAATCTTGATATTTGCATATGCAGTTTGGAGATCCCCAGAATTTCCAATTCAAATGCAAAACTCACATTTCATGAATAAATCATGAGCAGCGACTTGTTCCTCTCCCCCCACCCCACCCCAATTATAATTTCTCCCCCTCCTTGAGTGAGCACCAGTCTGCCAAGCTCGTAATTTGCATCAGGCAGACGCAGGTAAAGGTGAGCTTTTCCAGAGTTGAACACAGTAGCTCTCTCAGCTGCACTAGCTATGACATCACAGCTGGAAACAATGAGTCAAATGTACAGGTCAGAACTGGTGGGGCTTCATCTGAGCTCTCCAGAATGGAAACCAAATGGCAGCAGCCTTTTTCTGCCTGTTAGGATCTGGCTCTCAGGGCAATGGTAGGTAATCTGCCCCCACGGGGGGCACCACTCTGGGCAGGATGTTAGGCTTCCAGAGGGTTTGTATACACTGCTGATGCCAGAGGCTGCTGTTGGTGGTGTTATGGGAGAAATATCTCCTCTCTCAGTGCATGTGGTAGATAGGTACTGCCAAAACATATACGTACCACAATGCAGAAATCATAGAAGGAGAAATCAAGATTTTATTATTATGTTCAAACAGAGGCCTTAGAGAAAACCTGAAGCCTATTAGGATCCTCCCAAGTACTCTTAGAGGCAAAATATCATCAGAGTGACAGAAAAATAATTCCTTTGCATACTGCACTCTCGTACATTCCTTTTAGGCCATGACAGTTAAAGAGAAGATAAATTCATAACCCTGTACTTCCGTCAATGTTACGAAAGTTGAACAAACTTAGTTAAACAGACACATAATCTCATATATTTCCTAAGGAAACAAAGCTCATCAAACAAATTCTTTGGTAAACTAAGTCAGGTTACAGATTAAGCTACATTTAGAGGGTTCACAAACAGACTGATGGAGGAGGAAGATTTACACGTCTCCAAGGAGTCAGGGACAGTCGAGATCAATGTTTAAGGCTTAAGGTACATTTTCACATCCTGTGGGGCAGGTTTCGGGCAATTCAATAGCTTGTTAACGAGGAGAAATGATCCTGATCATCCCTTATCATTATTACACCATGGATCAGGTTTTGGTTAATAAGTTGAAAATCAAAAGTTCCTGTTACATTGGCTATTTTGACTCTTTGACTGTCTACACTGGGGCTTCTGAGGCCTGAGGGCCCCACCAGAAGTGCCCATAGAAGGCCCTTGTAGGACACAGGTAGAGTTAGAAGATAATAAAGGTATAGAGCAGTTACTATATCCTCAGCACTGAGAGACCCAAGCAAATAATAAAAAATTTTAAAAGCCACGTGTTCCTTGTCTTAACAATCCATCTCTTCCCCCCTCCCACCGCATTCTTCTTTTAATTTAAACTTCATTTATTTTTTTAATTAACAAAAATCTATTTTCTTTTCCTCCTTTATCTCTCCCTTGAGAAAAAAAAATAAGTCCTTGTAACACATAGGCATAGTCAAGCAAAGCAAATTCCCACATTGGCCATGACCAAAAATATGTCTCATTCTACACCTTGAGTCCAGAAGATGGGTAGCAGAGGTCATCTTCAGTCCCCCAGAATCACGGCTGGTCATTCGATTGGTCAGAAAGGTAAGTCTTTCAAAGCTGTTTGTCTTCACACTGATATTGTTACACTATAGGTTGCTCTACAGCTGTTTCTGCTCTTTTCTTCGTTCTTCCTTTTTTCTTTTCTTCCTTCCCTCCTTCCTCCCTTCCTTCCTTCCCTCCCTTCTTTCCTTCCTTCCTTCTTTCCTTCCTTCCTTCTTTCCTTCCTTCCTTCCTTCCCTCCCTCCCTCCCTCCCTCCCTTCCTTCCTTCGTTCTTTCCTTTCTTCCTCCCTCCCTCCCTTCCTTCTTTCCTTCCTGCCTT
>CM053625.1:69235441-69250542 GCA_028646595.1 Phalanger gymnotis | reverse complement strand
GGTTGCAGGAAAAAAATGGGCACACTGATGCGTTGTTGGTGGAGCTGTGAAGAGGTTCAACCATTGTGGAAAGCAATTTGGAATGATGTAAAGAGTAGCTGAAATGCCTATTTGACTTAGAACATATTCTCCAAGGAGGTCAACGACAAAAATAAAGGCCTCTCACAACAACAAAATATTTATGGCAGTATTTTTTGTTACAGAAAAAACAGGAACAAAGTAGATGCCCATTAGTTGGGGAAAGGCTAAACAAACTGTGATATATGAATGTAATAGAATATCACTATGCTATAAGAAACAACGAACATAATAAATACAGAAAAGCATGGAAAGATTTAAATCAATTGCTGCAAAGTGAAGAATTGAGAAAATAATATAAATAATGACTACAATGACGTAAACAGAAAGATAAACTATAACAAAACAAGTAAAACTAAATACTGCAAGATTACAATAACTAACTCATTTCTAAAATATGTAGGGAACTGAGTCAAATTCATAAGAATATGAGCCATTCCCCAATTGATAAATGATCAAAGAATATGAATAGATAGTTTTAATAGGAAGAAATCAGAGCAATCAATAGTCATAAGAAAAATACTCTAAATCATTAATAATTAGAGAAACACCTCTGAGGTACCATCTCACATCCATCAGATTGGGAAAGATGACCAAAAAAAGGAAAATGATAAATGCTGAGTGGGATATGGGAAAGCAGGCTCACTAATGTACTGTTGATGGAGCTGCAGCCATTCCGGAAAGCAATTTGGAACTATGTCCAAAAAGCTATTAAACTGTGCATGCCCTTTGACCCAGAAATATCTCCACTAGGTCTATACCCCAAAGAGATCAAAAAAAAGAGAAAAAAAAGACTCACACGTATAAAAAGAAACATACGAACACATAGAAGGTCTTTTTTGTGGTGGCTAAGAATTGGAAACTGAGAGAATGTTCATCAGTTGGGGAATGACTGAATAATTTATGTTATACAAGTGTAGTAGAATACAAATGTTGTATAAAAATAATGAAGGGGATTGTTTCAGAAAAACCTAGGAAGACTTATATGAGCTGATGCAAAGCCAAATGAACAGAACCAGAACAATCTGCATAGTAACAGCAATTTTGTAAAGATAATCAAGTTTGAAAGCCTTGGTAAGTCTGATCAACACAATGACCCACCACAGTTCCAAAGGACCCTTGATGAAATATGCTATTCACCTCCATGTAGAAAACTGATGGATACAGAACAGATTGAAGAATATCTTTTCTCTTTTTCTTGATTTTTGGAGGGAGAAATGGGGGGGGAGAGGCACATGCTAATGTGAATTTGCTTCACATGACTATATATATATTTGTAATGAGTTTTATTTTTCTTTACTTCTTGATGGGTGGGGGAAGAGGGATAGGGAAGGAGAAAATGTGGCCCTGCAAAAATTTTTTAAAGTCTCTGTGCTTTAAAAAAAAAATTTAAAGATTATAATGACCAAGTGTGGCCCTAAAGAGCTGTGAGAAGACAGTCAATAAGTATTTAAGTACCTACTATGTGCCAGGTTCTGGGTATACAAAGAAAGGGGGAAAAATGCTAAAATAAATGAATGAATGAATAAATAAATAAATGAACGAACGAATGAATAAACAAACAACAACAAACTAAACCAAACAAAGAAACAAAAAATCATTCCCTGCTCTCAAGGACTCCACAGTCAATTGGGGAAGACAACATGCAAATAACTATGTACAAGCATATATAACTGGACATAATGGGAATGTACTGAGACTAAGGAGGGATGGGAGAGCTTTCTTTCCAAGATGAGACTTCGGCTGAGGCTCAAAGGAAGCCTGGAAATCCAGAATGTAAGGATGAGAAGGGAGAGGTTATAGGAAGAAGGTCCCTCTTCCTGATTCTTTGTAGAGGTGAGGGACCACACATATGAAACAATACATAGAATGTCACTCTTTTCTATATATCAATTAACTTTACTGAACTTTTCTTTCTCTTTTTATATTCTTCACTATAAGGGATGGCTCTCTGGAAAGGGCCATGGTGGGGAAAGTAGGTGATGTGAAGCAATAGGTATCGGTAAAAATTTTTTTTTCTAAAAAGAGTTGGGAAAGTCATTTAGATAGTTCAATTCCAAAACAGTTTTGCATGAAATATGCAGATAATTCAGCTATATTATCATAGCCAAGTATATTCTTTCAAGAAAAAAAACACCAAGGTATTTTGCAATGGGGCAGCAGAGACAAATAGTTCTTGAAAGTAAACTGAGGTAGCTGCCTAAACGGCAGAATTTCAATGGCACTTGTTTCTGCTGTTCCAAACATCGTCCCTTCTAGCCCATCATTAGCTTCTGACCTAGCATCTCCATTTGCCAGAGGGACTTCCTCAACTGTCTTTCCTTTCAGTCTTAAGGAAGTCATTTTCCCCACCCAACTACCTCTTTCTTCCTTGCCCTTGGAAGATCATAGAATCAAAGATCTTATCATGGGAGAAACTTCAGAGATCATCTAGTCCAACCTCCTTCATTTTAAAGGTGAGGAAACTGAGGCCCAGAGAAGTTAATCGATTTGACCAAAGTTTTGAGTGTATATGGGAGGCAGTTCAGGTGGCTCTGGAGAGTTAAATGATAAAATTTCAGCTTGAGCATTTATACTTTGGAAATTGACAACCGCTATAAGTCAAGGCTTGATTTATTGTTTTGTTGATTGTCTAGACTTAAGAAAGGGAAAGAGAAAATGTAAATAACGCATATTAAACCTTAAAATGTGTCATGCCCATTTTTTTCCTAGAGCGCAAGTTGTTAAACATTGAACAGCACACCCTTGCTCTGGGACTTAAACAACAGAACTAAAATTTGAACCCCAGTTCCCCAACTCTATATATAACATTCTCTCTTGAACCACGATGCCTCCCCTAAATAGAGCTTAAGTTTCATTCAGTGAAGCTCTACTCAGACTCTGTGAGTGCTAACCATACCTGGGCCAAGCTACCCTCAGGGAGATCACAACTAGCTGGGAAGACACAAAACAAACTGACCAAGACTGCCTGGCATGCAGGGGTGTGCTGGCAAATGTTTAACAACTGGCTCTCTAAAAAAAAAAAGTATAATTGGGGAATGGCTGAACAAATTGTGGCGTATGAATGTAATGGAATACTATTGTGCTATTAGAAATGAGGAGCAGATGGACTTCATAAGAACCTGGAGAGACTTATATGATCTGATGATGAGTGAAGGGAGCAGAACCAGGAGAATATTGTACACAACCACAGACACATTGCTTCTGTGATGACTAACTTTGATAGACCTGGCTCTTCTCAGGAGTGCAAGGTTCTAGGACAGCTCCAAAAGACTCATGGTGGAAAAGGCTATCCACATCCAGAAAAAGAATTACGGAGTCTGAATGCAGATAGAAGCAGACTATTTGCTCTCTTTTTTTGTTATTTTATTTTATTTTATTTTTGGTTTTCTTTCATCTTTTGCCTGGTTCATTCCATTGGTTATAATTCTTCTTTATGACCTGATTATCAGGAAAATAAGTTTAATGTGAAGATATATGTAGAACCTATATCAGATTACTTGTCACCTTGGGGTGAAGAGGGGCAGGAGAGTGAGGGGAAGAAAATTTGGAACTCGAAAACTTGTGGAGCTGAGTGTTGCAAACTAAATTAATTAATTAGTTAATTGATTTTTTTTAAAAAGTATACTCCCCACTTAATCTTCATTACTAAGATTTTCTCCACCATTTTATTAAATCTAGACAATTGACAGAACAATAAATCAAGCCCTGATTTATATTGTTTGCAGATTTCCAAAGTTTTAAATGCTCACACTGAAAATTTAACAATCAGCTCTCTTGAACGGAATCAAGCTAGCTCCAACATACTGTTGTATCATATGCAGTGGTCATGAGAGCCAACCACTGTTAACAAGAAGAAAGTGTCAGTGTTCCACTTCTCTAGTAGTGACTCAAACTGATCACTGTTCACTGCAGTCTGCTTCCTGCAGGGATCTGAGGCAGCTCTTAGCTTTTCCCTACTACCCATGATCCTAAAAGACAAACAGAATCCCTTTTAGCTGCCCAAAGGCAGCTAGATGGCATGGCGAATAGAGTGCCAGGCCTAGAATCAGGAAGACTTGGGTTCAAATCCAGCTTCAGACAATAACCAGCTGTGTGACCATGGACAAGTCACTTAACATCTGACTGCCTCAATTTTCTCAACTGTAAAATGGAGATGGTAATAGTAACTGCCTCCCAGGATTGTCGTGAGGTTCAAATAAGATAATATTCATCAAACGTTTGGCACAATGCCTGGCATTTCGTGGATACTTCATAAATGCTCAACTCCTTCCCTCCTTTCTTCCTGGAAGCCCTGCTCCTTCCTAGCCAAGACGAACAAGTTCTAGATTCAATGGATAGATAACCTAGGAAGGTATACAAGCAGACACATCGGGACAAGCAGTGATGAGACCAATAGTTGAACTAAATGATCTTAGAAGTCTCTCCGTCTCTAAAATTCTGTGAGTCTACAGAAGGTTAGCATCCCACTATCTCCCCCTTCCCCAGCTCATATCCCACCCCTTTGCAGCAGGAGTCATGGTGAGTGTTGGATAGCTAGAGTTGCTGATCCCTCAGGCCCGGGCATTAGTAGGTGCACTTGGAAGCTCTGTACCTGCCGTCTGGAGACTTATGAGCCTATATCTCGGTATTTTTGGCCTCTGGACTCCCCACCCCTCTGCTCAGTATTTCTGGAGATCACTGTTTGGCTAGAGAACAGGAGAGCCTGGGGTCATGGCTGAAACATGGCTGCCCCTGCCACACTGGGCTGAGCACACTCTCCTTTTCCCACCTCTGGTTTTCTCTGTCTAATTTTAGTACTTATTCGTGGAATGACTTGGCATAGATCGTGTGCAGTAAAGTTTGTCATGTTCCTTGGCTGCTCAACGTCCTCTCCATTTAATTTTTCTGAAGCACAAACAAATCAGAAGTGAAGTCTGGCCTGAAATTGCTATTTAGACTTATGTGACATTTTTAGGCATGCAAGAAAAAACAAAGGCTATTGTGTTCAGTGCATCAAGCAGGATAATCTCAGTGCCCAGATTCCCAAATGACATATGCACTTTGCAGAGAAACAGAATTTACTTGGATGGAAAAACACAAGAGATTATCTACAGTATCTAAAGGTCTGACTCCCTGCCTGATGCTGGGGCAGGAACCAGACCAAGCTCCTGGATCCAGTGGTTGCTGCTCCAGGGAACTGAGATTCCCATAAGAGCCATGGGAAAGGCCATCCTGTTGGGTCACATGACTCGTTTCATTTTAAGGCCTGAGAGGGGGAGGAATAAGAATAAAAATAATAATAAGTTCAGCTCCCATTTCTATAGGGCTAAGAGGTTTATAAAAGTACTTTCCTTATGTAACCCGAAGCCTAGCACTCCAAGCTTGAACTCATATGGAGTAGGTTCAATATTCAGGAAGTGACTCCTCCTAAAACCTAACTCTGGCTAATACTTTCTCCACTCAGAGTTTCCTCTGAGAAGTCTCAGAAAGATAAGGCTCAAAAATAGCTCATGTCTAGACCTTTGCAGATGTGATTAAAGAGGTTTCCTGCTCTCGTTCAGGCAGGTCAAGGTGATGATGCCCATTAGCTATAGGATAGCCCTTATTTTGCCGTATCCTGGTTACTGGTCACTCTTCTGTGTAAAATAATTAGAAGAGAATTAGATTAGGTACCTTCAGCAAACAGGGGTAGAAGTAAATATAAAAGACAAAATCTATAATTTGGAACACAAGAAATTGAAAAGCTTTTGCAAAAACAAAATCAATGCAACTAAGCTAAGAAAGCCATTGAATGGAGAAAAATATTTGAATCAAATCTGATATTCAAGCAATATTAGAACCAGATAGAATTATATGAGATCGAAACCATTCTTCAATGGAGAGTATGCTCAATGGAGATTGCTCAAAGCATATATACAGCTTTTAAAAGGATTGCAAACTATTAATAAGATTGCTCCAAGTCATTAACAATAACAAGAAGTCCAGACTGATATAACCATGAGGTTTTACTTCACACCCAGCAAACTGGCAAAGAAACAATGTTGGGGTGACTGTGGGAAGACAGGCACACTAATACACTGTAGGTGGAGCTGTGAATTGTGGCAACTGTTCCAGGAACAGTTTGGAATTATGCAAAGAGGATGACTAAAATGTGTGTTCCTTTTGACTCAGATATGTGAATGATTGAATGAAAAAAAAGAAATTTATTAAGCACTTACTCTGTACCAGGCACTGTGCTGTGCATTAGTGATACAAATACAATCAGATGAGATCCCCTACTCTTAAGGAGTTTACATTCTAATAGGAGAAGACAACACACACAAGGGAGGTGGAAGTGGGGGAGGGGGACTCACATGAAGTCTGGAAATGTCCAGGGAGTGATACAGAAGTCTGATTGTGGGGGAAATAAGGCAAAATTTCATCTGTCAGAGTTCAGGGCCCCAGAGGTAGATTCTAGTTGGTTCTAGTGGGAGGTTTGAGGAAGGCAGCTGAGATAGTGGTGAGGTCTGGGAAATGGGCTGGAAAAAACTAGATGGATATATACCCCTAGGAGTGTAAAGACAAAAAGAAAGGGCTCATATATGCCCAAATATTTGTAAAAGTACCTCTTATAGCAACAAAGAAATGGAAGCAAAGTACCCCCACTGAGGAATAGATGAACAAATTGTATGTTAGTACAATGGAATATTACTATGTAGCAAGAATGAGGTATATGGAAGATTCAGAGAAACACAGGAAGATTTCTACAAACTAAAGCATAGAAAAGTGAGCAGGACCAGGAAATTACTAGGACAGTGACTAGGATAATTTAAATGGAAATATAAATAAGAACACTGTAGGATTATAATGACTTAGCCCAGCAGAAGAGTTGGAAAAATTAATTTCTCTCTATTGATTGAAGGGGGCGAGTGGGGAGTAGAGAAGGCTGGAGGGACTATGTATGTGGAATATTGCACATACTGCCAAATGTGAGAAATACATTTGTTTGCTAAATTGCTTTTTTCTCTCTTTAAGTTTGTTGTTAGAAGGGAGGGCTCTGGGCAGAGGTTGGGGAGGGGGTGATATTCAGAAGTGAGTGTAACACAAAAGCAAAAGGCATCAAGAAAAATGAAAAAGAATGGAAAAAAAGACCTGGAGATTTTAGTAGATTGTAAACCCATTATTAGTCAACAACATGATAAAGTAGCCATAGAACCTAATGTGTTAAATTATATTAACCAAAGTCTAGTTAGTCAAATAAGCATTTATTAAGCACCTACCATGTGCTAGAACATTGTGCTAGGTACTGGGTATACAAATAAAAAAAGAAAGACAATTCCTGCCCTCAAGGAGCCTGCAATATAATGGGGGAAGACAACACACAAAAAGAGGCTGAAAGGTGAGTGGAGAGGGAAGGTGGGAGCATGATGGATAAATCCAAAGGACTGTAGCCTGCCAGGAAATGAAGGCCTAGTGCAGAAGAAGGGAAATAGTAATCTCACTGTATCTCAATCAGAATATATTTATTTGGCACATTGTGTCCAGTTTTGGACATCAGTTTTTAGGAAAGAAATTGACAAGCTAGAGCATATCTAGAGAAGGTAGACCAAGATGGTGAATGATCTGAAAACCAAGTAATAGAAATATCTGTCGAAGGAACTTGGAATGTTTAGTCTGGAGAAGTTGTTGTTCAGTTGCTTCAGGCGTGTCCTACTCTTCATGACCCCATTTGGGATTTTCCTGGCAAAGATACCAAAATGGTTTGTCATTTCCTTCTCCAGCTCATTTTTCAAATAAAGACCTGAGGCAAACAGTTAAGTGATTTGTCCAGGGTCACATAGGTAATAAATGTCTGAGGCCAGATTTGAACTTAGAAAGATGAATCTTCCTGACTCTAGGCTGCCAATGCTCTGCGGACTACGGTGGCACTTAGGTGTCCCATCTGCAGAAAAGAAGATTTCAAATGTTTGAAGGGCTTTTGTTTAAAAGATAGATTAGTCTTGTTTTGCCTAAAGGACAGAACTATGAGAGTAAGGTTTTTTCTGGAAGTTAAGGCAATTGGGTTTAAGTGACTTGCTCAAGGTCACACAGCTGGTAAGTGTGTCAAGTGTCTGAGGCTGGATTTGAACTCAGGTTCTCCTGACTCGAGTCAGTGTTCTACTCACTGCGCCACCTAGCTGCCCCTAGCTGTAAGTCTTCAGGAGGCCGACTTCAGTTTTAAGCCATTAAGTTTTAAATCATTGAAGCCTCAAACTACACTAAGACTTTGGGGACACCCTCTATGGAGTTGTCCAAGAATGAGAAGGGCTGCCTTCTGAGACAGTGAGCTCTCTGTCAATGAGTCAGTAGTGACCTGTGGGGATATCAAAATTAAAGTCAATTAAACAAACATTTTTTCTATTTTATTTTGTTTTCGGTTCCAAATTCTCTTCCTCCCTCCAACCACTTTCTCACTTATTGAGAAGGCAAGAGATACAATACCCTCCATATCTATGAAGACATGCAAAACACATTTTCTCATTAACCATGTTCCAGAAAGCAAAAAAAAAATGCTTTAATCTGCACTCTCAGTCCATTACTTCTATATCTAGTGGTATATTGTAATTATTTTAATCTTGAGTCCTTTGGCATTGTGGTAGATGCTGATTAGAGTTGTTGAACCTTTCACACAGTTCATTACTTCCACAATATTGTTGTTGCTGTGTAAATCATTCTTTTGTTTCTGCTTATTCCACTTTGTATCAGTTCATAGAAGTCTTCCCAGGTTTTTCTGAAGCCATCCCTTTTATCATTTCTTATAACACAATGATATTCCACTGCAATCATATGCCACAACTTGTTCAGCCATTCCCCAATTGATGAGCATCTCCTCAACTTCCAATCCTTTCAACAAATATTAAGTAGCTACTCTATGCTCAGTAATGGATTAGGTGCTTGCCCACAAACAACAGTTATCTAAATTTAGATAGACTCTGACCCTGCTTTCTTGGAGCTTATTGTCAAGTAGGAGGCTATGACACATAGAAAACTAATATGAAGCAAAAGTAAACAGCATTTTATGTGCCATCCCAACACAGAAAGTCATTATCGAGTAGGCATTGAGGGAAGGCTCCTTGGAGGAAGTGGGATTTTAGGTAGGTTGAAAGGGAAGGGTGGAATTCAACATTCTGGGCCCAAGGGCATGATTGATTCTTCCTTATTTTGACCTGATACTTGCCTCCTGCCAGCATCCACTCTTTTCTTGGTTTTTTCCTCTGGGGCCAAACAGAACAAGTCTAATCTCTCTTTCTCATAATAGTTCTTCAGATCTTTGAAGGCAGCTATGATGATCCCCACCCTCACACATTCTCGTTGGTGTTTTAGTTCTAGCTCCCACAGCTCTGGGAAAGCTGTTGTTTTGTTCATAGGTCCTTTTAGTAGCCTCTGACTCATCATGACCCCATTGGGGGATTTCTTGGCAAAGTTACTGGAAATGGTTTGCCATTTCCTTCTCCAGCTCGTTTTAACAAATGAGGAAACTGAGGCAAACAGGGTTAAGTGACTTGCCCAGGGTCACACAGCTATAAGTGTCTGAGGTCAGATTTGAACTCAGAAGATAAGTCTTCCTGATTCCAAGCCCAGTGCTTTATCTACTGCTAAGTCAATATTTACATCTCAGAAATCAAACACGACAAATCAGGACTTGAGGAAGTGATGGAAGAAATGCTAATAATGCATCTTAAATGCAAAAATGTATCCTGCACACGCTTTTTTTTTTCCTCAGAGAAGCTGCTGTTAAAGATTTCCTAGCATATCCCTGTCCCCTCTCAGTCCTCTCTTCTCTGGTCTCCCAGACTACAGCTTCTCTTTCTATTCTGTTCCAATGCACCTCATGTAGCTGCAGGTTGCTCAACTCCTGCTTGGCCTGGACAAAGAAGACCTTCCCTGCCAGGTTAGGTCCCTTTGAACCAGCTGATCACTTTCACTATTGGCATGACAGTAACTCAATTAAATTCAATTCTACAAGCATTTATTAAGTGCCTACTATGTACGGGGTAGTGTGTTTGGTACTAGATCCAAGCACAAAAGGTTTTGGCCCAGAAACTTCCCCTCAGTTTGCCAAACCAAGCTAGAATTTGCTGAACGAGGTTTATATTCCGGCACAGATGAGAGGGCTTTGGGCATTCTTATTATTGTCCAAATGAATGCATTGTTGAATTGGTTTCCCCGGCAAAAGTAAACACAGATTCAGCCACATTAGCCACCAGGAGCCGTTGATAGAGTTTACAGATGTGCACGATTTCCTTATCAAATCACTGCCTTGTGAACTAGACCAAACCCAGCCTCCCTGTGAGGGTCATGTGAGGCCCTGGAAAGCAGGCCTCCTTCATTTGCCTCCTAACAGGCAGTAACGCTAATGCCTGAGACAGGGAGCAAACCAACACTTGCTCCCAGATCTGAAGGCTTCTTTGTTTTTATACAGAAGGTAGTGCAGTATAATGAAAAAGAGGCTGGAGTTGGAGTCAGAGGGCCAGGGTTCAAATCTCCACTTGGGTACTTACTCTGTAACAAGTCACTTAACATCCCCAAGCCTTAGTTTCCTCTTCTGTAAAATGAGGAGATTGGACTAGATACAAGAGTGGAGAACTAGATACAGAGGTGGGGAACCTGCAGCCTCAAGGCTGCTCTAAATCTATGCTCCTAAATGATCCATGCCCATTTTCCCACTTGAAAGTGACAGAAAGGAAAATGATATTGACACATAATTCCATGAAAAACTTCCATTTACTTTTAAACACTGGATTTTTCTGTGTATACTCCATGACTCACCATAATTATTACTAGATCCATACCCCAAAGAGATCCAATAAAAGGGAAAAGGACCCATACATACAAAAATACTTTTAGCGGCTCTTTCTGTGGTGGCAAATAATTGGAAATTGAGGAGTTGACCATCAATTAGGGAATGGCTGAACAAGTCGTGGTACAAGATTGTGATGACATAGTATTGTCCTATAAGAATGATAAAAGGGATGATTTTAGAAAAACTTAGGAAGACTTGTATGAACTGATGCAAAGTGAAGTGAGCAGATCCAGGAGAACATTGTACATAGTAGCAACAATATTGTAAAGATAATCAACTATGCAAGACTTTTTGATCAATACAGTCATCTACCACAATTCCAAAGGACTCAGGATGAAAACATGCTCTCTACCTCCAGACAGAGAACTGATGGACTCAGGGTACAGATTGAAGCATATTTTTTTCTTTCTTTTTTTCTTGTTTTTATATTTTTCAGAGCATGGCCAATATGGAAATATGTTTTAAACAATTTCATATAGATGATGGGTATTGTATATCTTGCTTTCTCAATGGGTGGGGGAAGGGGCAAAGGAAAAGATAGTATTTGCAATTGAAAATAAAGTAAAATTGAATTAGACACTGGTATGTTGTTGTTGTCATTGTTTTAATGCTCGTTAATGATCAGAGAAAAATATCTTGGAGGGTTGTTCCCATTAAGCTCTATTAAATAAGCCTTCAGGTCTGTCTGACAAAAAAAAAATATCTCCTCAGTATCTAATTTTCCTTAATGTACACACGCGTATAGAAGTTCACTTTTTGGTCCCCCAATAACTCATCCCCAGCCCAACATACACATACACATGCATCCTATGCTCCCTTATTCTAATGGGAGGCAATTTGGTATAGTAAAAAAACACAAGACTGGTCTTATACTCAATCCAAGCCTGGGCTCCTGCTCTGTTACTGAGGAATAGTATCCTCATCTGTAAAACAGGGATAGCAACACTTACTTTACCAACCTCGTGTACCAACTTCATTGTTTTGTAAACTGGAACCCAGATTATCCCAACCCAGGAGAGGGGTACCACATCTGGGATCGGTCCCAGTGAAGGGTTACATTCCCCAGTGGGCAACTGAGTCACAGACATCCCACCTATATCTTCTCCAACTAAAGTAAATAAGAACCAGAAGGGAGAGAGAGAGACAGACAGACAGACAGACAGACACAGAGAGAGAGACAGAGAGAGACAGAGAGAGAGAGATGGGGGAATGCCCATCATGGATGAAGCCCAGTATCTGAAGTGGATACAAATTAGAAATTTGAAAAGGAATGATCTTTCCCAATGGCAGCCTCTCTGGCAGCTCTTGACTTTTTGGGAAATGAAACCAGTTTTTCTGTATCATGATGAGGGAAAAACAATGTTTTAATGGTTATTTGTAGTTTTTACTGGATTTACAGGATTTAGTCTTGTTTGCATGCATATCCTTGGTGGTTTGACCAAAGATACATAGTACACATATACTGAGAAGCCAGAATTTCTAATATTTCACATATGTGTAGATATACTGCCCACATATACCAGCATACATATATCTCATAATCAATCAACAAGCATTTCTTAAACAAATAATATCCTCCAGGTACCGTGTATACACATACGCTGTAGACCAAACTATATAATAAAAAGAACACTGAAAAAAAGAGGCAGAAAATCTGGATTCTAGTCCAAGTTCAGGCACTAATTCACCATCTGACTTTAGGCAAGTCACCACCCCTCTCTGGGTCTCAGTTTCCCCATCTGTAAAATGAACTGTACTAGATTGCCCCCAATTTCCCTTCCAGTTCTGATAACTGGTCTCTGAACCTCTATACATAACACACACATACACACACACACAGATATACAAAATGCATCACATCACACTACCTCTTGAGTGTAGTAATTCTCCGAATGACATCACTAAATGACAAATATTGTTTTCCACTAATGTACTCTAACCTAGTCAATCAATTAATAACCATCAACTCTGTCCACCGTTGGCAGTCACAGGAACATTCTGCCATCTACTTCTTTCCCATTACCCTAGCACTCTAAGGAAGTGTATTTTTAATGGCTTACAGACTCATAACAAGATACATTTGGTTGAGATATGGGTAGAGGAGCCAGTGAAAATGCATTTCAAACGAATGGATGGAGAGATCAGAACAGTACTCTGTAGTATCTGGGATGCTCTGCCCAGGCTGATGCAATCTGATTTCATAGTTCAAATTGCTTGAGTAATTGAGGAAAATACTTTCTTCTCAATGAAACACCCTAAGCCGACAGATCAAATTCATGCCCTAAATCATCACATTTTATCAGTAGACACACATAACAGGCAAGAGCTGGAAAAATGCTCAATTAGAGTCCAAAGTACATACAGGATTTTGAGAAGAAGGTGCTATGTTGGTGAAGATGAAGACTTCTTTTAGTGCATTGTTTCCAAAAATTTTTCCTTGGCTTATATCTTCTCAATATTGGGAATATCTCTTCTCAATATTAAAATAGAAACCCTGACCTCTCAACTTTTGTTACTACCCACTTTCTTCTTTTCCTGGAGAGGCATTGTGCTGGAGTGGATAGAAAGAGCCTGGAAGACCAGGGTTTAATTCTAACCCCTGACACATACAGGCAAGTCATTCAACCTCTCAAGTTTCAAGACAGCTCTCTAAGATTATAAGTTGCTATAAAGGCGCCAACCTGAAAATTTAGAAGTAGTTTTCTCATATGGGAGTTCCATATGCCAATGAAGTCAGAGCTCTAATCCTTGCATCTATCTGTCTTTCTTTCCCTGGTACTGGGTGCATGTCTGGTGAAGTCTGGGATGCAATGGAAGTAAGATCTTTGGAAAAGAGGAAGATAAAGGAGCTTGGATGCAATAAGAGGCACAGATAGGTGATGGCAAAGAAAGCAATAAAAAATAGTGTGGACCCAAAAAAGATCAATGAATAAATGAATGAAAAGCATATAGTACATGCTACCTGTGATAAGTGCTGGGGATATAAAGAAAAAAGGGACCAGCATTGCTACCCTCAAGAAACTTACATATGATTGTGATAGAGTACTATTGTGCTATAAGAAATGATGAGCAGGAGGCGCTCAGAAAAACCTGACAAAACTTATATGAACTGATGCAGAGTGAAATGAGCAGAATCAGAATGTTGAACACAGTAACAGCGACATTGTGTGATGATCAACTATGAATGACTTAGTTGTTCTCTGCAATACCATGATCAAAGATAATGCCAAAGGACTTATGATGAAAATGCTATAGTCCTCCAGAAAAAGAACTGATGGAATTTGAATGCATATTGAAGTATACTTTTTATACTTTATTTTTTTTAGCATTTTTGTCTGTATTTTCTTTCAAAACATGACTAATATGAAAATGTGCTTTGCATGACTGCACATATATAATCTATATCAAATTGCTCGCCTTCTCAATGAGGGGTGGGGAGAGAAGGAAATGAGAATTCAGAACTCAAAAAATTTTTAAATGAACGTTAAAAATTGTTTTTATACATGATTGGAAAAAAAATAAAAAAGAAAAAAAGAAAAAAGAAAGGAGATAGCGCAGACACACACATAAGCATACATACACCTTGCAGTCAATCAACAAGCATTTCTTGAACAAATAATATGGACTAACTACATGCTGTGCACACACATATACTATAGACCAAACTGATTGTGAGGCATGCTTGTATGTCTATGTATGAGATAAATGGACACATGTGTGAAATACTGGAATTTCTAGCTTCTCGGTATAGGTGTATTATGTATCTTTGGTGAAACCACCAAGGAAATCTATGAATCAATGGAGGAGAATGGTGTTAAGGTTTGAAAAGTTACAGAGATGGTGAGTGGAATCACAAGGGAATAGAGTGACACATACTTTTCAATAGCAATGATAATATTGATTTTTATTATTAATCTAGAAGTGAAAAGTGGTAGAGAATGAAGGGTTGGGGTACTCAGGAAGATAGATAGAGCTGACCTTAACATCATAGGTCACATGAAAGACTCACTAATCAGATCAGTGGGGGACCAAAGGCAGGAGTTCCAGGGCTAAAAGATGCAGACCCAAGCATGATGAAGGAGCTGCTGGGGATGCATCTTGGAAGATGGTGAGCCCACCTTCCTGTGTAGATTTGTGCTGGATGAAATCACTCAATCAACTGGTAACATTTATCAAATCCCTACTGAACACTTTGGGACTCCAGACACACAGCACTTTG